>JAVJIF010004135.1:0-274011 GCA_038442645.1 Agave tequilana | reverse complement strand
ATGCGCAGAATAAATGAATCTGAAGGTAAAAAGACTTTGAAGAGGATGAAGTCAAGGAAAGCTATTGGCCGGATGGAATTCCTATTGAGGTATATAGATGCTTAGGAGAGGGAGGTGAGATAGCTGACAAACCTCTTTAACAAGATCTGACTAACTAAAAAGATGCCAAATGAGTGGAGTAAGAGTGCTTTAGTACCTCTCTATAAGAACAAGCGTGATATCCAGAGTTGTTCAAACTATCGTGGAATAAAACTCATGTGTCACACCATGAAGCTTTGAGAAAGGGTAATTGAACACAGTTAAGACAGAATATTAAAATATCAGAGAACCAGTTTGGGTTTATGCCGGGGCGATCGACGACAGAGGCTATTCATTTGTTTTGTCAACTTATAGAGCGATTTCGAGAGAGAAAGAGAAATTTGCATATGATTTTTATTGATTTAGAAAAAGCTTATAATAAGGTGCCAAGAGAGATATTATGGTAGATATTGATGAAAAAGGGAGTCCCCATCAAATATATTGACATAATCAAGGACATGTACGTTGGAATAGTGGCAAACGTCAGAACTTGTGGAGGCATAACAAGTGATTTTTCTATCACAATTGGATTGCATCAGCATTGAGTTCATTCTTATTTTCATAATGAGGATGGGCTTACTAAAGCTATTCAAGATAAGATACCGTGGTGTATGCTATTTGCTGATGATATTGTCTTAGTCGATGAGACGAGAGTTAGGGTAAATGCCAAATCGGAGTTATGGAGACAAACTCTAGATCTCGAGGGTTTAGATTAAATAGGGTCAAAAACAGAGTATATGGAGTGTATAATTTAGTAGACAAGAAATCCGAGATTATAATATTGTGAGACTAGATGGACAAGAAATATCGATGAGCGATCATTTTAAGTACTTGGGTTCTATTATCCAAAAGGATGGGGAGATCAATAGTGATGTCAACCATAGGATCCAAGCCGGCTGGTTGAAATGGAAGAGCGCAATAGTAGTTTTATGTGATCGTAACATTCCGTTATGGCTGAAGGAAAGTTTTATCGGACTGCTATTAGGCCAGCTTTATTATATGACACAGAATGTTGGGCTATAAAGAGATATCATGCCCAGAAGATGAGTGTAGAAGAGATGCGCATGCTTCGTTGGGTGTGTGGTAACACGAGGAGAGATAAGGTGAGAAATGAGGATATTCGTACTAAGATAGACGTAGCCTCTATATAAGAGAAGATGAGAGAAAACCGCCTACGATGCTTTGGTTATGTCGCGACGTAGACCTACGATGCGCCAATCCGGCGAGTAGAGCGCATCAAATTAGGGCAAGTTAAAATAGCGCAGGGAAGACCGAAGAAAATATGGATGGAGGTAATACGACAAGATATAGAGACTAAAGGTCTTAATGAAGGCATATTGCTCGATAGGAATGAGTAAGAAAGCTGATCCATGTGCCCTATCCGATATAATTCTCTTTTGGTTCATGTAGCCTAACCCAAATACTTAGGACAAATGGCTTAGTTGTTGTTGTTGTCGTCGTCCAGGGTCTTGCATTTCTTGGTTTTGGCTGCACCACCATCTCTGCTGATCCAACAACGTAGATTTCTTAAACATATTCATATAAATAAAAAGAACCGTTTAGAGTAAAATATATTGGTGAGTGAAATAGATCTCTTTGGCGACGAAGGGCTAGGGCTGGGGCGCGCGCCGGGAGAGACTGGAAGCGGCGAATTTGATGGGAGAGAGAGCTAGGGCTTCTTTGCTATTAGAATGAGAGAGAAAGAGGGGATTCAGAGTGTGAGTGTGTGTGTGTGTGTGTGTGTGTGTGTGTGTGTAGAGAGAGAGAGAGAGGAGAGAGAGAGAGAGAGAGCACATCCCCTTATTATTCTGAGTTGATTGCTGACTTGGCATGCCACATGGCACGTCACATCAACGTGGAGCACAGGCCTAAGCCAAATATCACTATTGGATAACTACCGTTGTTGTCCCTCACGGTTGTCCAACCGGTTTGGCCTGGGTCGATCAGAGCACAATGCTCCTCATGGTGACCGATCCGAACACCCTCTCGCGGATATTTCTTCTCCCTCCGATATGGCCCCGGCCAGGTCCCGATTTTGCTCCCTGAAGGTTGCCAGTGAATCCTCTCGCGGTTGATTTAATTCCCATCACATATTGGCACCCACAAAATTGATAAAAGCACACCCATCAAGTACCCACCAAAGTTTCAAAAATGACCAAAATACCCTTCTCTTCTTCTTTTCCGCTCATTTTGCTCCGCCGCCGTCACCCCCCTCCCCGGAGATCCCTTCTTCCCCCCTCCCGTCGTCATCCGCAAGCTCATCCCCCTCTTCTTCTTCTTCCCTGAGCTTCCCCATTCATCCCCCAAGCTCCCCTCTTCTTCTTCATCGAGCTCCCGCCGTCGTCCCCGAGCTCATCCCCTCTTTTTCTTCTTCCTCGTGCTTCCTCCATCATCTCCCCAAGCTCCCCTCTTTTTCTTCCCCCCTGAGCTCAGCTCAACTCAAGTCTGCTCGCCCAATCATCCTCCGATCTGCTCGCGACGCCGTTCAACAATAAATGGCTGAACGGTTGTAGTTTCATTCGGCCAACCATTGCCTAATAGTTAGAGAAGTATTCAACCAAACACTTCCGTAACCATTCAGCAATGGTTGGCCGATCGGAAGGTGAGCGTAGCGGGCGAAGAGGGGGTGAGACTTTTTTTGAAAGGTAAAGTATCCCAAAAAAATAATAACACTTTTGTAATAAACTGATGAGTGTGTGAATCAATTTGGTGGGTGCCAATATTCGCTCCTCAATGAGAGCCAGTAACAACTGATCAATAACGAAGCATATCTGCCAATATAACAAGCCAAGGCCAATATCATCATACAGAACACGCGCACAAGCTCCATTTACAAGCTTCTCCCAACATGTGCAATTACAAATTCATCATAAAATAACAAGCTTCACCATCTTGGAATGTTGAACTCAATTCGAGAGCTAGAAAGAAACTAGAATAATGGACAACGCTGGTCTATAATGGCATCAAGAGATCGATTGATAGATTGATAGAAATTCTTCTCTTTGTTGATCAGCTGAGATCTTGGCATAAAAGGTTTCAATTACAAGGCTTTGCTCTTTCCGGTGTTCTTCCACACTCTGCGACAAAAATCTGCAAGCCAAAACAAAGGATATTTTAGTTTACACTGTAAGCTACAAATCAAATTCGAGTAGTAATGGGGAAAACAACAGTGTTTTTAAATATCGGATATCGGCGATATATTGGTCGCCAAAATTATATACGGATACTGGATACCGGATGATATATCGTGATTTGATACTAAGTACCGGAATCATTTCGGACGTCATATCAGATGAAGAATATACATGTGATTGCCTACATAAATCATATGAAACTATTCTCATAGGGATATTATATATTTTTGTATAAGCTCCTCAAATGCGTTTGTTGAAAAGCTCCTCAAATGCATCACGCGGCGATATATCGGATATATTCATCTCGGATACCAGGCAATACATCGGCACGTGGCGATATATCAGCCTATGTCGGTTCAAAACAATACCCGATAAAATTTTGCACTTATCGTATCGGTTTTGGATAAAACACGGTATATCGGCCGATACACCATTATCTCAGCAGATATTTAAAACAATGTCAAACAAGACGTGCAGCTGATCTTCAAGGCCTTAAACCATTTTTCTCAACAGTAATAGGTAACCAACACGCTTAAGAGATGAGGACAAGTTCTTATTGTACTTGCAATCAGCTGCTGTAAATTCCTAAGACTTGGTAGCTAGTTTCCATTTTCCAACCCAACATTTACACTTATGCACTCTTCTCACCATAAGTTGTCATTATCATTATTTAGGTGCTGATATTCTTCTAACTTGTCAAGTAATGATAGAAGCAAGAAACATTATCTTCTTCATGATTCATGCCGCTATCTATTTTCTGATTTAATGCTTGTTATGCTGTTAACGTACATTATGATTTAGGGGCAGAATTAACCTTTATCCTATAAAGGTAATGTAGATAAGCATTTCTTTTACTCTATTGTGACAATATCAGGCATACTACAACCAACAATTTATAAGGCATGAGGATTATTTTTATGTTAGTCTACAATCTTTCCAGCACTTTCAGTAGTCGTCTTGTACCATCTAGCAAATCATGTGTTTGTGCTTCTGCAGAGCGAGTGATATGAACCTTATCCTGTTGTGAGTTTGATTTAACTTGACATAGGCATTAGCCTTTGCCTTTTGATTGAACTTAACATAGGTATTAGCCATTGCCTCGCAACAGGACTGTATGAATCCTTATTCATGAAACTTCCCTCCTACAAGGAAAAGGAAATATGCTGCCACAGGATGCTCAAATACAAGATTTACACTCCAATGTTTTTTTTAATAAGATGAACTGTCATAATTATCTGAAGATGTTAAATTCTACTTTGCAACAATTTATCCATATGTCAATTTTCGCACCAATATTCATGATCAAGGGCCTGTTTGGTTGTCAAGTGTATGGGTAATAGTAAAAAAGTTTTGCGCAAGTTTTAAGTGTCTGGTTGGCAATGTAGAAGTGTAACTGGTAAAGTATATTGTCAATTGTATTGTTTGGTACAACTATAAAGTAAAATGAGGAGTCAATTTTTGTTGTTTGATTGTTTACTTACAAGATCTGCTAAATATGACATAAGTAAAAAAAAAAATTAGTAACTAAATTTAAAACAGAACCCTTACTTAATAATTTGTAAATAAAAAAATTAATCTAATAATAAAAAACATTAATCTATTATAAAAATATTAATTTAATAATAAAAGCATTAATCTGATAATAAAAACATTAATATAGTAAAAACAGTAATCTACTAACAAAAATTAATCTACTGTAAAATAACATTAATCTAATAATTAATAGGGGATTTCATTTCAGCCACCTATATCAAACCGTAATTAAGAAAAAAACATTAATAATTTAATTCGCTTCAGCCACCTCTTTTTTTAAAGAAAAGGCGCGCACTCACATGTCAAGTGTAAAAGCGCTAATGAAAAGTGCATGCCAAGTGTCGGGAGCAGAAGCGTTGTTAAGCACGCTCTAGAGCGGTGAAAAAACTTAAATGCCTTCGCAGTATTAATCTCGCAGCCATAATCGTAGTCCTCACAAAAATGTCATGTTTCTGAGTTTTTATAAATCGCATTTCTAATCCTCTTTATTAGGACTGCGACCATGATCGTAGTCCTCACAAAAATGTCATATTTTTTAGTCTTTGCGATTATGATCGCGGTTCTAAAAAAATGCCCTATTTTTGAATCTGACTCTCCCTGCTATGTGATTGATTCGATTCGATCCCCTCATCATCTTAAGATCGAGATCGAATAATCTATAGTGCTGAAGTCGTTCACGATGAGACTCACCTGCAATGGGAAGCACGCTTCCTTCAGGTCAAATGATGAAGAACAGCGTCCGGATCTAAGAAAAGGGTAAAAGAGAAACACAATTATATGGAAGAAGGATCTGATCTATCTGATTGCTTTTTGCTGACATGGATGAGGTTGAGACCAAACAATTATGAAACCGAGTTTTTTCTTAATTATGTTAAGAAATAAATTGTTGTGGTCAATTTTTCCTAATTAAAAAACATTAATCTAATAATAAAAAATTAATCTAATAATAAAACATTAATCTAATAAAACTATTAATCTAACTTGCCAACGAGTCTGCAAGTGAGCTTTGCAAGTGGGTAAGAAAAATTGCATATGGGTACAAGCGAAAGTGAGTCTGCAAGTGAACCACAAAATTAAAGTTTTGGATTTGCCAGTGGGTTGTGCAATCCCAAATTCAACCAAACACTTGCAAAAAAAAATTCTGCAAACATGCCCCAAGTAATTAAAATATTAGATATCCAGACTTCCCGGAGAACAGATTAAACTATCAAGTTTCATAAAGAATGTAGTAAACATGTGAATGATTTTTTCACGGTCAAATCAATAATAAGGAAATAGAACTTATTTTTCATACTAGAGGTGTCCTAGAGATTTACCTAGAGCTTTTTATCCAAATGTGCACCAGATAAATCAATATTTGTTCCTAAATAAAAAAGGGACTGAATGATAAAGAGCGCGAATGAAATTCTAATTCTGCTAACTGGATGTCTTGGATTATTTATTTATTTATTTATTTATTTTTGAGGAGATCTTGGAAATAAATTAAGAATTCACCGACTTCAAAACTGTGAGTTTGATATAGTGAGAGGATCAACAGTAAAAAAGAGGGTTTCATGAATATGATTCCATGTGCTTAAATGGACCTGTAAATTGAGCTACGATGAAATTGGTGCTTCAGTGATTTGAAATTGGTGCTTTAGTGATTAAATAAAAAAATGGTCCTGTAAATTCTAAAACCATAACTCTTCAATTTCCACATTTCTTTTAATCAGTAAGATAAATGGATTTATAAGAATGTAAGCCGGAGTCGAGCACCTTATAGTCACCTGCAGTATCTGAGATTTCCAGGTATTCAACCAATCAACCATCTGATGCGGGATAGAATAGGGATGGATGCATTAGGTCAACACATTTTTGCGTCATCAGCCTGCAACGTAATTGCATGACCACACTACAAGATTCAAAAAACCTATTTTAATGCAGATTTTGAAAAGAACTGGATATCATGCTCTGACATCTGCTTTAACATTATTTCGTGTTGCACAAAAAAACTACTTTTTACTAACCAGTTTTATAGGATGTACATCTTCAAGTAGGCAAAGGTGTCACTCCTCTTCATCAAAGTCCATTAGGAAATCAGTCAAGTTCTCTGAATCATCTATAGCCTCCTCTAGCGTCATTTGGCCTTCTTTCTTCTTTGGTTTTTCCTGCAAATAGGAAGAATAAAATTTTAGATGTATTACTTAGCAGACTTATGTATAACACATATCAGGAGCAGGAACAGAATTTTTAAACCAGATGTCCATAATAAAGGGTTGGGGGTTCAATTTCAGTTTGATGACATAGATGTTGCCTCTCTATCGCTTTTCTTTTCTTCTAGATATTGTGATGGGAACATCTTAACTCTACTTTTATTTGTATTTCAGTGTATTTGTTACCGTATTTATTCGTTTTTTTTTTTTATTTACATGTATTTTAGTTGTGTGTAGTGGTGGTAGCAGGTAGTTATAACTTGTGATAGTGGGTAGTTGGTAGCTAAGAAGTTGTAGCCCATATGAGGCAATTGTACCTTGTTTTGAAAAAAATGATGATGATAAATGAAAATTAGAAATCCCTTTGCCTGCTCCTTGTGTTGTCCTCTCTCTCTCTCTCTCTCTCTCTCCCCCCACCCTCTCTCTCTCCTCTCTAAATTCTATGCGATAGCACCCTCCCACATCAACTCCCCTTTACTGCTTTGTTCTCTTCCAAGCTAGAACACATCAAATTATCTTTATTCAGTATTTGTGTCTACAAGGACTCAAAGCTTGCCAAAACCTGAAAAAAAATTTCTTCCAGGCCTCAGCACCCTAGGTGTCTCCTTGGCTCGCATAGACTATGCACCCCATGGGCTCAACCCACCTCACACTCATCCAAAAGCAACTGAGATCTTGACAGTATAGAAAGCACGCTCCATGTCGGATTCATAACATCCAACCCCGACAACAGACTCTTCACCAAGGTTCTTATAACAAGGGTGAGGCTTTTATTTTCCCTAAAGGACTCATCCATTTCCAGTTCAATGTGTGCAAGAAGAATGTTGTGCATGTGAACATTGCTGATGACAAATTGGTCCTTGTTCTTTCTCAGCATCTCCAATGCCTTGATTGCCTGGTTCACTATTATAACATGATATTAGCATATCTGTGAGTTTTATTTCAAGCGATCTAATTATTAGTTGGATTACGCATCAGTTAAATCATCTCTATAGTACTCTCTGTAAATCCTGTGATTGCTTATCATTGATATTGAGGTTAGGACTTGTCATACATAATATATGTATTGTAATTAGATTTAACTGAGATTAGAAATATTCAAACTAAGCATGCATTACTTTGTTAAAATCCATCTGTTTGACATTGATAGTTTTTAATTACATTCTTACCGAAGATCATTCTATTTGGTGAAACGTAGCGACTTCAAGTATATCATTGGTTTCCTACAATGCACGCCCGCACCGTTTCACATCATATTGCCCTATGGGTTCACTACTGCATCAACAATATACATGGTTTTGTTTACAAAACACTCAGTAGGCAAGGGACTAATAAAGCTCATCTATAAACATTTTATATTGTAAAAAGAGATTTCCAAGCTGATATCGAGAATTAGAAAATTAAAGCTGACTTAATGCTACAATATTCTTCATGCAAAAAAAATGCTTCATGCAAACAATATAATAAAATCTGACTGCTTGGCATCCAGAGGCACCTTTGATTTGCGAAGCTCCGGTGTGCTTTTCAGGACACTCCAATTGCGAGTAATTTTCTCCTTGTCTTCATCTTCGGTTTCATCCTCTTCATCCTCACTGTCTTCTTCATCCTATTTGAAAGAAGAGAAAACACATGCACACTAGCATAAGTTCTTCTCTAGCATGTTACGCCTCTTTGATGCAGTATTTGCTAAAGGAAAAGAAACACGTAAAATGGAAAAATCAAAGCACTGAACAAAGTAACAAGTTTCACTCACATCATTCTCTCCTATGTCGACAGCACTTGCCATTGCTTCATCAATATCAGTAATCTGCAGAAATATTTACAGCAGCAAGACTTGTTCTTAATTACCAAGAATAGAAAGGCATGTACGTTTACAAAACAAAGTGCTTAGATTCCTCTCCCAACTAATAGAATGAGAAAAGCACTAAGAGGAAAGGGAAGGGGAAAAAAACACAAACAGACAACTTTACCTCAAGTTCTTGTTTCTTCTCTTTGGCCAAAATATTCTCAAGTTCTTCCCTTGAAATGATATGGCCTTGCTGATAAGGAAGCAGGAAAAACAGTCACGAAAGAAACAAATCATTTAAATGTTTCACTACAAAAATTAAGGACATTAACAAGATATTCTGTTAGTGCACTCTAATCACAAGCATCCATAGACTAACAAAAATCACAATCAAAAAAACATATGAACAAATAGCATTATGTGTAGTTTCATGAATCAGGTCAATGATACATTCCATGTAATTGGATCAGATAACTGTTGAATTGCTGAATACTTCAAAAAAAAAAGCGGAATTCAGAAAAAGACAATAGTTTAATAAAATCCTCCAGAGCTAGCTAAGAACTCATTGGTAGACTGTAATCATATCAAGAGTGTCTCCAAAAAAAAAGAAAAAAAGAAAGAAAGAAAAAGCGAAAGAAAATAAAGAAAAAAGTAGTAGTAATAGCAGCAGCAGCAGCAGTAGCAGCAGTAGAAGAAGAAGAAAGACAATAACAACAGAGAGGACAACAAGAAAGCTAAGGAAGCAATGAATGCAATTACATCAATAATCTCACCACAGCAGCTTTGATGCATATTAATCTTGTTTATACTACATGATTCTTTGCAGTGGCATCAGATTATTATTCATGTAAATTCGTGCCAAATGAACTGTACTAATGCATGTAAGTTTGTGGCAAAGTGCCAAATTAATTGTAAACAAATATGTTGGCAGTAAACTGACTTGGAATTTTGTTTGAAAATAAATGCAATGAAAACATGGAAAAGTCATAAAATTGTCAGGAAGATTTTCATAAGGCATTTCAGGGTTTTGCACTAGCTCTTCCTGGTCGTCTTGCACATTTGTCATAAACTAACTGTTTTTCAGAAACTGCATTTGAATCGACATCCCTGGTCAATTCCTGAACACGGGTGTCATCTATGCATACCTGAGCGAGTATTTCATCGGGGATGTGGACATTCCCAATGGATGTATTTCCTCGGGATTGACCCCTTGAAAACATCTTCATTTCTACTTGAGTGAAAAGTACAGGTTTGGCTCTCTTATGTAATAGAACCAAGGCTGAAAACCGTTCGATATTTTAAAGCTCTAATGATTAATAAATGTATGAAGTACCAACTTTGCTATTGCATATGCACTCGCAAGGAGAAGACAATATCATAACATAAGCTATGAATTTCAATAGGCATACCAGGGGGAACCATTGATGTTTACCTCCATTAGATAAGACAACATGTTAGGTGTAGGTTCATGAAAATCTGGGCCTCTATAATCAATCACTTCGTCTGGATCTTGAATGTAATTGATAGTAGGATAAACCGGATCACCACCCCATACTGCAAGACCAAATACAGTTATTGACCAGACGGTGCTAAATATGTACTGATTGAAAGATGTTTGGAAACATATAAAGTTAAAATCTGATCTTAACAATGGGATATATGGATCATGTAAATTCATAGGCACAAGAAAAACAAAAGACTGTTAAATTAGATTTTATTGTCCTACCCTGTAGAAGTTACATTCAAAGAAGCATATGCAAAACATAAACTACATGTTTGATTGAGACAATCAGTCAGAGGATATGGAGACTCAGACAGATGCAAAGATGACAACCAACGAGACAAAAGATAAAACAGATAAATAAAATAAAAGAGGTTTGCAATCTATGACACAAAATGAACCAATGTTGTACTGGTCAAAAGGCATGAGCACAAAACACTTACAAACAGATGATTAGATATAAGCATAGAAGATATATGCATAGAACGCTGATGTTGAATAGATCATAGATGAAATGTTAGAAAATAATGATAAATAGATAAAGAAATGCGGATAACTGCTGCAAGAACCTCAATCTGAATATCTTTTGGATTAAAAGAAAATACCAGAGCAAGACCATAATCTTTGAAGGTGTAACAATGTTCTCTCTATACACCTAATGTTCAGGGGGACATGGGCCAGATGGCTACTGAAGTAGGGTGTTCCAAGTGGAAACAGTATATGTCATTTTGAGGCAACAGAAAGACATTTTACCTTCTTATAAAATTGAGGTTAATGCTACCAGTAACCATGATGAAGAAGAGTATATCTAAGAGAGAACCACCAAGGAATGCATGTCAAACAATAAGATGCACCCACTTGGCATTCATTGATAACAAATGGCATTCATCTACTTGGCACATCAGAATGGTTGTTATTTAATTATTAGAAAGTTATCTCCTATGTTGATGATATTATTAATTTAAACTACTTCATTCTTTTTAAGATAATGTATCAGAATTCATGATAAGTCAGAGGTTGGCCATACTCTCTTTTATTTGATCCTCTCGCATACGCATTGCCAAAGGGTCCCGTCGAATTCGAACATCAGTTCCCATCATGATGCGGTATTCTTCAGCAGTTTGATGTTGGAACATAGTGATGAGCTGGGCGTTCTCATCTTCACCTGTTTCTTCATAGTGCTTCTGCACAGCCTCACGTGAGGTGTCTCTATCCCATGCTTTAACCCATTCTGAATAATATGCCATTGGTCCTATTTCTTCTAATCTCCTCTGTTCAGTTTGCAGCCTAGAATTTGCAGCAGCAATCATAAGAGACAATTGTCAATAAGTGATTGTTGTGCGTACAATAGAAATTCAGTGTTTGCAAATGATCATGGAAAGAGTTATTTTCTTGATATGTAAAATAACTTAATGTGACTTCTAAACGATGAAACAAGGAAGAGAAGAATTTAAAGGGCAGTATTCTTTCACAATTCTGATAAATGAAGAATTTTTTTTGAAGCAAAAGTAATTAAGGACAAAAGTTTTTTTTTAAAAGAAAAGAAAAGAAAAGGAAGAAGAAAGAAGAAAACTTGAATACAAGAAGAAATGGAATAGTCGCAAGAAACTTTACTACTACTATAAAAACCTTGTCCAAAAACACAGACCAAATAGCAAGGTAGTTCATGACTCCTATAAATACCACGATAAATCCAAACATAGGAACCACATAACGAGGCATCAATTGCAGTCAACATCTTAAAGGTAGCACCATTAAAGATGTTCCAATCAGATGACCAAACAAATTGGTGGATGTGCTAAAGCAGCAAAAAAAACATATAGAAATCAACTAAAGCTATAACAAGAAGCGAATTACATGAAAGAGGTTGGGGGGGGGGGGGATCAATAAAATGTCACCACATTTGCAGCATCAAACAAGCCCAGCTTCATCAAAAGCAGCCAACTAAAAAAAGAAACAAATATCATAACTTTTACTCGCTCCAAAATTGCATCTGCGTCATACATATCATAATGCACCTTTTCATCTAAATTGATGAAGGAATGGCCTACTTTCAGAATTATATTGAAACATCTGTCCAAACCCCCGGGTGCGAACATCCACGCATGTGGAAAAAAATGTGAGAAAGGAAAAATAGAAGAAGAAAGAATGCATACATGACACCCATGCATTCTGTGAAGGGACGCTAGGAAAGTGTATCCCCCCTGCATACAGTGATGCAATTTGTATCTAAAAGGGGCACACGGAAGTGTATCTAAAAGATTTCAGCAAAAACCAACTAAACACAAATTAATAATACTGCATGTAGTTATTCTGCTTCTGTTTTAAGTCGACAAAATGAAAAAAAAAAAAGGTTCAATAGAAACATTAACTAAAGACCGTAGAGACAGTTGGTCCAGCTTTGCGGAAGTTATGTAAAGTAACCAAGACATAGCACAAGAATCCTGTCCAATCGTTCCCTCACAGATGGAGACAGAAAATTTGCGACCAGAAATAACATTTGTTAAACTCTTGATTAGTTAGTTTTCTATTATGAGTCTTTATTTTATTAAGAATTTTCATATTGTTAGAAATCCTACTCATATTATGAGTTGTATTCGTAAATCGTAATTGCCTATAAATAATAAGTGTTGAGGGAGGAATCAACTCTCTCAAATATTTTCCTCTAAAATCTGATATGGTATCAAAGCAAAAACTCTAACTCTAGCCTCTTCTGCTTCAAAAAACCCTAATCCTAGCCATCTATGCCAACTTCCTCTTCTTATCTTCTTTTCCTTTTTTTTTTTTCAAGGTCTAGTTATCTGAATTCACCTCTAAAAAAAATTACTTTTCACAATGATGACATGGCCACTCAGCAGTATGCATAAGAAGGTTAGTGCTAGTGTTATGTTTCTGAAAACTACTAAAGAGATATGAAATACTTTGAAGATGTATTCCAACAAACAGAATATTTCTCGTGTTGTTGATCTGTATGAGAAGTTATTCTTACTACGACAGAACGGTCTTTCTCTATCTGACTACTACGTTGAGTTGAAAGGGACTCTCAATGAGTTAGATTTCTATCAGCCCTTGTACTAGATTTAATTGTGCTTCAACGATATCGTATGAGCTAGCAGCGGCTAAGTTTCTCTCTGGACTAGATAACTCTTTAGGTAGCCAAATTCGAGAACAAATCTTGGTGGTGATACGGTTCCTTCTCTCTACTACTCTGTCTCCAGTTCATCGTGTTTTTATGGGAGATTCTTCTTCTTCTGGTGTTTCTTCTGGTGTTGAGAACTTTGCTATGGTAGCTAGAGGTTATGACAGAGTTAAGAGGACGTGGACGAGATCGTGGTCGCGATTCAAGGGAAGGACGTGAATGAAGAGATAAAGATCCACATTATTGTGCTCATTGTAGTAAAAACAATCATAGATCTGAGTACTAGGACAAGTTTGATAAACCTGAGTAGGCTCAGATTGTTGACACTGCATCTATATCTACTTTAGCTGCTACCTCTTCCACTATTGCTTCTACTGTGCAGATTTTTCAGTCACAATATAGTGTTTCCTTCAGTGCTCAGGCATAATAGTGCCCTGCATGGATCTGAAGCATTTATTGCTTCCTCTGATAGGCCTTCAATATTAGATTCATGAGCTTCCACTAACATGATAGGTATCAAAGAAAAATTTCACTCTCTCTTTTCTGGATAATATTCCTCTCAATATTATGATGGTATCTCTTCCACTGCTAGTGGAAAAAGAGTTGTTCATGCTACCTCTTTTTTGTCACTAAAAGATGTCTTATTTATCCCCAAATTCTTGTTAGTCTACTATCTATCAGCTAAATTACTACAAAATCAGTGTCGTGTTATCTTTCCTATTGTGTGTTTCAGTATCTGAAGACCAGGCTGCAAATTGGTTTGGATCGTGAATATGACGATCTCTATTACTTGGATGATGGTACACTCCACTCTCATTTAGCTGCTATTTCTCCTACTGATGCTCCACTATAATGGCATCATAGGTTGGGATAATCTTCCCAGCAAAAGTTGCATCAAGTACTGCCTATCTAGTCTTTTATTACTGTTTTAGAATTTGAGTCTTGTCAGTTAGGAAAGCATCATCGTGCTTCCTACCTTAATTGTGTCAATAATAGTAGTTCTTTTGATTTGGTCCACTCTGATATTTAATGTCATATCACTTCTATTTCTGGTTTTCATTATTTTTTAGTTTTTGTGAATTATTATTTTATGATGTCTTGTATGTATTTACTGAAAGAAAGAATTCAGGTTCCTACAGTTATTAAAGATTTTATCAATGAAATAGAAACCCAGTTTTCTACTACTATTCGTGTTTTGCGTAATGATAATGTTTTTGAGTATACACAAAAAGAAATTTCTCATTTTGTGTATCTCATGACATTTTACACTAGACTATTGTCTACACACTTTACAGCAGAATAACCATTAAAAAAAACTGAGACACTTCCTAGATGTAGCTTGCACCTTATTACTTCACATGTATGTACCCAAAAACTTTTGGGCTCTTCTTTGTACTTGTCATTTAATAAATAGAATGTCATCTCTTTACTACATGATAGAATTCTCTTTTTGATGTTCCGCTGCTGGGATCCCCCTATTCGAAATACAAACTCTAGCCCATGGACTCCCCTCATCTGAACCCACAGGCGAATGAACCTCTGGTAGTTTCTCTCTGTCAAGTCCAAGCCGGATCATCACTTGTTGTGGGTTCTACTCCCGCTCGGAGTAGATGCATCAAATTCGTCAATGAGTAACACCCCACTTCAGGTCTTTACCAAGTTCACAACTCCGCTAGTGGGGCAAAATCCCACTTGAAAGCAACCGTGAACCCAACTCCGCTGCTGGGATCCCCCACTTGGAGGTCCGGATCATCACTCTGTTGTGGGCCTTTCTCCCGCTCAGGGTAGACACATCCAGTATGTCGATAGGTCGCACTCCACTTCAAGACCTTTTCAAATTTGCAGGTAAACATTCCAGAGAGCCTATAATTGCACGAAACATATGATATATACATGAAAGTTTTCTTATTTGAATTATCCCCTCGACGTACTAGTTTAGTGTGATTAGAGGCCGGAGAAATCAAGCATTCCGAGAAGGTACGATTATCAGGTATTATCCGAACACAACTTGGAATATGCTTGCATGAATTGCTTATCTCGGGATAACATGGATTATATATGTTTAGCTTATACTTGCATGGGACATATGGCATATACATGAGAGTTTCCTTATTTAGATTATCCACTCGATGTACTAGTTACGTGCGATTAGACGCTGAGTATACATGATTTTATTAGCCCAATTTGTTTAATGTTTAATTCATATTAGCTTTCTATTACTTTGATTATGTTGATCTAACATTTAATATAAGATATACTATTACATGCTTGTGTGCGCATCATCCTTCCTACCCCGAAAGTTTGCACCTCCCGCTGATGGGATTCCCCACGCGGAGACACTGTGGGATCCCTCCTTTGTGGGTTCCACCCCCTCGAAATCCTTACACTGCAGCAGGGATTTCCCCCACTCAGAGTCTCAGGATCACAGTTCCGCTAATGGAATTTCTCCCACTAGAAAGCAACCGCGAAACTAACTCCGCTTCTGGGATTTACCCTACTCGAAGGCCCAAAGGTTTGCAGGTATCACTGATGGGACTACCTCCATTCGGAAACACCACATGCTTACCAAATCACTCTCAGGATAGACCAACCATGCGGATAATAAAGATCAGCACTCCGAAAAGGCATAACCATTCTAATTCCAAAAAAGCCAACAGTAAAGCAAGCTAGGCAAGATCCATACAATCATTTTCATTCCAAATAAATGTGTTTTATTTTGAAAAGTCCTTCCATTCTGAATCATTCCTTTAAATACATACTTCATTACATCTAATAAGAGTAATACAGAGTTCAATTACACTCTTGTGTTTATATTTTTTGAAAAGAAATACATATGATCATATCTGATCCCTCTATCCTGCCGCTACGTCCAGCCACACCTCCGAACTGTGAAGACACGTCCTCATGGGAACGTGAACCGAAAGGCACGATCGCATTGCTCGCATCACTGCCCAGAGACCCCAGAAAGAAGCTCTGGGAGGTTCCTTCACAAAAATAAAGGTTCCTCCGGTGAAAGATCATCCCCTCTCCGCCTCGAACACGCCTCCAAGGAAGTCAGGCTGGAACCGCCCTCCCCGCGCATCTCAGGAAGAATGACAAGGATCCCAAGAAGCCCTCCAAAGCCATGGCAATGCCCCGGGCTCCAGACGAACTCCAGCAAGACACGCGAGGCAGCGATGTCCAACCAAAATGGAACCTACAAGACACATAAGACAATGATGATATCACACAACGTCCCTGCGCTCCGAAGAAGAGATTTAGCTCTGGAAGAGAGTGATTCATCGGCAGAGCCCCAACAAAAACTCCCCATTTTTCTTCCTATTGCTCGTCATACAGAAGGAATCTCTAGGCACGAGACACCAGCGTTCGAGCAGACTAAAGCCTGCAAGACATGACTGGATGGTTGTGGAACCGCGTTAGCAACCCATAGCTACCCAGAACAAGTACAACTTCCGATCGAAGCCGGACCCCCACCTGTCACCCCTGACGGTGGCACCATGTCACAATAACTAATGTGTCGTAATAGGTTCATCAAGATAACTAATGCGACGTACCAACCAGACTCCTGCATGGCGAGAGCCCGACCACCATGTCCTCCACCTTCATCCTTTCCCTTTCTTTTCTCCATCTGATGAAGAAAAAAAAAGAAAACATGGCTATCCAACAAAGCAGAGAAAAGGAACTTTGAAGAAAGGATTTCTTTAGAGAAGATAGCAGAAGTGATTTTCATCCAAGGTTTCACTCTATTTGTAGATGAAAGAGAAGCCAAAGCGCCTCCAATTCAAATTTCTAATCCCCGAAAAATCGATCCATGTTCCAAGATTTTCATTCAATAGAATCAGCAGAAGATCAACCATCGCCGCCAAAATACAAAACCCTACCTCTCAGTCATTATGATTCCTGAATTCGAAGGGACACAAGATCCGATCCCAAAGAAATCTAGCCGACCGATGCGGCAGCTAGCAACCAGTTGTACACCCTGCAATTAAATCCTGAAGACCTGCATTTATGATCCAGATGCCCACGAACATCTAGACGAACTTAAGGCATTAAAAAGTCTCCTACCAACTCCGCTCTTCCGATTTTCAGCCGCAGGCTCTGACAAGCGAAAGAGCGGAGGCATCTGTAGTGGTCAAAATCTGACCCCATCCAAGATGGCAGCATGTGTCCCTCACCTTCCAACTCTCCGAGGTACATCAGAGCTCTCCTCCGAAGTCCATGCTATTCCCAACCTCCTCAAGACCCTCTCCGCTCCCAAGGCTTCCTCCGCTCTGAGGCTTTCTTCGCTCCGAAGACTTCAGCTCCGAACCAAGTAGCTCCAGCAACGGATCACTCCTGATCCCCGCTTACAGTTACGCAACCTTATTATCTTCCACGTTCATAATGTGTAACACCACTCAGAGCGGACAGTGACGGATTTTCCTGCATGTAATATCAAAAACCAGCACCACTGAAAGCGACCGTTACAACAAGTTCACAAGTGCAAATCGTGCAATTACGAAGACCTTGCCTGTAACCGCCTACCTCCATGCCTACAGCTCAATCAAGTATGAGTCGACCTCCTCTTCCAATGAGAAAGGAGACTTCTGGACTTTTTTAGACGACCCCTTGAGGTTCTGGTACTTCACACTTTTAGACTTTTGACGTCCTCAGACTCCTATAATTCATGTCATTTGAGAATTCTAGTGAAGCTCTTCCTCCCCGTGATTTTTCCTGACAAGGGTTTTCACGTAAAATCATGTGTGTCCCTCTTTGTGTGGTGCATTATTTACGTGCGCTCCCCCACTTCATCTCTCGCTTGTGGTGAGAATCGACTGTCCAATCACTTATGGCGAAAAATCACCACCACACAAGTAAAGGATTGTTGTATAAAAAATATAAACATCTGCAGATTGAAATTTTTTTATATTTGAATTATGTAGGAGACAAAAGAGAGAGAAAATCTACTTCTAGCTACTGCACTTACGTTGGAGGTAACCTGGTTACTTAGAGTAAGAAGTAGAATGTTGTGTCTCGTTCCAGCGATGAAACAGAGTAAAGAGTTATGGCTCATAAAACTTGTGAGATGATGTGGTTGAAATCCCCATTGTGGGAACTTGAATTTAGTGTGGATGGTCTGATGCCCATGTACCGTGACAACGAGGTTGCAGCGATGAAACAGAGTAAAGAGTTATGGCTCATAAAACTTGTGAGATGATGTGGTTGAAATCCCCATTGTGGGAACTTGAATTTAGTGTGGATGGTCTGATGCCTATGTACCGTGACAACGAGGTTGCTATTTACATAGCTAGCAATCATGTCTTTCATGAGAGGACCAAGCACATAGAGGTGGAGTGTCATTCTGTTCGTGATGTGGTCTCTCGGAAGCTGATTTTTTTCTTTGCTCACTTCGTTTTCTTAGGAGCTCACATATATGTTTACAAAACATGTTCCTCCTAGAGTTCTCTCGTACTTATGTAACAAGTTGGACATGATAGATATCTATATTTCAACTTGAGGGGAAATGTTAAACTCTTGATTACTTAATTTTTTCATTATGATTTTTTGTTTATCTTTATTTATTAGAAGTTTCTATATTGTTAGGAGTCATACTCATATTATGAGTTGCATTTATAATTGCCTATAAATAATAAGTATTGAGGGAGGAATCATCAACTCTCTCAAATCTTTTCCTCTAATGTTCTGATAGCATTTTTTAAGTATTGTCACTAGCATAACAGCAAGTTCTTTCATACGAATCTGCTCACCGCCATTGGCATAATTTGCTCTGATATCAGAACAGATCTGATAGACAGTTCAGTTCGGTACAAATGTTGATAATATGCCATGAACCTAAACCCTAAATTAAGAACATACAGAAAATGCTCTAGCTACAGCCTGAATATGATATACTTTAGTTGTTTGTTGGTTACAATACCTTTCCTCTTTGAATATATGTCTCCTTGCCCTTGCAAGAGTAGTCTCAGTTAATGTTGGATGGTCTCCATAAAGCTTTATCTGACCAGTCTCTGCCATAGCCTTTGCAAAAACCTTCACAAATAAAAGAATTTCCAATTATTAGATCAAGCTAAAGCTACTACTAATGAAGACAACATATTATACAACAAGTTAAACCGGATTAACGCTTTTGTCCATCATCATCTCTTTGCAAGAAAAATTATTGCAACTGTACTAACCGTATCAACATCTGGTCGCCTTCTTTGCCATCTTGACCACTGTTCCTTTTCAGGCTTGCGCCAATTCCACCATAGCTCTTCACTTGATCGAGGTTCTTCTATAGGCTTCTCAACAGCTGGATCAATGAAGGGGTGCGGGCGTCCAAGTCTTTTGTCCAACTGATAAGAACTGATGTTCTCCTCCTCAGCTTCTGTCTGGTAGATAACAAATTCCTCAGAGGGATCTTTGGGCTCCTCCACAATATCATCTGGGTTCTTAAGCATAGGAGGGTCAGTATAGTCTGAACTTGTTTCTGCAATTTCTGAAGCAGCTGCCTGTCCCTTGTACTTCATCCTTCTGCTTCCAGGAGACTTGCCAAAGGAAGGTTTCCCTTCTGATTTGCCAACTGGTTCCGGGGCACGAGCAGCCCTCACCCGGTTAACTGTGCCTTCGGGCCAGTAATCCTTGCCCGGAATACTTGCTCGGGCACCAGATGCTGGTTCGAGCTGCCCAGATGTAGAATCCATGTAGCTATAGTAAGGAGGTGGTTCAATGGATGATGGATCAAATTGTCCATCTTTCTTCACACACTTTACACGATGTAATAATTCTTGATTTCTCTGGGAGTATTGCTTTCGTCCAAATAGATATTGCACCTTGACTGAATGAAATACACCTAGAAGCTGTGATTGGGATTACAAAATTTTAAAACAGGAGGGAAAAATCAGATGTAGCAAAGTCTACATAAGAATCAGAAATTTGAATCAATCAAGTTAACATCATTCTTTAGAAGTCCTGGACTTTTAGACTCTAATAGCTGCATAATAAAGTTAACTATAAGATTTCAGAAAATCAGAAAATCTCAAGGACAATGGAAATTCCACTCACCCGATACTTTTGACAGCCTGATTTTCCAGCACAAACACCATTAGCTGGCATCAAATGCCCGCATAATCCATCTGCAAACAAAAAGGTGTTCATTTTTGTTACGACATAGGGGAAAAAAAAGAGAGCATGCAGAGTTATATTCTTAGCAATGGTGCAAAAGTCCACCTTGAAAAAGCAGAGCATTTGCTAATGCCGCCATCCTTTGTTCTCCTCCTTTTACTTAATGACTTGTAACATCTGCCAATTCTATTATCAACAGCAATGCAGTTAGGTTTCTCCATTGACAATACTATAACTATAAAAGCAAAGAAACCAAATCTATAAATCAGTGTTTTAAATATCAGATATCGGTGATATATTGGTCGGCAAAATTATATACCAGATACCGGGTGATACATCGCGATATGACACTAAATACATAATGTCATTTCGGACGTCATATCCGATGAAGAATATACATGTGATTGCCTACATAAATTATATGAACTAATTAAAGCAAGTTTAAGGTCATAAACTCATAGGGGATACTTACATTTTGTAGAATCTCCTCAAATGCGTCATATGGCGATATATTGAATATATTCATCTCGAATATGGGCTGACATATCGGCCACGTGACGATATATCGGCCCATATCGGTCCAAAATGATATCCGGTAAAATTTTGTACTTATCGTATCGTTTTGAATAAAATACCGGTATCTCGGCCGTTATACCGATATATTGGCTGAGATTTAAAACAGTGATATAAATGCATGTTATCCTCCTCCCTCCTCCTGTATTGTACTCAACTCTAAAACAAGTAAATTTCTAAAATATTAACAATCAATCAGTAGTCGGATCTAGCTTTCAAGACATGGCTTAAGTCAAGAGCAAACAAATAAAAATGTCTTTTCCTTCTCCCAAGCCAGTAAAGTATAATCCTCACAAAAATCCTGACGTGTATAAGCTAAAAAATTTAACGAGATGTATCAAGTGAAGAATCGAACTCTTTGACCATTATTTTTTTGTTAGAATAGGGGGGAAAGGGATAGTACATGTAACTATTCCTTTAAGAATCTAGCTCAGCAAAAAATGAAATAAGTAAACATAATCTTCTTATTTAAAACTTAAGTTCTCCTGATCGGTTAAACAACCAGTAGATAGCAAATCCCAAAGAAACAAAATAAAAAATACACAAAAAATAGATAGGGAAAAGATAAACTTTTCTCTGTCTCCAACCGTATAAAATTCTAGATAAACGTATGGCCTGAAGAAGAGAAAAGGCTGTTACCAACTTTTCTCTGTCTCCACCCGAATGGTATAAAATTCTAGATAAATGTATGGCCTGAAGAAGAGAAAAGACTATTACCAATAATTTTGATTTAATAGGGTTATTGAAGAACCAAGTCTGCACAACACAAACCCACCTTGGAAAAGACCAAGTATTTCATAAAGTTGTCATCTTTTAAGCTCGTTTCTTAACCAATTCAAACACACAAGTACTTGAGATCAGCTCAGAGATAAAGTTCTCAATCAAAATAAATGTCCTAGTAAGTATAATGCGTTGATCAAGTTCTGGAGATAAGATCCAGAATAACATAGAAATTGAGTACAAGAATGAATGCAATAGTGAATTCAACTAAATTTTATTAGAGTTTTAAGAATTTCTTAAGTATGAGAGAAAGAAGGATAGTTTAGCTCCATCTAGAGTTTTGGGGGTTTTGAAACTTGAATTGGAACGGAACTGGGAGTAGAAGATGAAACAAAGATACCCTTGAGATGTTTTTGTAAATAAAATTTAAACAAGAAGGGAAAAAGGAAAGAAGTCACTTGCTTGATTAACCAATAGAAGGCCATATGTGCATTAGTTAGCCCATTTATCAAATTTTTTTCATATTTATGTCAGCCAGTCTTCAGTTCAGACCTAACATTTATCCTTAAGCATTCAAACAGAAAATAGATTTATGTACAAATGAATAATATTTTTTTCTGAGGTTCATTCATTCTAAATTTTTGGGTGAAATTTATGCATGAAACTGACACATTAATTCAAAAGGTTGAGGCGTTCACAAGTTAGTAGGGGGTACATATATTAATAGGTAACGCAACATCTAGGCCCAAATAACAAAAGCTAGACCGCATAAAACTCCTATGCATGGTTTGAAATATCAGCTGATTTTGATATATATCGCCAATATCATATCAGATTTTGAGGTGCCCAATACCATACCAACCCTATAATGTCGGCCAATATCAGGGTTGATATTCCTTATATGACTAAAATTGCCGATATTGAAGGCTGATATTGACGATATTCATACTAAAAATCATTGGCCGATAACGATATCGATACTGAGATTTTAAACCATAACTATGTTACATTACATTACAAGGATAAGGTTCGTAGGCGGCGCAGAAAGTCAACATGAAAGGTTGAATATAAGAAGATACCAGTTCTAGTGAAACGGGAAAATAAACTTTCGTTAAAAAAAAATAAGAACTATTGTTTGACAATTTTGAATTATGTTATTTAACGATTCTAATTAATCCTCCAACCATCACATGGATTATGAATCTTTATAAATCATTATTGGCCTTGGTGCATTGTTGTGATTTCAAGGGAGGACGCCCCCACGACCAAATCGATTGGCGCGGCGCAACGGATACGAACCACAAGATAGGCAACTTGAAGAAAAGAAGAAGAAGATATTTCAAAATAGATAAAAATCCAACACACAATATAATGTGATTCCACCAATCAAACAAATCGTGTGTACATCCACAGGAGAAGGGGGAGAAACTTTATTAAAACTTTAGCGGAGTACAATAAGAATAATTTACACCTCACGCTGAGAAGTTACAAGCCCTTGATGGCCGCCAAGGGCAGCGAACACTTGTGGCTAAACTTCTCTCACGAATTTCTCACCTAGATAAATTATACCCTAAGAAATTACAAATTCATAGGATTCTCTTGGAATACATTGAAGGTCACCCCTAAGGGGTTATTATAGACCACAAAACTCTCCTAGTCCTAAGCAAACTCCTTCAATCAGAATAAAGAAAACTTGAATCCAACTCGGACTCAAAACACCTTCAATCAGAATAAAGAAAATTGAATCCAACTCAGACTCAAAATAGATCCAGAAAAAGAAACTGCCAAATCCAACTTTAATCAACCTTCATCATGTATTCACGTCATAATCCTAACAATCTCCCCTTGACTTGAATACGTCCAAGTCCGAGAATAGCCACCATGTCCCATGTGCTCGCATCCACGCACAATTGAACAAACTTGACATCATCTCCATCTCACTCCCTCTTCTCTATAACCCCCTCATGGGGTTCACATCTTGATTAGGTCGAATAAGTTCAAGCCCAACCTGAACTTTATTACCCAATGATCCCCTTGATCTACACAAGATCTATGAGAATTTGCTCCACCATAGGAGTAACGACCTGAACTACCTTGTTGCTCGCTCAGTCCCAATCTCCCTTCGGGTTGCAATTGAACATTCGAGCTCGAATCCATCGTGGTCTCCGATTGTTCGACAACCACCGCTTTTGAAGCCGAGGATAACTGCAATCCACGAACTGTAACCTCCGAATTTCGTAGCATATACACATTGCCGACATGTTCGGCTTAAAACATAACATAGGCCTCTTTGAAAACTTCCATAGGATCACCTTTCGAATTAAAACAGAACCCTTCTCTATGTAGGGCTCCAAGAGAGATGAGATTGTACCTTGATTCAGGAACATGACAAACGCCTTTAAGAGTAGTGATGCATCCATTATGAGATCGAAACTAGATTGTTCCTTCGTCAATCACAATTCCCCATGAAGACTTTCCCCTTGAACCAAAGTGTATGAAGAGAACATCTTCATATTGGAACTGATATGCTGTGAACATCCAGAATCTATGAGTCATCTATCTTTGTTACCAACTGGTCTGTCTGTAACAGATAGAACGTCACACTGTTCTTCATCTCCTTCAACCAGTTCAGTCAGTGTTCTAAAAATCGCTCTACGCGGCCGCTTAAGCGGCCGCTTAAGCGTTTTCGGCCTAAACCCGATTAGAAATCGAGATAATCGGCCCAATTAAGCGGTTGGGCGTTTAATTCGTTTAATCAACGATTAATCGATTAATCGTTTACAAAAAAACGTTAGTTTAAACGAATCGGATGCGAAACCCAACCCAAAATTGGTTTTACCCGACCCGACCCAATAATTTGGGTTTAAAGTCTCGCGATGGGATCGATTTCAGCCCTAATCCCTCACTTTGATCTCATCTCTCCCGGCGATCAAATTCCTTCCCCTTTGACGACAACGACCTCCCCATTTGACGGCGACGGCGATCTCCCCCTGCGGCGACTCCCTCCTGACGACGAATACCTCGTCCTGTGGCGACCTTCTCTCGACGAAGACCCCCCTGCGGCGACCTTCTCACGACGAAGACCCCCTGCGGCGACCTTATCACGGCGGCGACCCCCTGCGGCGACCTTCTCTCGACGAAGACCTCCTGCGGCGACCTTCTCACGACGAAGACCCCCTGCGGCGACCTCATCACGGCGGCGACCCCTCCGGTGACGAGTTATCCATCTGCGACGACAATCTCCTCCCCCTCCTGCGATAACCTCCCTCTTGCAAGTTCCTACCACCTGCGACGACCTTCCCCTACAGTGACCTCCCCCTCCGGTGACCTCCCCGAGACAATCTCTCACCCATTTGCTCCAGGTTTGATTCTCCTTTCTTTTCTTTCAGTTTTTAAACATCAGTGATTATGTGAATTTCTCTCTTTGCAATCAAATTTCTCAATACTGATCAATTATCAATTTATTAGCTTTCTTTCAGCCTTTCTTTTTTTTTTTGCATAATTAGATTGCTAAGTTGCTACTGTAAATAATAAAAAGAAGAAACAGAACAAAATAGAATTATTAATTTGTTATTACTTATTAATTGTCACACAGTATAGTAGTATACTGAATCCTGATACAGTTATATTGGTTGAAAAATTGGAGAAAAGCATCCAATTGCACAGTAGTTCTTTCTGAATTCGTTTCTACTTCATCTTTTTCTAATGCCACACAAGCTTTTAATGATTTTTTTGGAAAAAAAGTGAAGTACTGAGAACTGTTATGAGTAATTAATAAATTGTCAAATTGAAAAGTTTTTAATTCAATTCTCCCATATTTTTGAAAAGAATTTACTGTTTAATCCAGTAATAACTGTTATGAGTTAGAAAATCATTTATAATTCAAGAACTGAGAACTTATGTCATCAAATTTGCATCTGTTCACACTTTACACATGACAAAATTACATTTGCAGTCTTTTACAATGTCATTACATAAATAGCCTATTACAATGTGTAGTTGACTTTTTTGGAACATGCGTAGCACATGACAAAATTCAGCTGGTTTTTCCTTTCCAAAATCCTGCAAAAAATAAAATTTCAATTAGTAGAATGAAATTTGGATGTAGCAAAATTTCAATGCACAAAATAAGATTCAAAAAATAAAAAATATTCAATGTTTCAATTAATTTCAGTTATTTTATGTTATTATCTTGATGTGTTTGATCTTTTTGTATTGTGTGAATGAATTTGGATGTAGGATCATTTCGCATTACAATCTACAATCTACATGTCTTCGTCAGCGTCCAATGCAAGTGATAGTGTTAGTGGACCACGTTCAAGTGGTCAACCAAGTGCATCAAGCGAAAATGAGATTCCACCGAAGCCATCGGGCTCTACTGATATTGGGTGGAATTATGGAAAGCTTGTTAAGAAAAATTCTTATAATGAAGTGAAGTGCAATAAATGTCATAAAATTGTGAAGGGAGGAATTTACAGGTTTAAGCAACATATTGCGGGGATAGGAGGGGATGTTAAAGCTTGTGTGATGCAGACTGATGAGGATAAAAAGATAGGAAATTTTGTCTGGACCCCAGAAGAAGAAAGTGGAAAAGAAGAAGGCTGAGAATGAACTCCGAGAAGAGGTGCGCATTTCAGTAGAAAGAGAGTCCATGGATTCAGAACTCGTCGGCGAAAAGAGACCTCGTGTAGTCGGTCCATTAAACACAGTCGTGGCTAGTGGAAAGTGGAAGCAAACATCAATCAATGAAGCTGAGAAGAGAAAGTACAAGGAGTTGGCTCATGATCATTGCGTCATGTGGGCTTATGCTAAAGGCATTCCTTTAATGCCTTTGATGATGAAGAATTTGATTTATTTTGCGAGTGTGTTGGTCACCATGGACCTGGGTACAAGGGACCGAGCCAGTACCAGTTTAGAGTGCCTCTTTTAAACAAGGCATACAAGAAGATTGATGAAGAGATGGGACAGGCTAAAGAATTGTGGGATGAATATGGATGCAGCATTCTAACTGATGGGTGGACAGATAGGAAGCATAGGAGTGTAATGAACTTGTGTGTTCATTGTAAGACAGGCACACATTTTCTTAAGTCTATTGAAGACTCGGCCAATGCACACACAGGAGAGTATATCTTCAATTAGGTGGAGAAGTGTATTCAGGAGGTTGGAGAAAATCGTGTGCTGCAAGTGGTGACAGATAATCATCCTTCTAATATGGCGGCGAAGAACATATTGAAGATTACTCGACCTAATATTTTTTGGAGTAGCTGTGCAGCCCACACAATTGATCTTATGTTGGAGGCTATTGGAAAGCTTCCAAAGTACAAGTTGGTGATTGAGAAGGCTAGATCGCTCACGATCTTTCTTTATGCACATCATAGCACTCTCGCATTGATGCGTGAATTCACTAATAGACGAGATCTTGTTCGGCCGGGGATTACTAGATTTGCCACCACCTTTCTTAGCTTGAGTTGTCTTATGGACAAGAAGTCACAGTTGGCTGCTATGGTGTCTTCAACTAAGTGGGATGATAACAGGTGGTCGAAGACAGAGAAGGGGAGAGCGACTAAGGCTACAATTTATTCTGATGTCTTTTGGACCAATGCAAGGGAGCTTTTGAAGATGTACACTCCTCTTTTCAAGTTGTTAAGAATTGTTGATGTCGATCGAAGGCCCTCCATGGGTTTTGTGTATGGTATGCTTGAAGATGCCAAGAATGAAGTTCAAGCTGCTTGCAATAGGAAAGAGTCTACCTCTCGGCCGATAATTAATATAATTGAGAAAGAATCTAGAGGAAGACTTGATAGCACACTTCATTTGGCTGCCTACTACTTGAATCCCTATTATTATTATAGGGATAGGACAGTCCAAGACAGTTCACGTGTGATTACTGCACTTATGAGTTGTATTAATGTGTTTTACCACGATGAGGATATTCAGGATAAAATTGGTTCAGGTGAGGTCCTTTCGTACAAGATGAAGGAGGGACTTATGGGAAGTGGAATGGCGGAAAGGTACCACAAGCGTTTTAATGGCACAGACAATTTTGATCCAGGTAATCTCGAGGTATAAAATCACTAATCATGAATTTTTTTTAAATCTTCAAGTTACTAAATTAGTGTGATATATTTCATTAACAGCACATTGGTGGAGTTTCTATGGAGGGGATGTCCCCTACCTTCGAAAGATGGCAATCAAAATTCTAAGTTTGACCAGTAGCTCATCAGGATGTGAGAGAAATTTCAGTGTGTTTGAGGGGGTAAATATACTAAGACTAAGATTTGTATCAGTTTCATTCATTTAAATATGAAGTTTCTTATTTCTTTTTACTCTAATTGATTTTTAACAATATGTCATTGTGTGATATACTGAAATTTGTAGATACATACTAAGAAGAGGAATAGACTGGATTCCAAAAGGTTGAATGATCTTGTTTGTGTGCAATTCAACAAAAAAATGACACGAAGGAGAACTGCAAAGAAGAGGAATGGGCAAGAGTACAAGGATGTTCTTGTAGGTGAAGATGATTCAAGAGCATTACATTGGAAGAGCACATTCATTAGAGAGAGAGAACAATGAGGAAGAAGAGATCTTCCCTGGTTCTGGCCTTACATTGGATCTTATTGCAGCGGCAAGTGGGGCTAATGAAGATCATATTAGAAGGAGCAACAGAATTGCAGGGAAAAGAGCTACAGATAGGAGTGCACAAGAGGGCTCGTCTAGTGCGGTACTTGATGACATTTCCGAGGGTAATGAAGATGAAGAAAATTTGAGAGAAGATGATTGTGTTGACATTGAAGACTTTGTAGATAGTTCTGAGGAGTCAGATCCCGATATTCGCTATGAAGATGATGATGAGGAATGAGGATGAGTAGATGGAGTTGGAGATGAGTTATTTATGTTATTTGAATATCAAAAACTTGTCTTTATCTTTTGGATTTGGATGTAAAAGACTAATGACTTATGTTATCGTTTTGTAATCATGATGTTGGACTTGATATTTTGTGATTATGTACTTATGTAATTTGCTAATACTTATTTCTAACTTTGTTTTTCGTTTCATTAAGTTTTTTTGATAATTTGTATATTTGAACTTTGATAGATTAATCGTCTAATAGATCCTCTTCTTTTTCTATTTACAGATAATTATTTGCACTCGGAAGGAATTTGCTGGTTCATCATTTAACCCATCATACCACGAGCAAAAAAGATAAGTCCTCTAACTTTTTAATTTCCTCTTAGTACTAGCAATTAATTTTTCAAGTTATGTTGCTAAATATTTTATGTTTTTTTGAAAGTTTATAGAATTTATATTTGCATGTTTTAAGTATTATAATATTATTATATATTAAAAATAATAATAAAACGTGTAATCCGTTTAATCACCGTTTAAACCGTTTAGGCATTATGCGCTCCCGGACCGCGCGCGTACTAAAACCGCTTTTTAGAACATTGAGTTCAGTGATATTAACATTTGATTATTTCTTCTTTCGAAGCCAACACTCAAATCTAATGTGCCCCTTCTTGTGACAATAGTTGCACGTCAAACTCTTGTGTTTTGAGTTACTCGTTGAACTTCCATTATTACTCTTCTCCTTTGAATAATGAACTTACCCAGAATCATCATGATAAGACTCACCCGTCAACTGGGCGTCAATTTTATCCTCGTTGAGCAGATACTCCTTGACCTCATTGACATTGATTGTTGACTTGCCTCCATAGATGATAGCTTCCCTAAAGCTCATATATGAAGAAGGTAAAGAACACAGTAATAAAAGTGTTTGATCATCTTCTATCTTAACCTCTATCTTATCTAGATCATTGATAATAGAGAAAAATTCTGCAATGTGAGACTTTATAGATGTACATTCATGCATGCAGAGAAGAAAAAAGCGCTGCTTTAGAATCAACCGATTCACCGACTTCTTCAGATAGTGATCCTGAAGTCGCTTCCACAGTGAGGACGGTGTTTTCTCCGTAGAAAACCCATCCAACACTTCGTCCGCCAAGTAAACCTGAATAGTTGTCAAGGCTTTCTCATCCAACTCCTGCAAGTTTCTTCCTTTATGTCTTGAGGCTTTTTCTCCCTCCCGAGTAGTGCTTTCTTCAACCCGCTGTGGGTAAGAATGGTGTTCATCTTGATCTGCCACTTGCTGAAATTGATGACGCCATCAAACTTCTGAATATCGAACTTGATCGCAGACATCTTCACGTTGACCTTACTCTGATACCAATTGTTGTGATTTCAAGGGAGGACGCCCCCACGATCGGATCAACTGGGGCGGCGCAGCGGATACGAACCACAAGATCTACTAAGGCAACTTGAAGAAGAGAAGAAGAAGATATTCCAAAATAGATAAAAACCAACACACAAGATAACGTTGTTCCACCGATCAAACAGATCGTGTGTACATCCACGGGAAAATGGGAGAAACTTTATTAAAACTTTAGGGAAGTACAAACGCTGAGAAGTTACAAGCCCTTGATGGCCACCAAGAACAGCGAACCCTTGTGACTAAGCTTCTTTCACGAATTTCTCACCTAAATAAATTACAACCTTAGAAATTATAAATTCATAGGATTCTCTTGGAATACATTGAAGGTCACCCCTAAGGAGTTATTTATAGACCATAGAACTCTCCCTGTCCTAAACAAACTCCTTTAATTAGAATAAAAGAAACTTGAATCCAACTCGGACTCAAAACACCTTCAATCAGAATAAAGAAAACTTGAACCCAACTCGGACTCAAAACAGATCTAGAAAAGGAAACTGTCAAATCTGACATTAATCAACCTTCATGGCATATTCACATCATAATCCTAACACGTTGTAGACCTGAGTCATCGTATAATGAGGCTATAGTTAGTACATCCATGCATATCTAATTCAAATATCTCCTAACTATTGCAAAGTAAGAAATTCTAAGTGATGACCTTCAACATTGAGGAAGCAAATGTGACTGAAGTTATTGGTTAGCAAGTTGTTTCAATAATTGAGGAGCTTGAGGGATAATGAAGCTCAAACCCTCAATGTTATAATAACAACAGAGCTACGAAAGTCTTACAAGAATAACCTAAAAACTGAAAATTTTATTAAAATATTGCAAAAAGTTAAAAGGAATCACTTTTCATAAAAAAGAATCTCAATTAATCTTACTTTTTTCACGAAATTCAGCCCATACATAAACATTTGTTATAATAAGGGTACAAAAGAAATTATGTAATGCCAAATTATGAGATAACTTGGGCTCAGACCTGAATACTAGGCCCTCAGCAAAAGCATGTGAAGCTGTTATTTATTTGTTGGGCTCTCGACACCCTGTGCTACTTACAAAAATAAGAATGTTGGCTCTATTAAAGATTGGACCGGATCTGACTGCGATCTTTTATCTTTAATTCCGAGGCTTTGAGCAAAGTTCATAGTTTTTTTGTTTCTTTCTAAAGTTTAAACTAAAAAGTTCATTATAGCCTGATTGGACTTTGGGCTAATAGGCAGAGAAAGTTTTCACAAAAATACAGTATTTTAAATGTCAGATATTTGGGAAACATCGGATGTCGTTATCGGTGTCGGATTTCGGAGATATTTCGGAGACATCTAGTAAATTTCGGACGCCATGACGGATAACAAATATACGTCCTAAATGTCTTAAATAAAGTAACCTTAAAATTTTTATCAAGACAATACATACTCAACTTATGCAAAACTACATAAATATGTTTAGGTCAAAGTTATTGGCAAAGTTCATTGCCAATTTCAGGTCAAAGTTCAGTTCAACATCACTCAAGAACAAAGTTCAGGTCAAAATTAAGTTCAATTCAACAACACTCACCATCAAAAATTCAACAACAAAATTCAGCAAAAATTCAGCAAAATTTTAGCAAACCCCTTAGAATAGAATTGTAAATTGTAATTGTAATTATAATTGTAATTTAATTCAAATGATTACGGTCTCTAGTGTCAACAAAATCTTCTCAATCTGCAAAGAAAAAAGAACGAAAGAAAAAAAAAAGAAAAGAAAACTTGCCACAAAATCGTCCCATGAGAGTCATAGGAGGACAGTCAGAGGAGAAAGAGCTCGAGCTCGAGATGGTCGTCGAGATCGCAGCAGAAGCAAGAGAGTCCACCGCTGCTCTCTCGCCTCTCGTCGAGGTCGTCGAGATCGAAGGTCGTCGAGATTGGAAGAGAGTCAGAGGAGGAAGAGCACGATTAGTCGAGGTCATCGAGATCGCAGCGGGAGCAAGAGAAACCCACCGCCATCGCTGTCCTCGCCTCTCGTTGAATTTTTTCAGATCGCGAAGACTGAAAGCAATGAGGAGTTGGCTTTTTAGGGTAACTCTGTTAGTGTTCATACGGATTTGGGCCAGGTAAGAGTTCAAACCAAACCCGATAAATGAACTCACAATTTAAAAACAAAATCATAATATTGTGGGTGCAATACTCTACTGATATGTCGACCGACATATCGGGTTTTTCCCGAAATGTCGGCCGACATTTTCTAAAACTCCATTTTAAATGAGGGTGGGGATGTCGCGGCGGTGAGGGCTTGAAAATGAAATGTCGGTTGACATTTAAAATACTGACAAGATGTGAAACAAACGGTTGGTTTATGGACCCTTTTTACGTTATCGGCTTCAGAGAGAATAAAGGATGCTGGCAACTAATCATATGGGAAGGCTCATCCATGGTCAAGAACATAATGGGTCGGGTCACTGTTCTTGGTACTTAGTAATGTAGAGAATCTAGAGATTATAATGGGCGGGGTCGATCTGAAGGCCTGACAATACGGCCTTAAAGAAGGCTGGCCTTACTCTGACTCTCCAATAACCTAAGTTACTAAGTAGGAGTAGGGTTGAAATAAGCCTTAGTAATTTTGGGACCAAAGACGGGGCCTTTACCTTAAGCACTCTCCAACCCTGGCCCATAATCTGATCCGTTTTTGGCTAGTTTTAAAGCCCGCCTTTAATACCCAGGAAGTTTTGTTTTTAAAGAAAAATATTGACTTCCAATACAGATAAATAATTTGAACCATGCTGCTTTAAAATTTGTCGATATATCAATCAATAGTTGAACATATAACCTATTATACATGATAAAATGATTTACAATATCAATTTTATGTACTATGTCAACTTAGACCAGCCCCCTAATGTCCATCTTAAAAAGAATAGATTAGCTTAAGCCTACAAAAGTAGCATTCAGGCTTAGACTGAACCCACAAAGATAGCCCACAAATATCCCGAGGTTGTGGCCGGATCAAAATATTTGAGAACGGGACCTCCAATCCCCGCGTTATCATCTCTAATTACTAAATTTCTAATATGTTTCTTCTTTCTTATAGAAATTTTTTTTTTCCCCTTTTCACAAGAACTGCTATTTCTTTACAGTGGACCTTCCTTCTGGTCTTTCTGCTGTACATAAGCCTACGAACTTTTTTTTCATTTTGTTCTCTAAAGTTAGCTTTACTCTCATGTTCTACTATAATAATGCAATGTAATAATAGATATATGTGCATTTGCAAAGGGTTTTTACTAGGTCTAGGACGTAGTATTGGCGGTTGATGTATGTACCTCGGCTTGCTTGTGACAGCCCCAACCTTTTGAATTAATATGTGAATTATACACATCCATAAATTTCACCCAAAAAGCTAAACTTAATGAAAATCACAAAAAAAAAAAATTATTCACTTGTACTTAATCTGTTTTTATTCATTTTTAAGGTTAATTTAGGTGTGAACTGAACATAGGCTGAAATAAAGTTGAAAGTCCAAAGTCTAGATCAGTCAAACCAAAACAAATATCGTGCACTTGAGCAACATTGCACAACTTCACCAATCCTACAATCAAGAACAGAACTCTTGAACTTGACAAATTGTAATCCAAAATCCAAAAGAATTGAACTTTTCCATTAACCGAATTAACAAAGAGAAAGCACTATTAGAAATAAGAACTCATTGCATGTCTAATTAGAAACCAGTTCTCCATCTTAGTGAGCTACACACAACTTCAATAGCTACCACTAGCTACTGACAGTAATAAACAGCAAAAATTAATCCCACTGCATCACATAAACGTCAACCCTAGCGGATTGAGGGTTTACCAAATTAAATCGAATAATCAGCAAGAACTGAGAAGAGATAGAATTGAGAGAGAGAGAGAGAGAGAGATCACCTTCCGCGAGATTACCTCCCGCTCGTCCGCCTGCCGGTGCCGCCCGAGGGATAAACCTTAGATAGGGAATTTGGGAGCTGGGTTCTTTCACAGGAACTGAGACTCAGAGAATAAGCATTTGAGTAGATTAGATTGTATAGTACTGGTTAGCCCCGTGAGTAGAGCACACGGGCACACAAAAAAAACATCCTATTACTCCCTAGTAAAATTTTTCATTGGTGAATTTGTACATTTGCGTACATATCAGTATATTGTTACTGTCGGTGAGAAGCGGACCGATCAGCTAAAATACAGGGAGTGAAGATGGATGGACAAATAAAATTTCTATATGAGCCCTGAAAGAAAACTTCTCGTCTGTCTGTTTTGATAATTCTTAAAAAAGATATTTCTGTAGAAATAATCTAAACTACATACATTGAATCAAACATTAATAAAAGAAAAGATTAATTACAAATGTATTTGCAAATAACGGAAACCCACTAGTTTTAATCATTATAATCTAGTAAGAATTATTAAAATGATATTGATTTTATTTTTTTTATTTACTAGTTTTAATCATTGTAATCTAGTAAAAATTACTAAAATGATATTAATTTTATTTTTTTAACATTTAATATAATTAGGCATATTTCTTAATGTAATTCTATATCATTCTAAGTAACAAATTAAACTTCTCGTATATACTAGTATAAGCCATTGTGAGTGAAAAACCGACTGATCAGTTAAAAGTAAGAGGGGTTGAGGAAGAAGAAAGGGTTGAGGGAGTATTTAGAAAGAGAGTGAAAACGGACGGACGGATAGACAAAGTTTCTATATGAGTCACGGGAGAAAACCTCTCTTCGGTCGGTCTTGATAATTTTTTAGAAAAAAAGTATTTCTGTAGAAATAGTCTAAACTACATTCATTTAATCAGACATTAATAAGAGAAAAGTTTAATTACAAACGTATTTGCAAATGACATAAACCCACCAGTTTTAATCACTGCAATCTAGTAAAAATTACTAAAATGATATTAATTTTATTTTTTTAATATTTACTAGTTTTAATCACTGTAATCTAGTAAAAATTACTAAAATGGTATTAATTTTATTTTTTTAATATTTAATATAATTAGGCATATTTTTTAATGTAATTCTATATCATTCTAGGTAACAAATTAAATTTCTAGTATTAAGATTAATATTATTAATAGTAGAAAAGTGCACATGTGTGTTGGCCCGGAGGCCTTCCTCTCTAGTTTTGATGATGATTAACTCATGTAGTTATGTTTACTAATAATCTTGTGGTTTTAGTTTCAGATCATTAAGCAAGATATTAGTTGGTGATTGCTTCAACAAGAGGTGTTTAGAAGCTTTCACATGGTGATTCCAGTGCCTGAGCATCAAGACTATACCTTTGCACTCGGTGGATCACGTTTGGGATCGAGTCGGCTTGAAGATGGAAGATCATCAAGAAGACTTAGGTATTCTAGTTTAATTTAGTGTGTTTTAGATCCATGTGTAAAGATAAGAATAGTTGATATGCTCAAGTGCACAACACACACGTTTTATGGATATTGGTTTTCATGAATAGTTTAAATCAAAATAAGTTTAAATGGTTTATATGTATAGTAGATGTATTCTTTCTATACATGCATGCTTAAACTTCTTAGACAAACTTATTTTGACTATCCTGTTCATGTATTGAAATATTCAAGTTTGACAAAATACAAGTTTTATTTTTGGTAAAAATGATAAAACACAAAAATAGTTTCATATGCTTGATATTTGAGTTGAAATGTTTATCACAAGTTTATATATCAATACAAAATGATAAAACTATTTTGGGTATTTTTACAAGATTTTACAAGATTTATTAAAATATTTTTAACATGTTTTTCTGACCCAGAAATTGGCTGCCAGGCTTTGGCGGTCGACCGGCCCGGTCGACCGTATGCCAGAGCCGGTCGACCCGTCGGTCGACTGACGTGCACAGGTCTGTGCACGTCTGGCCAGGCAATGGGCCGGTCGACCGGACCAGAGAGCATTGCTCTCTGTATCTGGGCAGTCGATCGGGCGGTCGACCGAGATTGCCTAACTGTCATATTTCAGACCATTGGCGGTCGACCGGCCGGTCGACCGCCAGCCTGTCAGGCTGACAGATCAGCCTAATGGCTAGTTTTCTGTTTGGCCTATATAAACCCCATTTCTATGGGATTTTGGCTAAGATTTTCTGAGCTAATTTTTCCCTACTCTCTGGTTTTAAAAAGAAATTTTCAAAAGAGTTTAAGTGCCAAAAAGATTCATCTATTTGTTTTTAAAGTGTTTTGTTATTTCAAAGAAAATAGGTTTTGGAAATTTGTTTCTTGATCTAAAATTCTATATCTATTTGGTATTTTTCCAAGAGTTTTTCTTTGATCAAAACACTTGTTTTCCACACTTGAGCTATATCTTCTATCCTAATCTATTAGGATCTTTGTTTGTGGAAAAAGAAATTGTTTGAGGTTGATTGAGCCTCCAAGTTGTAAACCCTCCTTGACTTGTTGTATCCCTCTTTGGTAGAGGTTGATCGGAGTGGTGTTTGCTCCCTCTAGTGAGAGGTGGAGATTGGTTGTAACCCTCTTCGGTAGAGGTGTTTGTTGGTTGTTGTTTGGCTACGGGCCTACCCCTCGGTTGTGAGGTGGTGTTTGAGAGAGGAGTTCGGTACTCCCTTTGTTGTAACAAATCTTCCTCGGTGGAGGTTCCCTCGGTGGGAGTATAGTGGATTAGAAATCCTTCTCGGTGAAGGCGGGGATGTAGAGCTAGGGGCTCGAATCTCGAAACATATCTTATTGTTAGCGTTCGATCCATTGTCTCTCTAACTCTCTCTCTCTTTTATTTGTGCAAAGTATCATTCATTCATTCATATCTTATTGCTTGCATTTGTGCCTTGCATTATTTCATATTGCTCATTCTTATATGCTTGGCTTGCTTGTGTGTGCCTCACTTGTACTTAACCACAAGAGCTTCATATAGCACATCAACCCTTATCTAGGGGAATCAAGAAGAGTTAGTCCAGAGCCCTTCACGGGGAATTCGGCTACACTTGTTGGTTGTATTAAGTGTGTTGCAAAATTGTTTTAGCTTCCGCATTTAGTTTCTAGATTAGCACTTACACCTATTCACCCCCCCCTCTAGGTGTTTTTCAATGTGATGCACGTGATGTATTATACACTGATTGGTGAGGAGTATAAATAGCTAATACAATAACTTTCTTTATTTTAATACAATATTAATTATCAATATAAATTTAGGTTCCTATGTTTTAAATTTTATAATATTACATTCTATTTAGATAGAGATCTATTTTATCACTTATATCAAAATATATATTTGACAATTTGTTATATATTTATTCAATATAATTTCACAAGTATATATCTAGATATATTCTGTATAATATAATTATAATTTTATAGTTTTTATTAATTAATTATTATTCTATGTACGCTCCTTATCAACAAATAGCCGAATCTTTGCATAAAATTAGAATCTCATTTTTAATTATAATTTTTAACCTAATCTTTATGCAAAATATATAGTCAAATCTTATTTCTTTCTAAAAGGAAATTTTTTGAGAAAAAATTATATGAGTTTTTAATGATTCTATTTGAAAACTCTATTATACAAAATTATTTTGTTTTCATGAAAGTGATATTTATATGACTCTTGTACACTCATTTTTTATTTACTCATGAGTTTGCAAACAAATTTTTAAGTTTACATTTTTTATTTACTCATGAGTTTGCAAACAAATATATATGTATAATTATTATGTACTCATTCATATTTATCTATATATTTATGCTTTAAATTATAATTGATTTCATACACACACACACACACACACACACACATATATAATTGATCGTGCTTAATTTTAAAAAATAATAATAATTTATGCATATTTTTTGTCATGTTTTAGCACAAATAATCTCTTCCTAAGCTTAATTTTATTTCAATCGGTATCATTATTTTTTCGTAAGCTTATACATTAGTTTTGTTTGTATTTCAAAAAGAGATAGAAAATTATTTAATTTTATTTTAATTCCTTTTTTTGACAAAATGAGAGAAAATATTATCTTTTAGCAAATGTGTTCAATCTTTCAATTTGTATTAATTATTATCTATCTTGTTTTGCTAATTTGGTATCTTTGTTCAAATTTGTTTCTTGATTAAGTTTTAAGTGATGCCAATTACTTCAATTCAAAAATATTTTTCGAATTGTTTAAATTTCAGTTGATATTTTTCAAATTGATTTTATTATAATTGGTATTAAGATTTATTTTTCAAAATTACTATTAAATGGACAAATTATTTTTTCATTTGGTATTCAAAATATGTTTCATTTTTTTACCCCTTTGTTGATGGCATGACAAAAAGAGAGAGAAATTTGAAGTTTTATATATGCGTTTTTTATGTGTTATGCATATATGTTTGTTTGTTGATGAATATTTTATTGGTGTTTAGAGTTTTTTTGTATATCTTTATATATTTATGTTTATGCATTAGTTAAGGGAGAGCTTTTATAGAGTTCTTCTCTATTCCATGCACATATAACTTCATGAGTTTTGTCGTTATAAAAAAGGGAAAGATTGTTGGCCCAAAGGCCCATCACTTTAGTTTTGATGATGATTAACTCATGTAATTATAATACTAATGATCTTTCATGTCTAAGTTTCAAATTTTAATCAATATCTTAGTTCAAGTGTTTAGCTTCAATAAAAAACTCAAAATCAAGTTTTGGGGTTAACAAATATTAATTTAAGAGTTCAAACATAAAAATACATCTAGCACTCAAGAAAGAGTCATGCTTCAGGAATCAAAAGTTTCGATCAAGTCAAATTGAAAATCAAGATTAAGATGAAGACTTGTTTATAGAGTTTGTAAGTTTGTTTTATATTCTTCTAAATTTTAGAGTAGATTTGATTACCCAAGCTCACACACACAAAGTTTTATGTTGTTTATTGAGTTTTATTTAAAATGAATGGTTTAAAGTTTGATTTTATGAAAAAAACTCAAAAACAAGTTTTTATCAGTTTATATGCGTATTAGAGTTGTCCATGCATATTATGACTTCAAAAGAGTTTTAAAAACTTGTTTTTGTGTTTTATGCTTGTTTTGAAAAACTTCTTTTAAGTTTAGTTTTAATAAAAACAAGTTTTATTATTTAAAAATAATTCTTATATTATAAAAAGAAGTTCAAATGTTTTGAAATATGTTTTGATATTTAATCATACATATTTGTGCTCTAAAGCATTCATATGAACTTATTTCTTATGTATTTTATGAAGATTTATTTTAATTTTAAATATTAAAATTTAACTGTCAAGAGAATCAAGACAGTCGACAACCAAGTGTTGTTGTTGACTGCTGATAGATGGATACACAGGCTGAGTGTCTCAGCTGTTGACAACCATTTATAGCTATCGACAGGAGACTTAACAGAGAGTTAGTTTATCTCAGTCTGTCGACAGGTATACCCAACTGTTAACAACGCTTGTGTTGGATTTGAAAATTTTGACCGTTGAGATATGCTTATCGACATGCGCCTAAATTAGGAAGTGAACTTATCTGCTTTGACTCTCAACGGCTAGTTTTGTATCCAAACTTGTCAAGAATCAATTGTACTAGGATTTTCATATTTTTAACATGTTTTTCATTACTGGACTTATTGGGTTTATGTCTTTATCTTACTTCTATAAATAGGAGTGATTAGAGAGTGTTTTTAAAAACAAGTTTTGAGAAAGATTTTTCAAGTGTTCAATTCTAAAATCTCTTGTGAAAATCTCTAGTGCTTTTCAAATCTAATTTTCTCTAGTTTTCTCATACAAGCTTGAGCTATCATCTTTACATCTATCCTATAAAGTATTTTGTTTGTGGTCAAAAGTTAATCACAAGTGTTAAATCATTGTATTTGAGTGTTTGGAGGTTGCGACCTCAAGCGAGCTTGCGGGCTCATTATTGAAGTTCTTACAAGGACGAGTGAGGGAGCTTGTAGGTGTTGCGCCACCACGAGATCTTGCGAGATCGGTTATAGTCAAAATCCTTCATTGCGGTGAAGGCGGGGACGCAGAGCAAGTTGCTCAAACCTCGAAACAAATCTCCTGTGTTTGCGGTGGCTTATTCTCTCTCATATTTACTCTTGTTTAATATATTACATTATTATAATTACTTATCTTTATGCTTAATATTATTTTATGTGCTTGCACTCATTTTAACCAAAAAAGCAATTAAGCACCTCAATTCTTATTTAAGAGAAATCACGAAGAGAAGTTTAGAGTCTTTACGGGGTATACGGTTTCATTTCTTGGTTGTGAGTTTGACATTATTTATGTGATGATATTTGTGTTGAATTACTGGTTAAAGTTTTTAATTTCCGCATTGATTAGCATATCACATATTCACCTCACTCTAGGTGATTTCAGTACTTGGAAGGTCTTCTCTGAACTCCGCTGGAATAGTAGTCTCAACCCTCAATCATAAGCTAAAAGTACAGAATTGGGAAGGGGTTGGTGTACGGGGAGGAAAAGTTGAAAATATATTGCAAAATCTCCTTGAATCAATGAAAATTCTCCTTGGATCATTGATGGAGTAGCACAGCTCATATCCAATGAAATCTCAAAGAGACTGAGGCAAATACTTGAACTCAATAAGTTGGTAGAAGAGTTTAACTCTTTATAAGTATTTCTCAGCTAAAAATTTTGACCCCTCTTCAATGATAAACTGAGCTATTTATAGGAGTTTCAGGGGTAAAACTGTCCCCTAAAAACTCTCCATAATGGGGGTTAACTCCCCTCATTACGCCATAAAAATTCTGACCCAGTAATGGAAGTCGTTATGACTGAGACGCCGGGCTCCTCTGCAGTTGGAACGCAGGCTTGAGCCCTGCATTTAGCCATTGAGGTAACGCTGGACGCGGGTCTTGAGCTTCGCAATTGGGTGTCGCGGTGGTGTTGAAACGCGAGCTTCAAACTCTGTGTCGAGCTTCGCGTCTGAGACCCGGGTCTTGAGCTTCGCATTTGGGCACCGCGATGGTGTTGAAACGTGAGCTTCAAACTCTGTATCGAGTTTCGCGTGTGAGACGTGGACTTCAAGCTCTGTGTCTGAGTAATGAAGTGGTGCTGAGACACGGGCTTTGATTTCTACGTCTTGGCATTGCAATGGTGTTGAGACGTGGGCTTCGAGCCCTGCGTCTTGGCTCTGCACGAGTGGCTTTGATTAACCTCACGTCTGAAGCATGGACCTGTTATCTGATGACTTGTCTTCAGTGATTTTTAGACAGTTTACAAAACCCCTCCAAAGTTTTCGAAACTCTGTAGTTGGCTAGGACGGGTTTCGAAACACTTTAGACCTTTCTGCTGTCAGCAAGCTCTCAAGACTTGACTGAAAATCTTCTGAGATACCTTGAGCTCGATCTTGTCTGAATTTTGGTCTTTGTGAGTATACTATTAAACTCTTTGAAGTCACCAGAGATGATCATTGTACATATCCAAATACACAATCCGGACCTCATCGGTACTCTGAGCTGGTTGTTGGTGTACCATTGAATCGGAAAAAATCGTCAACTATATTTGTCAGTGTACTATTGAGCTGATTGCAGAAGAAGAGACTGAACACAGGTCTTATGGATGCGAAGGTCATGTTGCTTTAGAGACGCCACCTTGTCTGAAGTAGAAACGTAATCTCATTCAATGGAGAGACGTGAGCATCGAAGTGGAGACGCAGCTCTGAATTGTTTGGAGGACGCGACTCTGAATTATTGAGAGACGTGGCTCTGATTCACTTGGAGGGCGCGGCTCTGAAGGTGCGGCTCTGAATTGATGAAGGGACGCAACCCTGAATTGAAGGAAGGATGCGACCATGAATTGTTAAAGATGTGGTCCTCATTCTGTTGAGGGAACACAACGTTTGGTTTGTGAAGGGACGCGGACTTCAAAACATGGTCCTTGAAGCGTCACATGTAGTTTATATAGACGCGAAGATCTCGCTAGATCTTTCGAGGCAAACCTGGCGTTGACAGTTGGGGATGCGTGTCGTTGGGACTTCTCGGAGTAAAAACTACGCGTTTTACTCAGACTGGATTTGAGATTCGCGTCGCAAATTAAGGCTATTAATTGGCTTTTAAGAACGGTTTTGATTTCATGCTTAATTAATGGTGAGCCTATAAATAGGCCATGGGCCTCTTAACAGTCGTTCATCTTGATTGTTTTCCCTTTATGGCCAGGTACTCTTAAGAACCTTTAGACTGTCTTCTTCTCCAAGCCTGCGTCTTGAAAAACTTTCAGAGTTTTTTTGAACGAACCCAAAGCTATGATGCTTTCTTGAAATTTTTTTCGAAGATTATCACTGTTAAGTGATTTCAAAATCAAAAAGCATCGCCTTAGGTGCTTTCATGGTCGTGTCTTGACGGATGATGTTCTACCTCTAAAGAACTCTTCTTCAGGTAGGAAATAGCCTTTGCCATAATAAGACTTTGTTTCCTTATGGCTCTATCATCACCGCTCATAAAGGGACTGTCTCTTGATCTCTTCCTGAAACTTTTGAAGCTTCTTTCTTGAAGTTTAGACAGTTGACTTGAGATCCATGCGTCCATGCTCTGTTTCTTGATCTCTTTCTGAAACTTTTGAAACTTCTTTCTTAAAGTTTAGACAGTTGACTTGAGATTCATGCGTCTATGTTCTGCAAACACGATCTTCATGTTAACTTGATGAAACATAAGCTTGGTGAACTCCGCATTTTTGAGGCCTTAAACGCGAGTTTTGCAGATGCAACTCACGTCTGGACCTCATGACTTAAAAAAAATTTAAGACTTGTGCCTGCTCTTTTGAGATCTTTAGACGCGAGTGTGGCGAACCCTGCATCTTAAAAGCCTTAGACGCTCCTTTGAGATCTTTAGATGCGAGTGTGGCGAACTCTGCATCTTGAGGCCTTAAACCTCCTTTTGAGATCTTTAGACGCGAGTGTGGCAAACTCTGCGTCTTGAGACCTTAAACGCGGGTCTCTCATATAATACCTGCGTCTGAGGCTCATGACTTGTAAAACTTTAAGGCCTGCATCTGCACCTTTAATATATGCCTCGCGTTTCAATCATCAGACTCGAGTCTAATATTGGGCTTGCATTCGGATATATCTTTGCAGAGCATAGTAACCTCTGCGTCCGTGAGATTCGCGTATAAGACTCGTGTCTGGAGTTCATGACTTTAGACCCGTGTATGTGCTTTTGGATTCATATTTTCTATCTTTACAGAAATTTAACCCTCGAGTTTTTTTTCCTTCTTGCAGGTGTGGCCATATCGTTGGTGCTAGTTTCAGTGTCTTTGCCGCGTCCATTGAGGTAGATTTGAAACGACCAGTTCATTTGATTGGTGACCACTTGAGGAGTCAGAACTTCTGTCCAAGGACGAGGAAGATCTGCGTGGTTCTCGATATACATCAAGACATTATTGGACATGATGCACCAGTAAGGTCTCGGATCCTTCCTAATCGCAATGAGCATGGCGCATTTGAAGGTCACGGGAAAGAGGACGTCACCAGCAAGGTATTGGATCCTCCCTTCACCAATCTTGTTCAAAAAAGTGACAGCAATGAAAAATCCATACTCATTGGATGACTTTCTGGTAGCGGAACTTTCCATTAAGCGAAGAATTACATCCTTGTGAAGACCTTCGCACTAGTTGGTCAGGTGGAATCAGAATGCTCTCTTGCATTTCAACTTCGAGAAACACTATTGTTCTCAAAAAGAGAGGAAGTTGATATGTTGTTCCCGGCCACAATTAAGAAGACAAACTTTGTGCATCTTCAATATTTCAAGGAGTGAGTGTAACCTTTCACTGAGTAAGAGGGACTTCTTTGTACTCTTTTATTGTAACACTCAATCTTATTAAAAAAGAGAGTGTTTCATATTACTTTCATATTTTTTTAATATCAATAAAAGTGACACTTTTTCTTACCTTCTTATTTGTCTTGACTTCCTTTTTGCATTGAAAATTAGACAAGTGAAAGTGGTTGTTCTTCATTTGCTAGAAATGTGTATTTAACTTAGCAACTCAAAGTTGGAGAATTCCATTTAAGAAATTTAAAAAAGTTATTGCCAGAGGTGTGATGTTAAACTTGACAGGAGTAGAATAGATTTTATGAACTTGTCATCCTATAGATGAGAGTGACAAGTGAAGTTTTCACTCTGCGGGGGATTGTGATTGAGTTTTTATCAGAGGTTTAGTATTAACGTAATCAGGACTCAGCTGGAAATCAGTAAGAACACTGTTAAAGGTGTAATATCAACCTCACAGTGATTTTAAGTGGACCTGCTATTCTATTGATGAGAATAACAAGTAAGACTAGACCCGTCGGGATCTAAGTATTTCTTTACCGTCAGAAGTGTGATATTAACTTAACGGATTGGATTGAATTCTGTCAGAGGTGTGATATTAACTTGACAAGGATGTGAGTTAGAGATGTACTGTTAACTTAGATCCATAGAAATTTCAGTTTCGTTGGAGAAACTAAAGATATCACTGTCATAGGTGCAGTGTTGAACTTAACAGTGGGGGTAATGGTAGAGGTGCAATTTTGAACTTAGCATTGGTCATCTCGACTTCGATACGGAAGTTCGAGGGAAAGTCATTGTTATAGGTGTATTGTTGAACTTAATAATGAACTGGATGCTAGAGGTGTGATGTTAAACTTAGCATCGCTCATCTCAGCTTCGATGTGAAAGTCTAAAGGAAGTGACTGTTAGAGGTTTAATGTTAAACTTGGCAGCAACTTGATCACCGTTAAAGGTGTGATATTAAACTTAACAGTAATCTGCCAGAGGTGTAGTGTTAATATGACAACAAGAGTTGATTTGCGATATGACTAATTTTTAGGACTTGTCATTCTATTGAGGAGAATTGACAAGTGAATTTTGGATTGTCAGAGGTGTAGTGTTAACTTAACGATTTTGAAGACTTGTGACTCCATGCAAGGGAGTCATCAAGTAGAAGTTCGTACTCGCTGAGGAGTATTGAAACTTTTCACTGTTAGAGGTGTAGTGTTAATATAACAGTGATTGAGTTTGTGGACCTACCACTCCACGAGAGAGAATTGGCAGGGGATTTTAGGTGGGAGATAGAATAAATTGTCAGAGGTGTAATATTAACTTGACGAACCCCATTGGGGATTAAGGAAAATGGCCTGTCAGAGGTTTACTGTTAACGTGACAAGTCTGTGCTATTTCGCTAGGAAATGGACACAGGTACTTTTGTGGTCCTACCATCCCGTGAGACGGAATTGGTAAGGGATTTTGGAAGGGAAGATGGGACCAAGTCCCTTAGGATTTTTAGCAAACCCTCAGCTATCAACGAATTTGGTATGCCTTTATCAACTACCGTTTGAGTTGGACTAGTCTGCTATTCCCCTCAGCATGATGAGTTATCGAGGACATATATTGGACTTAAAAGCCATCATTTTCCTCTATCCTTAGCCTTCAGAGGCATTAGATTTTGATAGATAAACTAGAGAAGAGTAACAGACTAAAATTAAAGTTTCCCACTTTGTCTTTTCTTCGATGTAATGTGATCCGTTGAAGGAAGAAGCTTTTCTTTGGCGCTCTTCCAAACATTTTGGATCTGGAAGTTTTGATCAGAGGTGTAATGTTAACCTGATCATGAGAAGAATCCTGTTAAGGATAGTACTTCTTCAAGAATCTGTCGTTGATCGGCATCATTAGCGTATCGCCGTCTAGGGTTATGAGACGGTATGCTCCATTCGAGTAGACTGTCTCTACTACAAATGGTCCTTCCCATTTAGACTGGAATTTTTCTTTTGTCTTATGTGTCATCACCATGGGTCTTCTGACAGCTAAGACAAGGTCACCTTTCTTGAAAGTCCGCTCCTTGACTTTCTTGTTGAAGGCTCTGAAAATTCAAGCTTAATAAAGCTCGATTTGCTGTTGAGCTTGTAGGTGCTTACCGTCCAAAACTTTCAGCTCCTGGAGTCGCAGTCGACGTTTCTCCTCATTTGTCATCTCTGTTGTCAAGGCAACACATAGAGATGGATCTGGATTTCTAGTGAGAGTACGGCTTCACACCCGTATACCAAAAAGAACGGTGTAGCTTTTGTCGGGGTTCTCACTACTGTGCGATAAGCCCATAAACACTCACCTAACGTATCATCCTGGTCGCGTTAGCTCTTCGAGACGAATTTCTTGAGAAGTTTTTCAATGCTCTTGTTGAAAGCTTCTGCAAGACCGTTAGCAGCTGGATAGTATGTCGTTGAAGACACACTCTGAATCCTGAACTTGTTGCAGAATCTTTGGAATGCTTGGCTAACAAACCGAGGTCCATTATCGTGAACAATCTGTCATGGCACGCCAAAGTGGTAGACCACATGATGTTTAATGAATTTGATCACGTCAGATGTCTTTACCTTCCTTAAAGGGACAGCCTCGGCCTATTTGAAGAAGTAATCGGTTATGGCTAAGATAAACCGGTGTCCTTTGGATGAAGGTGGGCTGATAGGACCAACCACGTCCATTCCTCACATCTCGAATGGCCAAGAAGAAGTTGTAGGGCGAAGATGTCCTAGTGCTTGGTGAATGACGTCACCATGGATCTGATAGGCGTGGCATCACTTAGCGTAAGTGATGGTGTCAGGGATCATCTTTGGCCAATAATATCCCAGTCTTCAGAGTCGATCCCCAAGTTTTGAACCAGGTTGGTGAGCTCCGCACATACCATCACGAGCCTCTTTGAGTACTTCCTGTGCCTCTTTATGTGATAAGTAGTTGAGGAGGACTCCATCATGCGGCCGGTGACACAGTGTTCTTGTGATCGCATTGTAGTAAAATTTAGGGGCTTTCCTTCTAATGACAGCCACCTCTTTAGGGTCATCAGGCAGAATGCCATATAATGCGTAATCGATGTTCGAGAATCGCCAATCCCTGAGCTCTTGATCTGCTGAATTTTCTAGGATTTCTTTGACTTGAAGGTTCCCTGTGGGAATTTAATTATCTTTCAGGACGAATCTTGGACAGTACAGGTCATGACTGTAGACGAATACTTTCTCTGCCGCTTCGGCTGGAAGGGCCAAGGAAGCTGTGAGAGATGCCAGTACATCTGCATGCGCATTTTGCTGGTGAGGTACATGGTTAATGTAGAAGCTTCTGAACTTCTCCGCCATATGGATGGTTGCATTGTGATATGGTGCCAAGTCTTCATGTCTGACTTCATACCCCCCACAAACCTGATTAATAATGAGCTTTGAATCATCGTATGCTTCGAGGTTTTTAACACCAATCTCATCGGCGATTTGCATACCGATCAAGAGAGCATTATATTCTGCTACATTATTGGAACACGGCTCAGTTAATAAGAATACACAAGGGATTACGTAGTTCTGTGGGGAAGACAAGTACTACCCCCACTCTTGCTATAATATTTCCTCGAGGATTCGTTCTTGATGCACCGTCGAAGAAGAGTTGCCACACTTGTTCTTCGAAAGACGTCTGGGTCAAGCAAACTTCATCAATCTCGTCTGAAAGATCATAAAATTTGGTCGTTCTTGGATCTGGATGCTCAGCCAAGAAGTCTGCCACTGCCTATTGATTGGTAGTGAAAAGTGCATTTTTATCATGACATTTACCATCACATTTTCATATTTATTCATATAATTCTGCACATTTACTAATATTTTATGATTTATTGTGTGCAGGCCTTGAGTTCTTATTTTAATAATAAATAAAGCCTAAAAGAAGCCCAAAAGCTCATATTCAAGCCCAAGTGCAAAAGTGCAAATATCAATTGTCAAAAGTGCAAATACACAAGGGCTAAAGTTGCAAATATTAAAAGAAGAGGGAAGGATAGACTTCTATTCAACCCTAAACACTTGCAGATGAGGATAAAAGCCAAAGAAGGAGAATTTAAGATCACAAATTCGTGAATAAAAGATTTGGGATCTAGGTAACTTGATTCCCAAGTTATATCCAAATTCAAAGATTAAGAGGCAGGATGCAGCTTCCAGAAGGAAACGCCCAGATGGACGGACAGGAGAGGCCACGTGCCAAAGCGCGTGGCCAACCGACACTGTATGGCCGCGAAAACGCGGCCCAAGCCGCGTTTCCGCGGCAAATTGGATGACTCCAGGGAACAGCTTTCGTGGTCGACTTCTATCCGGACTCTACCTCCTTCTGCGCCTATAAATACCCCTGCAGTGCAACCGAGAAAAGCGTCCAGAGGCAGAGCCAGAGGGCCAAATCTAGGGTTTTAGGCTTTCTTCTTCTAGTTTAGATTTTCTTTTCTCTTTTGTAATTTCTATTTTTCTTTTTGTAAACTGAGAGGAGATGATGTTCTCACGGAGAAAGGAGATCTACTTGTACTGAGGGTGACAATCGGTGTAAGTTTTGCTTTTCCGCCATTGTTAAATAAATCGAATCGAGGTTCGTTCTTTTTTATTATGTTATATTCTTTTATTCTTGTTGATTCTTGTGTATCTCAGTTTTTGTTTTCTTCTATTGCTGTTTCTCTAATGTCTTGCTCACCATGAGAACCAATTGCTTCGAGACTGCCTAGCCGAAGAAGAGCCCTTGATGGCCTATGGCGATGAACAAGTCTTCATAGTTTGTCTTTTATTTTCATAGTGTAGATCAAGAAGGCGGACGATCCTATACGCCATACTTGTACGCCTTCTAAGAAAAGGTAAATCGTCGCAACGGTTCAAAGGTAAGCAGACTGAAGAGGTATATATGTGTAGTTTGCTTTCTTTTATTTCCTTAGTTTAGATCTCACACTACCACATTCTCAATTTCTTTTCTTCCATTGTAAATATCATTTCTTCTTCTCTATCTTCTTTCTTCCTAACTTAACATTAAAATAATAAAAACTTTAGAGATAACTTATTGACAAAGCTTCCATCGCTAGTCCCTCCCTGAGGATCACGACCCGCATAGTCACTGCTACCGCGGATTCGAATTGAGCACTTGCACATTTTGTTCTAAATCTAATATTCTTTATTTTTGCGTGCAGGTAAAATCTCAATCAAAACACCTATCCCTTCACAGCTTTTGTGGTAGGAATTACATCTCATATTGAGAGAGCAATATGGCTCATTTTGCTAATCGACCATTCAATGATGATGGCTTCATCATAAGCAATCTTAAGATTGACTTTTGATATGACGTATATGGTTTGGCCCATCAAATAGTGTCGCATCTTCTGGACGGCGAATAGCAACGCCAAGTATTCTTTTTCGATTGGGTTGTATCGATGTTCAGCTCTGACCATTATTCTACTTAGGTAATAGATTGTCTGCTCATGTCCATGATCATTATTCTGGGCTAGCAAAGCTCCTAGAAAATGATCCATAGCTCGAACGTATATCAGGAAAAATTTTCCTGACACCAGACTGTAAGTACAGGTTGATGCGTGAGGTACCGCTTGATTTCCTCGAACGCTTGTTGGCAAGCATCGTCCCAGATGAATGAAATACCATTCTTCATCAATTTGGTGAAGGGTTGGCCTCGTCCTGAGAGATTTAAGATAAACCTTCGGATATAGGCTAGTCGCCCTGGCAATCCTCTAAGCTCTCTAAGATTTCTTGGAGGTTGCATCTCCTGGACGGAGCGGACTTTCTCTGGGTCGAGGTGGATTCCTTTGGATGTTACGACAAACCCAAGAAATTTACTGCTGGCTACTTCCAAGAAAGATTTGGAGTGATTCATCTTCAATTGATGCGCCTGCATTATATTGAATACCGTCTTCAGCTCTGCTATGTGATTGCCTTTGGCGCAGCTTTTCACTACAATATCATCTACATAGCATTTCACTGTTTTGCATACATGCTCGTGGAAAATTGCATTCATAGCTCTCTGGTATATTGCCCCCGCATTCTTCAATCCGAAGGGCATCACAGTATAGCAATACACCCCTAGTGGTGTCCTAAGGATGTATGCTTCTCGCCATCAGGGTACATATTAATTTGATTGTATTCAGAGAATCCGTCCATGAAGGACATCCGTTCAAACCTACACGTGTTGTCGATCATGACATCCGTGATTGGAAGGGAGAACTCATCTTTAGGACACACCTCATTCAGATCACGAAAATCAATGCAAACTCAGATTTTTCTATTCTTCTTGGTGACGGGGACGATATTAGCCACCCAATCAAGGTATTGTTCTTCCCTGATGACTGGAGTCTATAAGCTTCTTGACTTCTGACTGGATCGCTTCCATTATCTCTGGGCAAAACCGTCGTTGCTGTTAGTTGATGGGCCTCGCGTCCGAATTAACGTTAAGGCGATGCATAGCCACCTGGGGGTCAGGCCCAGACATATCTTCATAGTTCCCAGCGAAAATATTTATTTACTCTCGCACAAGAGATATTAGATCTTCCTTCTCGGGCGGTGATAAGCTTTCGCTTATAAAGATGGGCTTAGGATTAGCTTCATCTCTTAGATTAACCTGGGTTACCTTATCCTCTGTTGGTGGTTCGCGTTGTTCAAAGTGAATATCTCAGAGAGTATTTAGATGCTTGATCCAAGGATCTGTATCTAACTGGATCATTTGTTCATCTCTATCTTACGGGTGGCTTGTTGAAACCATGTTTACTGAAAGGTCTTTGAAGATGTTACCGACACTGACATCTGACTCCCACAATGACTTGCCCGACGAGTGATTATGATATAATAATCCTTCAGACTCAGAGGCTGATGGGATTGGAGTTGACACATAGCCCAACCCCCTGCGAGTTCGATGATAATCATCAGGGGCTTTCCCTTTTGGAACGAAGGATCGAAGCAGTGTTCTCATTCCTTTGCCGAAGTTCAAGCCAAGACCACTTGTTAGGTCATACCCCATGTTCTCCATTATCCTGAGTACATTTGACTCGTAATGAGAGAAATGAGGAAGTTCAGTCTTGCTTTCTGAGTCTTCGCAAGTCATTGGTTTGGACTTGACTCTTCCAAAAAGAATCAATTTTGGCCTTTGTGTCTTACTGGGACCTCGAAGAAGGATCCTTGCGCATCACTAACACTTTGATATACCGTGAGAGATAATCTCACTATTACATACTGATGATGTCAGGGCATCTATTGCCGAACAGGGGTCATCATTTACATCGGTACTAGTATCTGATGATACAAAATTGGACGCAAACACAGAAAAATAAGCCAAATCTAACTCTTCATTAGTATACTACTCGCCTACATCATTGGCGGTGTCATTGATATCGAGCTTATTAACGCTCGTTACAAGTGGATTCAGCTCCCAAAAGCATTCTTCTTCTGTCTTCGGTTCGACATCAGCTTCATTACCATAGTCTAATTCCTCTGGCTGGGGATTCTCATCCGTTTTTAGGGAATCCTAGTACAGGAGGGAGTCTGTGAAGTAGTTTTCTACCCCCTTGAACGAATGCTTACTTTGGCTTCCTCAATACTTCTGTTATAGCATAGAGGCTAAACGGGTCGAATCCACATGGGCAAAAAGCGATAAAAACTTTACTGGTATATTCATGTGCGTGTTAACGATTCTTCTATGTTTTAAAGAATGAAAAAAAAGAAAACAAAGAATGAAAAGAGAAGGATACGGTGAAAACAAAGAAATGGGAAACATAAAAAAGAATGTATTTGTGATTTTTGGTATATTTCTAAAACAAAGTAAAAAGGAAAGAAAACTCATGGCTACTAACTAATAATGGCTCCACTAACCATGCTAACCTCTTAGTGATAGTTTCCTCACATATATCTTTGGCCATCACTAGTCCCTGGCTCAAGAGCGTTTCAAAGCATGACCCATAAGATAACTCATCACATCCAAACTCAACAAATAAGCGCAAGCTACACTTAAACCATCAAAACTAACCAAAAGTGTTAGCCCAAGGTTACAATCACCCATGATTAATGTATTTTGATGATTACAAAACATATTAGTTATTTGTACTAATAATATTTGTTGTTTAAGTGTGTTTCAGGTTTTTATTCATTCTAGAAGTCTTCTCTCACAAATACAAGGATTTGGACTCAAGTCAACTCCAATTGGGCTCAAGGAACAAGTGTTGAAGATTATATGAAGAAGCCTATTGAAGATCTTGAAGTCCTTAGAAACATTGTAAGAAATAGAATGTTAAAGTTTGAGTATATGAAATTTGGCTCTAGGATTTGCACACACACTTGTTTCATATATTTCCTATGTTTTGAAAATGGTTATTTCTAAGTTTTATGCCTTAGTTTATATATACATGTACCAAAACCTTTATATCTTGAAAATCTTGTATAAAACATGTGTATAAACTATTTTCTGCATAATACTTAGCTATATGTATTTTTTAAAATATTTCTCAAAATTTTTCTAACTCAAAACCAGCCCAGTTTTCTGTTTCAGGCAACTCCGTCGACCGGCCCGGTCGACCGGCGATGTGTCTGGACATGCACTGTTTGTGCATGTCTGTCGGTCGACCGGACCGGTCGACCGACGGAGAGCAAATTGCTCACAGTTTTTTCGGTCGACCGGACCGGTCGACCGGAAGAAGGAAACTGTGTTCCTCTTTTGGGACGGTCGACCGGACCGGTCGACCGAGAGCCAACGGCTCTTTGCAGCTGGCTTGCGGTCGACCGGACCGGTCGACCGCCAAGCCTGCTATAGCCTAACGGCTCTTTCCTCTTTGGGTTATTCTGAAAAACTGTTTTTGTTTTCAGCTTTAACAGATTTTTGGAGAGTTGTTGGGGAGCTTTTGCAGGTCAAATTAGGTGTAAAGAAATTGTTTTAAACCTATTTTCTAACCCTATAAATAGAGGAGAAGTCTCTCTTGCACATCACCAAGAAAAATCCTCAAGTTTGTGTTGTTTTCAAAAGAGAAAAGAAAAGAGTTTAAAGTTTTCATTCCAATTCTTTTTGAGCTTGTTTTTCAGTTGTGTTTGATTACTAATATCACTCTACAACTGAAGTTTTTCTCACCACACTTCATAGAGCCAAAAATCCTATACTCATTCTATAGTGAAGTTGTAATAGAAGTGAGAGTGTTTGTAAAAGAGTTTGAGAAAAAGTGTAGTGATCTTGTTGTGATCACTTTGTTCTTGTAATCCTTTCCTTGTGGAGCAACCTCTTCGGTAGAGGTCCTTTGAACTCGGTGGAGCTGGGTGCTCGTCTTCGGTAGACCAAATTGTAAAGGCGTCCTCGGTGGATAGTGGAAACCCTTCAAGGAGGTGAAGGCGGGGAGTAGAGCGGTGGCTCGAACCTCGAAACAAATCACTTTGTTTGCGATTGCCTTTGCGTCTAATTCTTGCTTTACTTTTCAATAGCTCCTTATTGCTTTCTATTGCATACTTGTGATATTGTTTAAATCTCTTGTGCTACTATTTGCTTGCTTGTTATTCTTGACATATATCATTGTGTTTGCATCATTCTTCATAACATCCATTTCATACTTGTGTGTGCCAATCCCGTACTCATCCAACAAGAGCTTCACATAGCGCCTCAACCCATATCAAGGGGAATCAAGAGGAGTTTAGTCCAGAGCCTCGCAAGAGGAATTCGGCTACACTTGTTGAATTGTACTAAGTTGAGCCTCACTTGTTTTAGGTACCGCATTTAGAGAGTTAAAATTTTTTAAGATTAGCAATCACACCTATTCACCCCCCCTCTAGGTGTTTTTCAATTGGTATCAGAGCTTGGACTCTAGGATTTAGTTTAACAACCTTAGAGAAGATCCTAATTTGCTAATCATTTCATTCATATTCATATAGTAAAAATGGCCGATGGAATTAAGACCCCTCCTAAGTTTGATGGACTTAACTTTCCCATATGAAAAGTTAAGATGACCGTATTTTTGCAATCTCTAGGTAGCCGAGTTGCAAAAGCCGTGACTAAGTCCTTTAGTGTACCCCCGGTGACGAATCCACTTGGTCCGAAATAGAGACTAAGGAATTCGATGCCAATGCCAAAGCTCACTATGCACTTCTTCAAGCCCTTAATGATGATGACATTTCTAGGGTTATCCATTGCAAATCCGCATATGAGATTTGGTCACATTTGATAGTCACACATGAGGGGACCTCACAAGTAAAGAAGGCTAAGATTGACCTTCTTCGGTCCCAATATGAAACATTTAGCATGCAAGAAAATGAAACCATATATGATATGGTTACAAGATTTACCAAGATTACTAATGGACTCTCTTCTTTAGGTGAAGATATCAACAATGATCAAAGAGTAAGGAAGATCATCCGTGCACTTCCTCCTTCATGGGAAGTTAAAGTAACAACCTTGAAGGAACTCAACGACAATGAAGAGATGGAGCTTATAGGTCTCATTGGGAACCTCAAAACCCATGAGATAGAAAGGAAAGCTAGGGAGGATATGGCTCCTTCCAAAAAGAAGACTATCGCCTTCAAGAGTCAAGCTACACACTCCGATGAAGACGATGAAGAAGAAGATGATGAGGAGCTCTCACTCCTTGTTAAGAATGTCCGGAGGATGTACAACAAGGCGAAGTACCAAGGTAGAAGAAGATGGCAAGGAGGCAAAGAAGAAAGAAGGATCACTTGTTTCAATTGCCAAAAGCCCGGACACATTGTTGCGGAGTGTCCGGACAAAGCTAAGCCCTCCACTTCAAAGAAGCCTTACAAGAAGAAGGCTATGAAGGCAACTTGGGATTCGGAGACCGAATCTGAGGAAGAAATAGACACCACCAACATGTGCTTCATGGCTAATGAAGGCACAAGCAAGGTAACCTCTTCCCCTTCCTATGATAATGAGCTTTCTATGGATGAATTAGAAGAGGCTTTTGTTGAGTTGTCACAAAATTATGATTTCTTAAAGAAAAAATATTTAAAAATGAAAAGGAAATGAATCTTTAAGTCATCAAGTTTTTACTCTTACAAAAGAAAAGGATGATTTGGTTTCCACCTTGGCCACTACTAAAAATGATTTTGAAAAATATAAGATTTCTTGCAAAGGTAAGGCCCCACTAATTGATTCTAATGAAGTTTCTATGCTTAAGGAAAGATTAGACTCATTAAGTGTTGTTTTGAAAAATTGTGAGTTTAACAAGAAGAAAATTGAGGCTATGTTTCCTAGAAACAAGCCCCAAAGAAAAATGCTCATGCTCATGTTCATGTTCATGCTACACAACCTAAACAACATGGCAAAACCCCAAAACATGCTCACACTACACATACACATCATGCATTCATGTATGGTAGAGTGTTCTCATGTTCACATTGTGGACGGAAAGGGCACTTAGCCAATTTTTGCTATGATAGATTAAACGTATCACGTCATAATGTTTGGGTTCGAGGCACTAACTTTAAAGGACCCAAGAAAGTTTGGGTACCAAAATCAACAATTATGTTAAATGATGTAGGTACTTTCCAAATCCCAACGACGTAGAGGATTGTGGTATCTTGATAGCGGTTGCTCAAGGCACATGACTTGGGACATCAACAACTTTGCAACCCTATCAAGATATCATGAAGGTGGCACCGTCACCTTCGGAGATGACGCCAAGGGTAAAATCATCGGTATTGGTAATGTAAAACTTGGCACCTCTCCTTTAATTGAAAATGTAGTTTTAGTTGATGGCCTCAAGTATAATCTCTTGAGTGTTAGTCAACTTTGTGATAAAGGTTTTGATATTATTTTTGATAATGTTGCTTGTAAAGTAATTGATAGAACTTCTAATGTTTGTATATTTTCCGGTTTTCGTGAAAGTAATGTTTATATGATTGATATGTTAAATATGTCTTGTAATATTACTTGTTTGAAAGCCCTCGATGATGACTCTTGGTTGTGGCATAGGAGATTAGGGCATATTTCTTTTGATCACATTTCTAGGTTAAACACAAAGGAAATGGTGAAAGGTATTCCTTACTTGAATTTTGAAAAAGACCGAGTTTGTGACGCATGTCAATTTGGGAAACAAACTAAGTCTTCTTTCAAGTCAATTAAGGATATCATGACATCACGTCCTTTGGAATTAATCCATATGGATCTTTTTGGCCTACACAAACTAAAAGTCTAAGTGGGAATAGATTTGCTTATGTTTTGGTTGATGATTTTTCAAGATTTACTTGGGTTTGCTTTCTTGAACACAAAAACCAGCATTTTCGTATTTCCAAACTTTTAAGAAAAGAGTTGAAAAAGAAAAAGATGTTTCGATTTTGAGAATAAGAAGTGATAGAGGAGGTGAATTCATTAACCAACCCTTTACCACTTTTTGTGATGAACATGGAATAAAGCATGAACTATCTTGTCCTAGAACTCCACAACAAAATGGAGTAGTTGAACGGAAAAATAGAACATTACAAGAGATGGCTAGGACAATGCTAAGTGAATATGGTCTACCATATTATTTGTGGGCCGAGGCCGTTAATACATCATGCTATATATCAAATCGTATTTTCTTGTGTAAAAATACTACTAAAACTTCTTTTGAAATGTATTTTTCTAGAAAACCTAATGTTTCCTATTTCAAAGTTTTTGGATGCAAATGTTTTGTTTTAAATACAAAAGACAATTTAGGAAAGTTTGATGCTAGATCTTATGAGGCTATTTTGTAGGTTACTCAAACACTAGTAAGGCTTATAGAGTTTTCATTAGATCATCATTGACTATTGAAGAGTCTATTCATGTTAAGTTTGAGGAATCTAACAAGTTTGTTAAGAATGTTGTAGAAATAGATGCATTGGATGAAGGTTTGGAGAAAGTGACCTTGGAGGATGCTTCTACTATGGGAGACAAACCAAAGGATGATGAGGAAGCGAAGCTAAGGTGGAAGAGGCACAAGGAAATGAAAATCAAACACATGAGGTGGAGCCTACTCAACCACTACCAAAGGATTGGAGATACAATCCACATCATCCCAAGGACCTCGTCATAGGTGAAGTATCAAAAGGGGTAACTACTCGCTCTAGACTTCATGACTATTGTGGTAACTATGCATTCATTTCTCATATTGAACCCAAAAATGTCCTCGAAGCCGAGGCCGATTCATATTGGTTGCTAGCCATGCAAGAGGAGCTCAATCAATTTGAGCGCAACCAAGTTTGGCACCTTGTTCCTAGGCCTCACGATAGACCAACAATTGGTACTAAGTGGATCTTTAAGAACAAGTTGGATGAATCGGGTAATGTAGTTAGAAACAAGGCTAGGTTAGTTGCCCAAGGTTACACTCAAATCGAAGGGATCGATTTTGAAGAAACCTTTGCACCCGTAGCACGGCTTGAAGCCATACGGATGACACTAGCATTTGCCTCATATAAAGATTTCAAATTATTTCAAATGGATGTTAAAAGTGCTTTTCTAAATGGATTTATTGAAGAGGAGGTGTATGTTGAACAACCCCCCGGGTTTGTTGATCCTACACATCCGAATTTTGTTTTTAAATTAGATAAAGCTCTTTATGGTTTAAAACAAGCCCCTAGGGCTTGGTATGAAAGACTTTCTTCATTTTTGATTTCAAATGGTTTTAAGAAAGGTAAAATTGATACAACTTTGTTTACAAAACATGTAGAAAAGGATATTCTTATTGTACAAATTTATGTGGATGATATTATTTTTGGTTCTACTAATGAATCTCTTTGCAAAGCTTTTGAGTCATGCATGAAGGATGAATTTGAAATGTCTATGATGGGGGAGCTCAACTATTTCCTTGGACTCCAATCAAGCAAAAGAAGGATGGGATCTTCATCAATCAAGCCAAGTACACAAAGGAACTAATCAAAAGGTTTGGGCTTGAAGGATCGAAAGTAAGCAAAACTCCCATGGCTACAACTACTAAGCTTGACAAGGATGAACAAGGTAAAAGTGTAGACATTAAATTATATCGTAGCATGATTGGTAGTTTGCTTTATTTGACGGCTAGTAGGCCGGATATTATGTTTTCCGTTTGTCTTTGTGCACGTTTCAATCTTGTCCTAAAGAATCTCACATAATTGCGATTAAACGCATAATTAGATACCTTAAGGGCACCATTGAAATGGGTTTGTGGTATCCTAAACCGGATTATTTGAAATGAAGAGTTTTTCGGATGCCGACTATGCGGGTTGTAGGGTAGATAGGAAGAGCACAAGTGGAACATGTCAATTCTTAGGTAATTGTCTTGTATCTTGGTCTTCCAAAAAGCAAAATTCGGTAGCCCTATCAACCGCCGAGGCGGAGTATGTTGCAGCCGGAGCTTGTTGTGCACAAGTTCTTTGGATGAAACATACTCTCCTCGACTATGATTTACACTTTGATCATGTTAAATATTTTGTGATAATAATAGTACTATTCACATGACAAAGAATGCAAATCAACATAGTAAAACCAAACACATTGACATTAGGTATCACTTTCTTAGAGATCACTATGAGAAAGGTGATATTGTTATTGAATATGTTTCTACCTATTTTCAACTTGCCGTTATTTTTACTAAACCATTAGACTATGCTAGATTTTCATTTATTTGCGGTGAGTTGAATGTTTGCATTATGGACTCTTAAAAATAATATTTTCAACTTGTTTTGTTTTAACCCTTTTTGATGTATGACAAAAAGGGGAGAATAAGTTTAGTTTGATATTTAGTTTTTGATATTATTTGAGTTTTATTTTATGTAGAAAAAGAAAGTTTGTTCAATTTTTTATACATAGCATCATTTGAGGGGGAGTTTTTCAAACTCTTCTTCCATGTTTATTTAAATAACCTATATGTTTTGTCATCATCAAAAAGGGGGAGATTGTTGGCCCAAGGTTACAATCACCCATGATTAATGTATTTTGATGATTACAAAACATATTAGTTATTTGTACTAATATATTTGTTGTTTAAGTGTGTTTCAGGTTTCTATTCATTCTAGAAGTCTTCTCTCACAAATACAAGAATTTGGACTCAAGTCAACTCCAATTGGGCTCAAGGAACAAGTGTTGAAGATTATATGAAGAAGCCTATTGAAGATCTTGAAGTCCTTAGAAACATTGTAAGAAATAGAATGTTAAAGTTTGAGTATATGAAATTTGGCTCTAGGATTTGCACACACACTTGTTTCATATATTTCCTATGTTTTGAAAATGGTTATTTCTAAGTTTTATGCCTTAGTTTATATATACATGTACCAAAAGCTTTATATCTTGAAAATCTTGTATAAAACATGTGTATAAACTATTTTCTGCATAATACTTAGCTATATGTATTTTTAAAATATTTCTCAAAATTTTTCTAACTCAAAACCAGCCCAGTTTTCTGTTTCAGGCAACTCCGGCCGACCGGCCCGGTCGACCGGCGATGTGTCTGGACATGCACTGTTTGTGCATGTCTGTCGGTCGACCGGACCGGTCGACCGACGGAGAGCAAATTGCTCACAGGTTTTTTCGGTCGACCGGACCGGTCGACCGGAAGAAGGAAACTGTGTTTCCTCTTTTGGGACGGTCGACCGGACCGGTCGACCGAGAGCCAATGGCTCTTTGCAGCTGGGCTTGCGGTCGACCGGACCGGTCGACCGCCAAGCCTGCTATAGCCTAACGGCTCTTTCCTCTTTGGGCTATTCTGAAAACTGTTTTTGTTTTCAGCTTTAACAGATTTTTGGAGAGTTGTTGGGGAGCTTTTGCAGGTCAAATTAGGTGTAAAGAAATTATTTTTAACCTATTTTCTAACCCTATAATAGAGGAGAAGTCTCTCTTGCACATCACCAAGAAAAATCCTCAAGCTTGTGTTGTTTTCAAAAGAGAAAAGAAAAGAGTTTAAAGTTTTCATTCCAATTCTTTTTGAGCTTGTTTTTCAGTTGTGTTTGATTACTAATATCACTCTACAACTGAAGTTTTTCTCACCACACTTCATAGAGCCAAAAATCCTATACTCATTCTATAGTGAAGTTGTAATAGAAGTGAGAGTGTTTGTAAAAGAGTTTGAGAAAAAGTGTAGTGATCTTGTTGTGATCACTTTGTTCTTGTAATCCTTTCCTTGTGGAGCAACCTCTTCGGTAGAGGTCCTTTGTACTCGGTGGAGCTCGGTGCTCGGTCTTCGGTAGACCAATTGTAAAGGCGTTCTCGGTGGATAGTGGAAACCCTTTACGGAGGTGAAGGCGGGGAGTAGAGCGGTGGCTCGAACCTCGAAACAAATCACTTTGTTTGCGATTGCCTTTGCGTCTAATTCTTACTTTACTTTTCAATAGCTCCTTATTGCTTTCTATTGCATACTTGTGATATTGTTTAAATCTCTTGTGCTACTATTTGCTTGCTTGTTATTCTTGACATATATCATTGTGTTTGCATCATTCTTCATAACATCCATTTCATACTTGTGTGTGCCAATCTCGTACTCATCCAACAAGAGCTTCACATAGCGCCTCAACCCATATCAAGGGGAATCAAGAGGAGTTTAGTCCAGAGCCTCGCAAGAGGAATTCGGCTACACTTGTTGAATTGTACTAAGTTGAGCCTCACTTGTTTTAGGTTCCGCATTTAGAGAGTTAAAATTTTTTAAGATTAGCAATCACACCTATTCACCCCCCCTCTAGGTGTTTTTCAATAAACAAAAGCAAGTATGGAATAAAGTAATGTTAGCTTATTAGAGAGTTTGAATGCTAGAGTGTTAGAATCCATCATCATGAGCCATCAATGGCTCTTGCAAGAGCATGACCAAGTAGAGGCTATTAGATTCATGTGGATTATCAAGTAAGAAGTTAGCAATTAGTGGTTAGTAGTTAGTTGCCATGAAAGAAAATTAGCTATGCATATAAAAGGAGTTAGAGAGAAGAAAACAAGTAGAGATAAAGAGAGAACCTTTCATAAAGTGTCACCCTCCATTACAAGCACTCTTACTTTCATTTTATGTACTACTATCTTCCCTATTACAAGATCTACAAGAAATGAAAAATACAAAAGAGGAAGAAGAAAAACAACTAACCTAAACTACCCTAAAAATTACATACATGGAGAAGAAACCCTAAAACTCTCCTCAAAACTCCTCTATTTGAGCTCTGAAAACTCCATGGTATTTATAGGCGAAATGGGGCATCAGGGAGGGTATACGGAGCCGCACGTCAAATCTTAATGCGCGGCTCCACACAAGAGCCGCGAAAACGCAGCTATTGCCGCGTTTCTGCGGCCATAGTGTGGTCGCGTGCGCGGCACCTCCTGCCATGTGCTGTCACTTCGCCCCTATCTGCTGTACTTCCTAATTTCTGGATTTGGGCACCCGGTTTTGACAGATTCACCCTTCAAAGTCAATGACTATATATGTAGGCTTTAAATCACCAAATAAATGAGATTTTGGCTTCATTTTCATTTCATGTCATGGACGAAGAAACATACAAGAGAGGTATTATTAATAGAATTAAATATTGAATAAATGTGAAGATGTGGTATGAAATATGCAATTTTAGAGACTAATCACACCCCCACACTTATCTTTTGCTCGTCCCGAGCAAAATAGAAAAATTAAAAAAATATTACACCACTTTCACAGGTAACGCGATTGCACTGAGCATATGCAACAAGTCGTTAAACCTCTAGGTTTTCCCTAGAGGAGGAGTTTTGTCCCCTGAGGGTTTTCAGCGGATTACACCCACAAAATTCATAAAGAAAGAAATTAAATGTTAGTATTTTGAAAACACATTTTTAAATAGAGAAAAGTTTTGAAATATTTTTGCGAAAATTAAGGGATCTGAGGTCATAGGTTAACTAAAAATTATTCTTCCTTAAACTAAGTCTAAATGTAAAATCTTGTTATAAATTAAATGTAAGAATTTAAAATTAAATCGATTCTTTGATCTTTCGTAAAACTCTTAGAATTATGCACTTTGGGTCTGTTTGGATTTAAGGAATTGGTGTGAAGTGAGGAAGTAGGAAGTAAGATTTATTTCCTTTAGGAAAAAAGGAAATGAGTAGTAAGTTTTCTGGTGTTTGGATGATTGTTGGGAAGTGTGGTTTGGAAAATGTTTTGTCGTTTTCGGTGTTTGGATGGTAATGAAAAGTGGAAGTGGAAAAGTTGACCACAAAGTTGACCGCAAAATAATATTAAAATAAAAATTAATTAAGAAAAATAAAAAATAGATTGTAATTAGAATGCAAGTGAGATTTACTTGACCAAAAAATTAACTGTTTTATGCTATAACTTATTATAAATGAGATTTACATGACCACAAAATTAACTGTAGCACTCTGGAAGTGAGAAAATGGTTGTGTAAAAGAGAGATGAAAAAGGGAAATGGGGGTTTTCTTATTTTCCTTTTCCGGTGTTTGGATAGATAGGGAAATGAGCAATTATACTTCCCCACTTCCTCACTTCACTGTGATTCCTTACATCCAAACACGCCCTTTGTGAACTGTGAAGATTTTTTGGGATATTGACTCTAACTTTATGCTATTTATTTGTTTAGATTTCTTTTTTTCTTTTTTCTTCCCTTAGTTTTCTTAAGCTTTCTTATTTACCCGGGTAGTGAGACTTTAGCCGGTTACTCCCAAATTAGATAGTTTTAGGGCACTAGATGAGAAAACATCCCTCGGGCTTAAGGACTCGAGTAAACAAGGCCACAAAACTAAAGGGGATTATTTTATTTTTGTCCACCGTATTATGCGTGAATAATCATGCTTCCTGAGGCATAACTACCCAGATTCAATAAGTGATTTTGTCATCATATATATATATTATGACATTTTCAATTTTTGTTTCAATCCCCAAAAAAAAATTGTATAAATATGAAGTGCATATATCTAAGGCAAAAAATTCGAGATCAAATTATCTTTTCAATCTTACTTTCTGATCCAAAAATTTAAACAAGATCTATTATTTTGACTCGGTTTAAAAATTCATAATTTTAGGTTTTCCTAATTCCTAAGATAATCTTAATTTTCTTAAAATAAATCAAAACTATTTCTCTTATTTCAAAAAGTTTTATAAAAAGAAAAGAAAAGAGTTTCTATACAAAAGAAAAATCTAAAAAATTTCTAAAAAGAAGTGTAAAAGAAATAAAATTAAAACTAATTATGTTAGTAAATCCTCCCCACACTTATCTCATGCATTTTTCTCAATGCATCGTGAATGTGTATATGCATGAAACAAAATAGGGAAGAAAAAATTACCTCAGGGTGGTGGTTCTGGTGGTGGTCTGATTGGCCAACGAAATGTGGCCCAAATCATATATTGTAAAATTCGCAGGAACCCATCAATGACCTCTCTAATACGACCCAGTAAAAAGAATGATTGAGTGAATCGTCTTATTTAAAAAATTATCCCCATCTAATTTTAAATTTTCAAAAATAATACTGAGTCATTTTCTTCAACATCCTTATCCAACAATGAAGTGTGATTTTTAGAGATGATCGATTTGGACTCAAATGGAATAAGAACAAAAGCCGATACCGACTCGAGAATTTGACTCAGATCAAGTCGATATTCAAAGAGGGAGTCGAAATTGGTTCAAAAATGGGGTCCAAATCAAAGAATTGATGTTCACACACTTTCCCTATCAATAAAGTGTGATCATAAGATATTGGTGATTTAATTTTATGGTGTACTGATACAGGATTCAATGTTGACTCCGGAATATGAAAAAAATCTGGTAAACATACCGGAGTCATTATTGAATCAAAAAGTGAAATGAAATTACGAACATGAGGTTCAAGATCACATTCATGTGTAAGTTTAATTTCAGAAAAAGGATAACTTGTCAAAATGTCATGGTGGTTCTCAAAATTTTGAGCAAGTTCAAATGGATATAATGAAATTGAATCTTAATTTCTCAAATAACATGATTCTTGGGTCCAATCGATAGAGTTAGGGATATAAGGATTGGTCAAAGGTCGACAAGAAAGACTTTTCTCAGTCTCATTGATCAATTCACTCATTATTGAGTCTAACCTACTGATAGGCCGGGTAATAGGACTTTGATTCTGAATCATGTCTTCCATACTCTTTACAATTGGTTCTTCTTAAAAAGGTGAGTATGAAAGTCGATTTTGAAAATGATAGTGAAGTCGTGAGTCCATCATATTTTGCGATTGTTGCTCAGTCCCACACAAGAATTCCATATTCATTTCCAGGATAGATGGTTGTTCATTTTGAATTGGTGCAACTGGAAAAGATGATATGACTCTTGAAATTTTGGTTGAGATGATGAGTCCAACATATTTTGAAATTGTTGTGTTGTTTCACAAAAGACTTCCAAACTCTTTTCTAGCTCAGATTTTTCTTCAATTGGATGTTCTAGAAAAGGAATATATGGAGTTTGACGTGGGAAGGATTGTGACTTGAGAAAATTTTGAATTTGTTGTTGGGACTCAAACGTGGCTTCCATACTCCTTTCCAAACTAGATTTTTCTTCAGAGGGTGGTTCTGGAAAAGGAGTATAGTAAGCAAAATCGGGAATGGTGAAAATTGTGGACAAGGTGGTTGAAAATTTGACTCAGGGGAGGTGAATCCCCATTGACTCTGTGAAGAGTGAAAATTATTTTAAAAATTATAGTCATAGGATTGGGGATATGGGTCCTATTGAGTCGGCTACTCCTAATCCGACATATATGGTTGGTTCATGTTGTACATAGCCGGGTCGGAGTTATCCCAGTCAATGAGGTCGGGATGAAATATGGATTCATATTATGATTGAAAAAATTATTGTTAAAATCTATTTCACAATTACAAAAAAAAAGAAAAACAAACAAACAAACAAACTAATAAAGAAAAAGAAAAAGAAAACAAGTCTATGTTAGGGTTGACTTAAACCTAGACGACTTCTAACTAGTTAGACTGTCCACGAGGGGTATCTTGTAGAAATCTAACCACAAGTTAATAGGTCAGGTAGGGATAAGACCAGTGGGAGGTATCCGTGCCGGAGCAACGGGCCTAATTATGCCAAATCACTGTTCTTCGAGGTTTCGCCTCTCAATTCCCAACCTTGGACACTGATTTGACAAGAGTCAAACTCTAACAACTTTTCTCTTAAGTCAATCTCTTAAATGAGTTTGAGATGTCCTTAGGGGCTAATGTCAAGCAAGTTTTATTAAGGCTTGGGTTGTGTGAGTGAGGAGGTAATTTTTGGGCTAAGGGAGGGTAATGACTTCTGTAACACCCCATTCCCAGTATACGTGCACAGTTACGTATCCTGATTTTTGGTGCATTTTATTCTTATTATTTTATTTATTTTATTTTATTTTCTGCTATTTAAATACTTACTCATATAGCTGTACTGCATGATTTGATCTGTTTGGTATTTAGATTTGACTAATTTTAATTTCAAATATTATCCTTTAATATTCTAGATTTTTTCATGATTTTCTGGAATTTTTCGGAATTAAGTTGTAAATCTTCAAAACCGGTGTCGGCCAGTACCGTTGACCGATTCCCGGAATTTTAATTTACAAACGGTTTGAAATTATAAAAGTGCCTTTAGACATTATTTCTTAAAATCATATTTTCTATCTAAATACATTTTCTGGGATTTATCAGATTTTATCGAGAGCCGGTCAATCCGGTGTATACCGAGATTGACGGTTGACCTTATGATTTTTATCTTGAAAATGGAGATGAGTTTCTGAAAACCGATTTCACCAAAATCATTTTATAATATTTATGATTTTTGTGAATTTTTGGGAAGCTTTCCGAGACACTTCAATTTTTGGACCTTTCCAGAGTTCTCGGTATTTTCCCAGATACCGGGAAATCATTTTACTATTTCACTTCTCTCTTTTTTCCCATTTTTCTCTCTCCTTCCTCAAACGCGAGTTTTGCCAACTAGACCCATCATTAAATGTGGTGATCCTCTCCTTACTGCATTAAATGCGTATGGGCTAAAGCAACTCTTGTCCAATCACCCATGCCTTTTGACTTTCCCTTGAAACGCAGCTTTTGCGTTTTCTATTGGACGCAGCCATTGAATCCCGCGTTTGGCTTCTTTTTGCCTAGACGCAGCCTTGAGACGCAGCATTCTTTGGAGGGAAGTGAGGATGGCAATTATTATATTATTTTCCCCTTCTATATATATATAACTTCTTTCATCTCTCTCCTTCATTTCCTTCTTCTTCTTGTTCCAGCAAGCTCCAATAGCCAACAACCCCCCAAGCTCCTTGGCCGGCCATCACCACCACCCACCAAAGCCATTTTCTCCACCACAAATCCCTCTACTTCATTCTCCTCCATCTCCTCCTCCATTTTCACCAACAAACACCATCTTCTTCAACCTCTTTCACCAAGAGAACCTCAAAGAACCCACTTTCACCAAAAAGCTTCACCACCATTTCCACCACCACCTGCACCACCTTAGCCTCCACCAAGCGTACCACCTTCACCTCCTCGACAACCTCTTTCTAACGGACTATAGTTTCGTCCCCCGCAACAACGTTTGCAAGATCCCGTTTTGGCGTGGTGAACTAGACTTGCACCTCCATCTTCTCCAAACTACCACAACCTTTTTCCTTCACTTGTGAGGACCGGCCACTCCTCTTGGATTGGGGCCGAGCTTCTCTGCGTCGAACGCATCACAGGATCAGTTTTAGGCGAGTAATTCTACTCGCCAAGACTTGGATATTATTTCATATTTGTTAAGAAAACGCACCAGTTTCCTAAAAACGCACCAGTTTCCTAAAAACGCACCAGTTTCCTAAAAACGCACCAGTTTGCTGAAAACGCACCAGTTTCCTGAAAACGCACCAGTTTCCTGAAAACGCACCAGTTTCCTGAAAACGCACCACTTTTCTGAAAACGCACCACTTTCCTGAAAACGCACCACTTTTCTGAAAACGCACCACTTTTCTGAAAACACACCACTTTCTTGAAACGTGCCACTTTTTGAGACGCGACCCAACCGAACGCAGCCTTCTTAAGTCGATTTGACCCTTTACTATAGTCGACTAACTCCTTTTCTAAGTCGACTAATTTCTCTCCCTAGTCGACTAATCTTGATTAATTGTTATGGTTAATTACTTCTTTGATTATGAACATTATCTTTGGGTCATTTATTATATTGCTATTTGCAAGACTTGTCACTTGATGAATATCACCTCTTATCATGCTATCTATTAACATAAGGCATGATACACTTGACCTTCATAATTATCACGATAACGGGAATGATGACCTGACATCTTGATAGAGCAACTGTACTCCTGATACACATGTGATACATTATGGTACGAACTAGTACTCCTGATATACCTGTACTCCTGACATGTTCCTGCTCATTCCCGAAATCTGATAATTATTTAATATACCATAAAATAAGACAACTTGCATTGGGTCGGGGGAAACATGCGGCTATCAATATGTGTTCGTGTTTACAGTGGCATTAGGTATGTTGTGCAACTAAATTTCCGGTCTGACCTGTGGGCCTCCAGGCGACCGAGGGGAGTGCTGGCTCCCTCCTTCCTGGTACCATCATGATAAGGGCATACAATAAGTCCCTCCTGTTAGCCTAGCGGCAGGTTCCGTCCACCAAGCAACGGAACATCCTGGGCCGTGGTCCCGGGTATGCACGGGACCCACTGTAAACATAGTTCGTTGATACCCCCGCTGGTTTCCAATAACAACCTTGCTTTACTCGGATATGGATCTATGTGTGCTGGGACGCTAGTTCACATAGCTAGATATCAGGGTAAGACGAGTAATAATAATAATAATAAAAGACGCTAATTGTGGGTGTTGTATGCGCTTGGATTACGGTGACATGAGATAAAGGTATATAGATGAGGGTTTCCTTGTTTGGATTATTCCCTCGAAGTACTAGTCTCATGAGGTCGTAACTTGAGCTTATACAATGCCTTTCGTTTATAACATGTCGTACTTCTTTTACTTGCTGGATGATTTTTCTTGATATTGTACCAACTCTCATATTCTTATTCTTATGCCACTCGGCTGTAACATGATCACTTGTTTGGGAGGTCCTGACTCCCTTGAATTTGTATGTTCAGGTTTCGAACCTTGGATCGAGGTGGAGCCTTCTGTGGAAGATCAAGCTTACCTTGCCGAGCAAGTTGACTAGTCTCGTTTCTGTTGTACCTGACCTTCCTTTTGAGCTCGCGGGATTCCCTTTCAACTCGTGAGCATATTGTAATTATATTGTAAATCGTACTTTTGTGCTTGGCTGTGATATATGATGCATGTGATATGTAAGAGTATGTCACAACTTGTGATAACCTTGTACAATTGTATTTCTTGTGTTGGCATATGAATGGGCGCTACGCTTGTCGTACTCTGGTCCTTGCTTGTACTGATGCTTAACGTATATACGTGAGGGTATTTTCGACCTGCGTATGTACGTCGCAGTGACGTCCCCGTACCCGCAGGACCGGGGCGTTACAGGTTGGTATCAGAGCCTAGGCTCTCACACCTATAGTACAACCAAGCAGCAAATTAATGGAATTTGCCATTGCCAACTACAATGTACAAAGTTATCTTGTCCTTCTTGATTCCTTTCCTTGTGTCCTAAAATCCTTCCATCTTTCCAGTTTCCAGTCTCCTTTTTACCAACATAAGTATGGATAGAAGGACGGGTCGTAGCAACTCCGGGCAAACATCAAATGGACCCATGGGAGAGAATGTTGAGATTCTGAGGGTTATCCAGACTATGATGGAAAATCAGCAACAGCAGACGGAACTCCTTCGGCAAGAGTTAGTAACTCCCAAGGAACAAAGGCCGGGGAATGTATCAGACTTCAGGCGGTTGCAACCGGCGATATTCACGGGAGAAGAGAAACCACTAGATGCTGAGCAATGGCTGATTGACACCACAGATCTGTTGAACGCAGCCCGGGTCCCAAAAGAAAATCAAGTGGAGGTCGCCAAGATTCAACTAAAGGATGTAGCCAGGATCTGGTGGCTAGCTGAAGAAGCAAGACTGGAGAAACCTGTCACTTGGGACCAGTTTTCTCAAAGCTTCTATAGTAGATTTTTCCCTGCCACCGCTCAGAAAGAAATGGAAGAACAGTTCATCCGACTTCAGCAGTGGAACCGGTCTGTGGATGAGTATGCCGCTGAGTTCTTGAGGCTGAGCCGCTTCGCTCCATATATGGTGGCTGATGAAGAAAAGCGGGCGAGTAGATTCCAACAGGGTTTGCGAATGGACATTCAAATTCTCTTGATGCCCCAGCAGCTGAAAACTTATTCCCAAGTCCTCACCATAGCTCGGGAGGTGGAGCGAGGTCTGGAGAAAGGGAAATCTAACATGATGAGGAACCAGGCCATGAAGAGGCCATTTCCACAAGCAGAGAGAGGAGGTCCATACAGAGCAGCGAGGGTTCCGCCAATGAGACGACCATTTCGGCGAGACCCCTTTCAGGCAACCCAACCATTTCCCGTTTGTAACTATTGCCAGAAACCAGGTCACTCCCGACAGAATTGCCGTAGGGCAAATGGGTTATGCCTGGCATGTGGTTCCCGTGATCATTCAGTAGAAGTCTGCCCCTACAAGAGAATGGGAATAACCAACCAAGCACTACCAGCACTTCCAGGGCCAGATGGACAGAGGAACCAGGGGCCAATGGTTAGGAGGGCTCTTCCCCCTCCCCCACTACAAGTTATCCGCCCAGTCCAGAGGGGAGTTAGAAATGCAGCAGGTCGTGGAAGAGGACGAGCTTACAACCTGACTGCGGAAGAGGCCGAAACTTCTGAAGAGGTGGTAACAGGTAAGATTATGGTGCACTCTAAACCTGTCTTAGCCCTCTTTGATTCTGGCGCTTCTCATTGTTACATATCAGATAGTTTCATTGCTTTGAACTCTATACCTGTTGACCACCAGTGGGAGATTAGTACCGGTAATGGAGTAGTCATCTCTAATAGAGTTTGTGTAGATTGTCCGGTGGAACTGTGTGGCAGAACATTAACAGCGGATATGCTCGTGCTGGATACTAGAGGGTACGACATAATCTTAGGCATGACTTGGCTCAGCAAATACCATGCGGTCATTGATTGCCGAAGCAAGAAAGTTATTTTCAGAATACCGCTTCAGCCTGAGTTCCAATTTGAAGGAGAACGCAAACCTGCCAAAGGAAAAGCACAGATGACTGCTGGTGAGATCCAGAAGAGGAGAGTACCAGTTTGGAATGAGTTTCCAGAGGTATTTAAGGAGATCTCAGGACTTCCACCCGATAGAGTAACCGAGTTTTCTATTGATATCCTTCCAGGTACAGCTCCGATATCCAAAGCCCCATACAGAATGGCACCCACTGAGTTGGAGATTCTAAAGAAGCAGCTACAAGAATATTCTGACAAGGGATTGATTAGACCAAGTGCTTCACCATGGGGAGCTCCAGTGCTATTGGCCAACAAAAAGGACAGTGGTAAACGGTTATGTATAGACTATAGAGAGTTAAACAAAGTTACCATCAAGAATAAGTACCCCTTACCAAGAATTGATGATCTGTTTGATCAGCTTCATGGAGCCCGAGTATTTTCAAAGTTGGATTTGCAATCAGGATATCACCAGCTAAGGATAAAGAAAGAAGATATTCCAAAGACAGCATTCAGGACCCGTTATGGCCATTATGAATTTCTAGTTGTGCCCTTCGGAGTCACCATGCCCCTGCAGTTTTCATGGATTTGATGAACAGAGTGTTCTCATCATATTTGGATCAATTTGTAGTTGTTTTCATAGATGACATCTTGATCTATTCGAAGAATGACAGAGAGCATGCAGACCACTTGAGAATAGTGTTACAGACTCTCCAACAGGAACAACTTCATGCTAAGCAAAGCAAGTGTGAATTCTGGTTAAATAGTGTGGCCTTCCTTGGACACATAATTTCAGAAGAAGGAATTTCAGTAGACCCCAGTAAAATCCAGGCAGTGAAGGACTGGCCAATTCCAAGAACAGTAACAGAAATTAAGAGTTTTATTGGATTGGCCGGATATTACAGGCGCTTTGTCCAAGATTTTTCTAAAATTGCAACCCCGTTAACGAAGCTCACCCGGAAAGGAGAAAAATATATTTGGACCGAGGAATGTGCTGCAGCATTTGAACAATTAAAGGAAAGACTCATTACAGCTCCAGTTTTGAAGACTCCCTCAGGAAGAGGAGGGATGGTTATATACAGTGATGCATCCGGGAAAGGCCTAGGGTGTGTATTAATGCAGCATGGTCATGTCATAGCTTATGCATCCAGGCAACTGAAACCACATGAAAGGAATTACCCAACTCATGACTTAGAGCTGGCAGCTGTAATATTCGCATTGAAGATCTGGAGACATTATCTTCTGGGAGACAAGGTGTTAATCTACACTGATCACAAGAGTCTAAAGTATGTTTTCACGCAGAGGGAATTAAACATGAGACAGAGACGGTGGCTTGAACTAATGGCAGATTATGATATAGACTTACAGTATCATCCGGGCAAAGTCAACACAGTACCAGATGCATTGAGCAGGAAGCCAGAAAATAGAATGCTAGTACGACTCACACACAGAAGGAGTTGATTCAGGATATCATAAAATTGGACTTAATGATAGTGCAAGGAATTGATAAGACAGGACAGTTGATGACCTTCAGATCCAGCCGACCCTGATGGATGAGATTAAGGAAGCTCAGAAAGAAGACCCCAGATTACAGAAATTCAGAGCTCAGATAGAAGCTGGATTGAGAACTGACCTCCGTATTCATTCGGATAATGCCTTATATTTTGGTAATAGAATTTGTGTTCCCCAAGGAGAAGTTCGACAGAAAATTTTGGCAGAGGCACATAGTTCGGCTTATTCCATACACCCAGGAGGAATAAGAGGTATCAAGATTTGAAACAGAAGTTTTGGTGGAATGCTATGAAGAGGGAGATAGCCCAGTATGTGGCCAAGTGCTTAGTTTGCCAACAGGTAAAGATAGAACACCAGAGAACAGCTGGACTCCTTCAGCCCTTACCAATACCCGAATGGAAGTGGGAACATATCACCATGGATTTTGTTACAGCACTACCCCGCAGTCCTAAGGGTAACAATGCAGTATGGGTGATCGTTGACCGTCTCACAAAATCAGCTCACTTCTTACCATTCAGAGTAGGTCAGTCAACAGAAGTTCTGGCAGACAAATATATGAGAGAAATAGTTCGTCTACATGGAGTCCCAGTTAGCATCGTGTCAGATAGAGATACAAGATTCCGATCTCATTTCTGGGAAAGTCTCCAAGAGAATTTAGGAACTCGTCTGAAATTCAGTACTTCATATCACCCCCAGACAGACGGACAATCTGAACGGACTATCCAGATCCTTGAAGACATGTTACGAGCCTGCATGATAGAATTTAAAGGTCATGGGAGGACTGTATTCATTTGGTGGAGTTCTCTTATAATAACAGCTATCAGGCTAGTATCAGAATGGCACCATTTGAGGCATTGTATGGCAGAAAATGCAGGTCGCCGATATGTTGGGATGAAGTCGGCGAAAGAAGACTTATGGGACCAGACATTCTAGTTCAGACAACAGATAAAGTCCGAGTTATCAGAGATCACCTCCGGGCAGCACAGAGCCGACAGAAGAGTTGGGCTGACACAAATAGAAGACCCTTGGAATTCAAATCAGGTGATCATGTATTTTTGAAGATATCACCCACAAAAGGGGTAATCCGGTTCGGTACTCATGGAAAACTTAGTCCGAGATACATCGGCCCATTCGAAATTTTGATCGTGTGGGAGATGTGTCTTACCGATTGGCATTACCGCCATCTTTAGAAGGAGTACACAATGTATTCCATGTATCACAGTTGAGGAAGTATGTCAAGGATGAGAGTCACATTTTAGATCACTCCGAACTGGAATTATAATCAGATCTGTCTTATAAAGAGCAACCGATGGCCATCCTGGACAAAAGTATCAAGACTTTGAAGAATAAGGCAATACCATTAGTACTGGTTTCTTGGAATAGGCATGTGCCAGGAGAAGCCACATGGGAACGGGAGGACGTTATTCGTGAGCGATATCCCCATCTATTTACAACTTAGTTGGTAAAACCCTTCTTCCTATTCTTCTCTACCGTCATCTTCCCCTTCCTGAAATTTCGAGGACGAAATTTTTATAAGGTGGATAGATTGTAACACCCCATTCCCAGTATACGTGCACAGTTACGTATCCTGATTTTTGGTGCATTTTATTCTTATTATTTTATTTATTTTATTTTATTTTCTGCTATTTAAATACTTACTCATATAGCTGTACTGCATGATTTGATCTGTTTGGTATTTAGATTTGACTAATTTTAGTTTCAAATATTATCCTTTAATATTCTAGATTTTTCATGATTTTCTGGATTTTTCGGAATTAAGTTGTAAATCTTCAAACCGGTGTCGGCCAGTACCGTTGACCGATTCCCGGAATTTTAATTTACAAACGGTTTGGAATTTATAAAAGTGCCTTTAGACATTATTTCTTAAAATCATATTTTCTATCTAAATACATTTTCTGGGATTTATCAGATTTTATCGAGAGCCGGTCAATCCGGTGTATACCGAGATTGACGGTTGACCTTATGATTTTTATTTTGAAAATGGAGATGAGTTTCTGAAAACCGATTTCATCAAAAATCGTTTTATAATATTTATGATTTTTGTGAATTTTTGGGAAGCTTTCCGAGACACTTCAATTTTTGGACCTTTCCAGAGTTCTCGGTATTTTCCCAGATACCGGGAAATCATTTTACTATTTCACTTCTCTCTTTTTCCCATTTTTCTCTCTCCTTCCTCAAACGTGAGTTTTGCCAACTAGACCCATCATTAAATGTGGTGATCCTCTCCTTACTGCATTAAATGCGTATGGGCTAAAGCAACTCTTGTCCAATCACCCATGCCTTTTGACTTTCCCTTGAAACGCAGCTTTTGCGTTTTCTATTGGACGCAGCCATTGAATCCCGCGTTTGGCTTCTTTTTGCCTAGACGCAGCCTTGAGACGCAGCATTCTTTGGAGGGAAGTGAGGATGGCAATTATTATATTATTTTCCCCTTCTATATATATATAACTTCTTTCATCTCTCTCCTTCATTTCCTTCTTCTTCTTGTTCCAGCAAGCTCCAATAGCCAACAAACCCCCAAGCTCCTTGGCCGGCCATCACCACCACCCACCAAAGCCATTTTCTCCACCACAAATCCCTCTACTTCATTCTCCTCCATCTCCTCCTCCATTTTCACCAACAAACACCATCTTCTTCAACCTCTTTCACCAAGAGAACCTCAAAGAACCCACTTTCACTAAAAAGCTTCACCACCATTTCCAACACCACCTGCACCACCTTAGCCTCCACCAAGCGTACCACCTTCACCTCCTCGACAACCTCTTTCTAACGGACTATAGTTTCGTCCCCCGCAACAACGTTTGCAAGATCCCGTTTTGGCGTGGTGAACTAGACTTGCACCTCCATCTTCTCCAACTACCACAACCTCTTTCCTTCACTTGTGAGGACCGGCCACTCCTCTTGGATTGGGCCGAGCTTCTCTGCGTCGAACGCATCACAGGATCAGTTTTAGGCGAGTAATTCTACTCGCCAAGACTTGGATATTATTTCATATTTGTTAAGAAAACGCACCAGTTTCCTAAAAACGCACCAGTTTCCTAAAAACGCACCAGTTTCCTAAAAACGCACCAGTTTCTTAAAAACGCACCAGTTTCCTAAAAACGCACCAGTTTCCTGAAAACGCACCAGTTTGCTGAAAACGCACCAGTTTCCTGAAAACGCACCAGTTTCCTGAAAACGCACCAGTTTCCTGAAAACGCACCACTTTCCTGAAAACGCACCACTTTCCTGAAAACGCACCACTTTTCTGAAAACGCACCACTTTTCTGAAAACGCACCACTTTCTTGAAACGTGCCACTTTTTGAGACGCGACCCAACCGAACGCAGCCTTCTTAAGTCGATTTGACCCTTTACTATAGTCGACTAACTCCTTTTCTAAGTCGACTAATTTCTCTCCCTAGTCGACTAATCTTGATTAATTGTTATGGTTAATTACTTCTTTGATTATGAACATTATCTTTGGGTCATTTATTATATTGCTATTTGCAAGACTTGTCACTTGATGAATATCACCTCTTATCATGCTATCTATTAACATAAGGCATGATACACTTGACCTTCATAATTATCACGATAACGGGAATGATGACCTGACATCTTGATAGAGCAACTGTACTCCTGATACACATGTGATACATTATGGTACGAACTAGTACTCCTGATATACCTGTACTCCTGACATGTTCCTGCTCATTCCCGAAATCTGATAATTATTTAATATACCATAAAATAAGACAACTTGCATTGGGTCGGGGGAAACATGCGGCTATCAATATGTGTTCGTGTTTACAGTGGCATTAGATATGTTGTGCAACTAAATTTCCGGTCTGACCTGTGGGCCTCCAGGCGACCGAGGGGAGTGCTGGCTCCCTCCTTCCTGGTACCATCATGATAAGGGCATACAATAAGTCCCTCCTGTTAGCCTAGCGGCAGGTTCCGTCCACCAAGCAACGGAACATCCTGAGCCGTGGTCCCGGGTATGCACGGGACCCACTGTAAACATAGTTCGTTGATACCCCCGCTGGTTTCCAATAACAACCTTGCTTTACTCGGATATGGATCTATGTGTGCTGGGACGCTAGTTCACATAGCTAGATATCAGGGTAAGACGAGTAATAATAATAATAATAAAAGACGCTAATTGTGGGTGTTGTATGCGCTTGGATTACGGTGACATGAGATAAAGGTATATAGATGAGGTTTCCTTGTTTGGATTATTCCCTCGAAGTACTAGTCTCATGAGGTCGTAACTTGAGCTTATACAATGCCTTTCGTTTATAACATGTCGTACTTCTTTTACTTGCTGGATGATTTTTCTTGATATTGTACCAACTCTCATATTCTTATTCTTATGCCACTCGGCTGTAACATGATCACTTGTTTGGGAGGTCCTGACTCCCTTGAATTTGTATGTTCAGGTTCCGAACCTTGGATCGAGGTGGAGCCTTCTGTGGAAGATCAAGCTTACCTTGCCGAGCAAGTTGACTAGTCTCGGTTTCTGTTGTACCTGACCTTCCTTTTGAGCTCGCGGGATTCCCTTTCAACTCGTGAGCATATTGTAATTATATTGTAAATCGTACTTTTGTGCTTGGCTGTGATATATGATGCATGTGATATGTAAGAGTATGTCACAACTTGTGATAACCTTGTACAATTGTATTTCTTGTGTTGGCATATGAATGGGCGCTACGCTTGTCGTACTCTGGTCCTGGCTTGTACTGATGCTTAACGTATATACGTGAGGGTATTTCCGACCTGCGTATGTACGTCGCAGTGACGTCCCCGTACCCGCAGGACCGGGGCGTTACAACTTCCCCACCTTATATTGTGTTAGGTTTTGCCCTTAGTTTCAATTCGTGTAAGTGTGCAATATAGACAAGAATGAACACAAAAAGCGAGTAAATCATTCAAGTGTTTGTCTTAAGTTATATGCAATGCAATATGTACACTTCCATCAAGATCACAACAACACAAAAATAAAATACAGTATATTGGATTGAAAATTGACATGTATCTAGATGTAAATGTCTAACCGTTTTAAACATCCAATTACTGTATTTCAGTTCTTAAAATTATTATAGTGCACAGGCAATATAAACAGAAAGTAGGAGTAGAATATAGCAATATACAAGAATTTATCCAACCACACAAAAGCAAGTGTGGACTTTTACAATGCTAAAAATTTAACCTACACACCAAAAATAAAGAAGAAAAGTTAACAAAAATGTGAAATCAAACCGTTCCCATCCCTGATAACGACGCCAAAATTTGATCGGGGAAACTATACACGAAAAGTGTATGTTTTAAAATCACGAGTTAAAAGTGCATGCTTTGGCTTCCTCGATACTTCCGTTATACTATAAAGGCTAAACGGGTCGAATTCACAGGGACGGGAAGCGATAGAAGGTTTACTGGTCTATTCACGTGTGTGCTAACGGTTCTTCTATATTTTAAAGAATGAAAGAAAAGAAAACAAAGAATGAAAAGAGAAGGATACAGTGAAAACAAAGAAGTGAGAAACATAAAAAAGAATGTATTTGTGATTTTTGGTATATTTCTAAAATAAAGTAAAAAAAAAGAAAACTCATGGCTACTAACTACTAGTGGATCCACTAACTATGCTAACCTATTAGTGATAGTTGCCTCACATGTATCCTTGGCTATCACTAGTTCTTGGTTCAAGAGAGCATCAAAGCATGACCCATAAGATAACTCATCACATCGAAACTCAACAAACAAGCAAAAGCTACACTTAAACTATCAAAACTAAACAAGAGCAAGCATGAAATAAAGTAATATTAGCTTGTTAGAGAGTTAGGATGTTAGAGCGTTAGAATCCATCATCATGAGCATTAATGACTCTTGCAAGAGAAAGGCCAAGTAGAGGCTATTAGATTTATGTGGATTATCAAGTAAGAAGCTAGTAAGTTAGTAGTTAGTAGTTAGTTGCCATGAGATAAAATTAGCTAAGCATATAAAAGGAGTTAGAGAGAAGAAAACAAGTAGAGATAAAGATAGAACCTTTCATAAAGTGTCACCCTCCATTACAAGCACTCTTACTTTCATCCTATGTACCACTCTCTTTCCTATTAGAAGATCTATAAGAAATGAAAAATACAAAAGAGGAGGAAGAAGAAAAACTAACCTAAACTATCCTAAAAACTACATACATGGAGAAGAAAACCTTAAAACTCTCCTCAAAACTCCTCTCTTCGAGCTCTGAAAATCTCAGGATATTTATAGGCGAAAGGGGGCAACGAGGAGAGTGTACGGAGTCGCGCGTCAAATCTTAACGCGCGGCTCCACACAAGAGCCTCGAAAATACGGCAAGCCGCACGCACGACGCCGCCTGTCACTTGCTGTCACTTTGCCCTCTATCTGCTACATTTCCTAGTTTCTGGATATGGGCACCCAGTTTTGATAGATTCACCCTCCAAAGTCAATGGCTATATGTGTAGGCTTTAAATCATCAAATAAATGAGTTTTTTGGCTTTTTCTTTATTTCATGCCATGGACCTAGAAACATACAAGAGAGGTATTATTAACAAAATTTAATATTGAATAAATGTTAAGATGTGGTATGAAATATACAAATTTAGAGACTAATCAGTCAACATACTTCATGACTTGATGGAGAGTAGAGGGGACAATAGAGTTGCGATGAATCCATGGTCGTCCCAGCAACAAATTATACGAGATGTCCGCGTCAATAACATAGCACGTCGCCTCAGATCTTAAATCTCCGATCTGACATTTGAGTTTAATCCTTTCCATTGGGCGCGTACCATTGGCGTTGAAGCCATAAATGATAGTTTGGGTGGCGCTTAATCGGTGAGTGGGGATTCCCAAGTGCTGCATGACTCGGCGGGGAATGATGCTCAACACGGATCCTGAATCCACCTGAATGCGGCTCACTTCAGATGATCCAATATGCCTTGTGAAGTACATGGCCTATTGATTGGTAGTAAAAAGTGCATTTTTATCATTATATTTACCATCACATTTTCATATTTTCTCCTATAATTCTGCACATTTACTAATATTTTATGATTTATTGTGTGTAGGCCTCGAAATATTAAAATAAAGAAATAAAGCCTAAAAGAAGCCCAAAAGCCCATATTCAAGCCCAAGTGCAAAAGTGCAAATATTAATTGTAAAAATTGCAAATACACAAGGGCCAAAGTTACAAATATTAAAAAAGAGGGAAGGATAGACTTCTATTCAACCCTAAAACTTGCAGATGAGGATAAAAGCCAAAGAAAGAGAATTTAAGATCACAATTCGTGGATAAAAGATTTGAGATCTAGGTAACTTGATTCCCAAGTTATATTCAAATCCAAAGATTAAGAGCCAGGATGCAGCTTCCAGAAGGAAACGACCAGATGGACGGACCAGGAGAAGCCACGCGCCAAAGCGCGTGGCCAGCTGCCACTATAAGGCCGCGGAAACGCGGCGCAAGCCGCGTTTCCGCGGCAATCCAGTCATATCTAGGGAACCGCCTTCGTGGACGACTTCGACTGGGATTCTACCTCCTTCTGCTCCTATAAATACCCCCTGCAGTGCAACCGAGAAGAGCGTCCAGAGCCAGAGGGCCAAATCTAGGGTTTTAGGCTTTCTTCTTTCTTATAGTTTAGGTTTTCTTTTCTTTTTTAATTTTTATGTAAGTGAGGGAGAGGGCTATGTTGAGAGTGACACCGATGTATGCTTCTCTTCTCTTCCATTGTATCAAGTAATAAAGGTAACTTTTCTTTTTATGTCATTGCTTTATTTTCCTTTTTGTTTTCTTCTCTTTTTCTATTTTTATCTCTGTTGGTTTATGATGAGCATGCAAGTGATTTCCAAAGCACAAGTATAACGAATCTTGGTGGGTGCCAACGATATTTCATGGTGATGTTCTCCTCCTCAAGGTACGTATCACTTCATACTTGCCCAAGCTTGATGATATAATGCGAACAGGGGACTGAAATCGATCCTATGGTTTATGCGTTCAACGCCTCCAAAGCAAGGTAGAAAGTGTTAGGATTTCACGTTTTTCTTCAACCAAATTAAGGTTAGTGTTTATTTCTTTTCTTTTCTTTTCTTTTATTTTTGTAGATTAAATCACCATCTCCCAATTCTTTCTTTCTCATCTCATTATAAATACCACCTCTAATCCTCCATCTTCATAATCTACCGCCTTCTTCCTAACTTAACTTTAACTATTCTTTTTGTTAACTTAAAGAAAATAATTTTTAGAGATAATTTATAAACGCTTCTATCGCTAGTCCCTCCCTGAGGATCACGACCCGCATAGCCACTGCTACCGCGGATTCGAATTGAGCACTTGCACATTTTGTTCTAAATCTAAAATACTTTATTTTGTGTGCAAGAAAAAACTCAATCAAAATTTTGGCGCCGTTGCCGGGAGGGACGGTAAGTTATTCTCTAATAATAAAAAAATTATTAACTAATTCTTTTATTCTTTTCTATTTGCAGGTTTGGAGAACAGGGAAACTGACAGCAGAAGTGGACATATAGCAACTCTGTGCCTCTGCCCTCGAAGGCAGAGCATAAGAGCCTACTTCAGAGCCGCGGAAACGCGGCAATTGCCGCGAAACCTCGACCTGAGTAGCTCCCTACTGATCCATCTTTTTGCAGGTTGCTGCAAATTGCAATATCTGTCTACTACTCTGTTAAACTTTGTTCTGTGATAACCCTGCTTACTGCTAATTAATCAACAGTAAAATACTTGTTGTTAAAGATAAAAATTGATTAGACGTTTGCATATTAGGCATGTGTCTTTTCAATTCCTTTATTTTTACTGTTGAAGAGTGCTGGAGCAAGGTACGTTCGCATTGCATGTAGAATAAGACTCATCTCTTGGTTGATGCTTTGAGTGAATCTTATTTACATATTTTGTACACTTGCACAAATTTATTTTAAGGGCATAACCCATTAACAAGATAAGGTGGGGATTTCATTACCCTTCCTTAGCCCAAAAATCATATCCCAAGCACTCACTAACCCAAGCCTAACTTAAAATTAGTAGATGTTGGCCCTAGGGACATCTCGGACTCAATTAGGAGATTATCCTAAGGGGGAACGGTGTTGGAAATTGACTCCTGTCAAATCAGTGTCTAGGAAGGGGATTGAGGGCCGAAAGCCCGAAGATTGGTGGTTATTTAATTAAGGAACGTCTTTGACGAAAAACCTCCCATCACTCTTGCCCTGACCTGGCTGATTAACTTGTGGTCAAAGTCTGCACCCTACCTCCCGTGGACAATCTAACTAGTTAGGAGTCGTCTAGGTCATAGGTCTACCCTAACTTAGGTTAGAATTTTTTTCTTTTTTATTTGTTTATTTGTTTGTTTTCTTTTTCTTTGTTTGTGTTGGTATGATATGGCATATAATAATAATTTTTTCAATTTTAATCCATATTACACACCTAACTATTTTTCGGATATTACCAACCCGGCATATCACAACTTTGACCAACCTAGTGTGCCGGAATGGTCTTATCCGAATGAATATAACCCATGGCCCCCATCTTATGACCATAATTTCCATAACAATTTCAACTCTTCACAGAGTTCATGGGGTTTCGATTCCCCCGAGTTCAATTTTCAACCAACTTGTCCTCCGTCTCCACCTTGTCCACAATATTCCCAAGATTCATACTCAGATCCACCCAGTCAGAATAGACTACCATCTATCCAGGAAATGATGAGTATGCATGAGTCCAAGCAACAATTACCATCAATCGCAGACATGATTATGCGTGAGTCACCGACTCACAACTTCATCATGATTACACTTCCTCTTTTCAAGTCCAATCACAAAATGATGCACCTATCGACTATGAAAGGATGCTTAAAGCCATGACTCAGGCTAGATTAGCCCGTGATCATGAAATAGATCTGATGGTTCAATCTTTACGTTCTCACCGTCCGGCCAATTCTGCTTTCGCTGACTACTCTCTTAGAGCCGACGAACCACGTTGCTTTGGACAACAAGATTCTAATTCAGGACCATCATTTGAGCTTGCCGAAACAACAATTAATAGTTTGGCAAGTTATTCCTTTTCTAAAATAGAACTTGAGCATGAATATGATCCTGATCTCCCACTTGGTGATTCAATTTTACTTCCTGATTCAATAATAACTCCGGTGTTTCCACCTGATTTCACTTTTCCCGAGTCAACATTGAATCATGTTCCAATTCATCATGAAATTGAATCACCCATTTTTGATGATCATATTGAACTTGACCAATTTTGCAATTTTGAAAGTCCCATGGATAAATTGGCAAATTCTCATTTTTATGAAATTGAACCCAATGAGATATGTGACCTGGATTCTCAAATCTGTGATCAAGTTCAAATCCCCGAATCATCATTGACTCCTGTTTTGTTACCCGACTTAGGTAATATTTTCGAGTCAGTTTTGATTCCCACTCGTATCATTCCTGAACTTGAATCACCACCATTGAGTCACATTCCATTATGGGAAGAATATTGTGGACTTGAGCTTCAACTTATTGATTTGGACCCACTTCCTGAACCTAGCTCGACTCTTGAACCATTACTTGATTTAAGCTTCTTTCCTGAGTCGGTATTCGTTCCCGTACTTCCCACGTCCAAGTCAATAATTCCATCTTTTCATACTCCATTTTGGGACAAGGAGGTTGACACAATTGACTCTGAAATTTATTATGAAATTTGAAAATTTGACGGGGAGGAAATTTTAAAAAATAATCATACATACATTATAGTGGGTTATATAAGAAAAATTTCTGGTGGGTTCCCCCGAATTCCACAAAAGTAGATTGGGCCGCATTTCGTGGACCAATTAGACCACCACCGGAACCACCACCTTGAGGTAACTTCTGCCTTCCCTTCTTCTTTTTCATGCATATATGCATTCATTCATACATTGAGGACAATGCATGAGATAAGTGTGGGGGTAGGCTTTACTAATATACTAACATAGGTAGAAACTAACAAAAATTTAAAAAAATGTTATAAAAAGGACAGTATTTTGACTTATTATTTGAAAGAAATCTAAGTTAGTTTTAAGGATTAGGAAAATCATGATTAGGATTTCTAAAAACTTGGTCAAAATAAATAAATTGTTGAATTTTTAGGTATAAGAGGAGAAATTGAATAAGTAATTAGTCTTGATTTTTACCTTAATGAAATGTGCATACCTAATGCATATCTAGGATTCTAAGACAAAGACCTTTGTGCCTCATTAAAAAAATTAATAAAAAGAAATTTCAATCACTAATTAAGCTGGATACATGTGCCTCAAGAAGCATAAGTATTCACGCCTAAAGGTGAGTTAATAAATAAGAGTCCTTAGTTTTGTGGCCTAGTTCACTCGAATTTGAGTCCGCGGGGTGTTTTCTCACCTGGTGCCCTAAGACTAACCAGTTTGGGAGTCACCGACTTTAAGTTCGCTACATGGGTGGATTAGAAAGCCTAAGAAAATTAAGGAAAAATTACGTATGTATGTACTAACACATCTAATAGTCAATTAGTTAGGTATGAGGGCCTCAAGAAGCCCTAATACTTACACGAAAGAAAATTAGATGAGTTATACATATCAAAAAAAAAAAAATTTCCTGCATAGTGGTGAGTATTCCCGCCTGTCACGCGGGTGACCCGGGTCCCTCCCCGGCAACGGCGCCAAAATTTTGATTGAGTTTTTTCCTGCACACAAAATAAAGTATTTTAGATTTAGAACAAAATGTGCAAGTGTTCAATTCGAATCCGCGGTAGCAGTGGCTATGCGGGTCGTGATCCTCAGGGAGGGACTAGCGATAGAAGCGTTTGTAAGTTATCTCTAAAAATTATTTTCTTTAAGTTAACAAAAAGAATAGTTAAAGTTAAGTTAGAAAGAAGGCGGTAGATTATGAAGATGGAGAATTAGAGGTGGTATTTATAATGAGATGAGAAAGAAAGAATTAGGAGATGGTGATTTAATCTACAAAAATAAAAGAAAAGAAAAGAAAAGAAATAAACACTAACCTTAGTTTGGTTGAAGAAAAACGTGAAATCTTAACACTTTCTACCTTGCTTTGGAGGCGTTGAACGCATAAACCATAGGATCGATCTCAGTCCCCTGTTCGCATTATATCATCAAGCTTGGGCAAGTATGAAGTGATACGTACCTTGAGGAGGAGAACATCACCATGAAATATCGTTGGCACCCACCAAGATTTGTTATACTTGTGCTTTGAAAATCACTTGCATGCTCATCATAAACCAACAGAGATAAAAATAGAAAAAGAGAAGAAAATAAAAAGGAAAATAAAGCAATGACATAAAAAGAAAAGTTAACATACAATGGAAGAGAAGAGAAGCATATATAGGTGTCACTCTCAACATAGCCCTCTCCCTCACTTACATAAAAATTAAAAAAGAAAAGAAAACCTAAATTAAAATAAAGAAGAAAGCCTAAAACCCTAGATTTGGCCCTCTGGCTCTGGACGCTCTTCTCGGTTGCACTGCAGGGGGTATTTATAGGAGCAGAAGGAGGTAGAGTCCCAATCGAAGTCGTCCACGAAGGCGGTTCTCTGGATATGACTGGATTGCCGCGGAAACGCGGCTTGGGCCGCGTTTCCGCGACCTTATGGTGGCGGCTGGCCACGCGCTTTGGCACGTGGCTTCTCCTGGTCCGTCCATCTGGTCGTTTCCTTCTGGAAGCTGCATCCTGACTCTTAATCTTTGAATTTGGATATAACTTGGGAATCAAGTTACCTAGATCCCAAATCTTTTATCCACGAATTTGTGATCTTAAATTCTCCTTGTTTGGCTTTTATCCTCATCTGCAAGTTTTTAGGGTTGAATAGAAGTCATCCTTCTCTCTTCTTTAATATTTGCAACTTTGGCCCTTGTGTATTTGCAATTTTGACAATTAATATTTGCACTTTTGCACTTGGGCTTGAATATGGGCTTTTGGGCTTCTTTTAGGCTTTATTTCTTTATTTTAATATTTTGAGGCCTGCACACAATAAATCATAAAATATTAGTAAATGTGCAGAATTATAGGAGAAAATATGAAAATGTGATGGTAAATATAATGATAAAAATGCACTTTTTACTACCAATCACCTATCATGTTTTTTCTTAACCTGCATGTCGTCTGAAGTGAAGGTTATGCTGGGGACATGTTGAGATGCGTGGAGACAGTTTTCTTCATCTTCCTCTTCTGGTTTAGCTGGAATCTGGCCATGAAGGTCTCAGCATCGGCTAAGGCTTCTCTCAGAGCTTCTCTTATTGACTTAGACAGTCTCAGGAGCTCATAAAGGGTAATCCTGGTCAGGATGTTGGCCAGTTGGGCTAAGACATCGAAATGGTAAGGTCTCGAAGATTCTTTCGCTTTGTCCTTTGGGAGAGCCTTGGCGTACTAAAGCTCATTTTGCTTCTCCACCGGTTGCTTTATGGATTGCTTGGTTGGATCTGGGGTGGGTTTAGGCGGATTTGCCACCATTTCATCGTACTTCTTCAAATACAATTGGTCCGAGCGAGTCCCTGCCATAAGCGGTGCATTTGGTTCTGCAGCAAGGATGACTGTCTCCCCCTCCGAATCAGTTAACAAGGGGAGACCGGTTTCTGCTTCCCGGGAGGAAGCACACACCACATTATAAGGTGAAGCTTTTGTTTTCCCCTGGACTTTCTGCTGGTAACAGTAATCCACTGCTGGCCTTTTATGAGGTCAGGATGAACCCACATGATCTCTTCTTGAGAAGTAGGAATAGGTATAAGACCTTTCTTCTACTAGTGGTGTGAATCTGAATTGACCACACTTAGTTCTCCTTTCGGGATGGGAACTACTCCGGCTGGCGTTGGAGGCTGTACCCTGAACTGAAGGAAAGACGTTATATTGGCTGTCACTTTCTTCTGCTCCGGGCGGAGTTTGAGCACCTCCCCATCAATCAAAGCTTGGAGAATGTCTTTGAAGATGTAACAGCTTTCGGTAGGGTATCCCAGCATCCTATGGTACAAGCAGTAATTGGGGTTATCGGTCTTGCCTATCTCTTCAGGACGTCTAGTTCTAGGAATCTTCAGTCTGCTACTCTTATTGAGTAATTTGAATAACGAATCAACATGCTCGTCTTTGAAGGAGTACTGTTTGTTGGCGCGCGGCTGGCTTGAAGAGCTACCCTCTCTAACTGGTTGGGGCTTAAAGGGAGACTTCATCTCTGTCACCAGTGTGTCCTTTCTTTTAACATGAAAAGATGCTTTTGGCGCACGCCTTGTTGATTTTTCGGGCCTGGGCTTGTTTTCTTCTGCCTTAACCCTAGCGAAAATCTCTTCTGCCTATTCGCCTTGCTGGACTAACTGCTTCCAGATACGATTTCAGCTATCCCTATCTGAGTTAGGAGTGAGGTTTGCAAATATTGATGGCATGTTTTCACAGGGTGACCTGGGTCATACCACTAGGACATCGGAGTGACATGTTCTGAAATCTCTCCATAAATACTTTAACTGGCTCTCCTTTCCATTGCCTTGTTGCCAGGAGAGTTGGCATGGTAATCTCTGAATCATCTTCGAAGAAACGGGTGAGTAAAAGCTTCTCCAGATTACCCCAATTCTTGATAGAGCCTTCTGAAAGCTTCATGAACCATTCAAAAGTAACCCCTTTAAGGGTGCTAATAAATAAACATGCAAGGATAGCATCATTTGATACTATATTCCTGGTCTGGGACTTGAAATAGTATATGTGCTGGTTCGGTGACCCTTTACCATCGAAGGCCTGTAGGGTCGAAGATTTGAATTTAGGAGGGTATGGGATAAGATCTCACTCAGCCGGAACGGCCGGACCACTCCTGCTTCTTAGAGGCCTTTTCAGTTGGCGAGGTCCTCAAGGCATTGCTCCAGTTTGCTCATCCTTTTAGAATGAGTACTCTCGTTCTCTGAATTAACATCCTCTTCAGACGGAGGCTTTGATGGCTTAGAGTTGGAATGCTCTTTATCTTCAGTATGTGTAAAAGATGAGCTCTTCCCTTTCTTCCATTTGCCCTTGGACTTCTTGGGAGAAGTCTTGGCCTTCGGTTTCTTCTTATCCTCAAGCAATTACGAAAGCATCTGATTAAGAGTGTCGATAGATTCTTATTAGGCGCGAACCATATTGAGTTGTTCCCTCTGGACTTGGGCTTGCTGTTCAAAGCACTTGGCCATATCATCAGGAGTCCCTGCCATATATGTGAAGGCTTATTTCTCTACGGAAGAGTTCGAGGCCTGTGATTCCGTGATAGCAGAGTGTGACTCACTTACTTCAATGCCCCAGGCTAGGGCATTGTATTCCACTGGGGCTATTACGCCATTTCGAGTGCGAGTATGCTGATACACTCCTTCTGGCTCGGTGTCGGACTCGTCGGAGCTAACTATTGGCTGCTTCCCCTTAGTTCTACATGGCATAGTGCTTCTACTTGGCATAGTGCTTGTACTTGGCATGTTCGCAGTAACTTCAGGGTATCCTGATCCTTGATGTACGTATCGCAATATTAGTGCTCGATACGATGTATAAAGTTGATTTGACCTTCTTGGTAGTTAGATTTAGCCGATTTTAGTTTCAGATATTATTTTTTAATATTTTAGTTTTTTTCAAAAATTTCTAAAATTTTTCTGAATTATTTTGGAAACTCCCCGTAGTCGGTGTCAACCGATACCGATCATCGCTCTACGATTTTTACTTCACTAACGGAGTAGAATTTTAGAAATCTGCTTTCATCTTGTATCCTACAATCGTATTATCTACATTATGATATTTTTAGAGATTTTTCTGCATTTATCAAAAATCGGGTCAAACCAGTGTCGACCAGTGTCGGCGATACGTTCCAGGATTTTTAACTTGCAAATCATACAAGATTTTTAGAATATAATTTCACATTTCTTATTCCGATAATATTTTCTATTTTACAGAATTTTGGGAGCTGTTCGGAACTAGTCAAATTTTAACCCATTAAAATAATATTAATTAATTAATCTTTAATTTATTTCTTTCTCCCTTCTCTTTCTCTTACTACAGACTTCCTCCCCCACCGACTTACCCACCGCCTTCCACCGCCTTCTCTCTCTTCCTCCATAAAATCTCTAACTCTCTCTCAAATTCTCATTCTCCCTTCTCTCTCAATCTCTCTCTCTCTCCCCCTTCCCCCTCTCTCTGCTCACGAGGCCAACAGGGCCATGTCCAGCCGTCGGGCATCGCCCTCTGTGCCACCATGCACCACCGCGCCCCCGGCCAGGCACACCGCACCCCCTAATCGGGCGCCGCCCCCTTCTCCTCCTCTTTTCCTCCCCTTCTCCTTCTTTTTTTCCATCTTTTTCTTCTCAATCTTCTCTCTCTCTCTCTCTCTCTCTCTCCCCCCTCTCCCCCCTTCCTTCCCCTGTTCTTCTTCTTTATACTTTTCTTCTTCCCAATCTCCTCTCCCTCTCATCTCCCTACACGACGCCGGCGGCCGGCTTGACCGCCACTGCCAACCGTCGTCCCTGCGCGCCGCCGCACGCAGAGGCGGCCGCTGCCCTGGGCCGTCTGCCTCTGTGCCCTCTCCTTCCTCTCTCGTTCTCCCTCTCTCTTTCTTTATCTAATAGGTATGACCCAATAACAACCCAATAACCCATCATATATTAATGGGTATGGGTTGTGGATCTAAATCTGACCCAATAAGCCACCCAACCCGTATCCAAAACCATATAAGGTAAAAGTTCAAAAAACCCCTGATACTTTATAATATTATATTTTGACCTATTTATTACAAATTTAACCTATTTTTATTATTTTTAGTGTTCGGGTGATAACTGGAGCCTCCGAAGGCTGATTTAGACTATCATGGAACTGTTGTGATCGTGAGAAAGAAAGCTACCTTCCCATAGCCAGTTTGTGAGAGTTTTCATTTTATAAATTATATTTATTCATGTTTAATAAATTGAGTGAATTCTTTAGTTAAAAAATTGTGGATACGGGTAAATCACTATAAATGTTAATTAATAACTTAATTATAAAGAAGTCAAGTCTTGTAATAAGAATATGCATGATATTTTAGTAAATATAAACAATAAAATAATACTTTCATCTACTTCATGATTTAATATAAAATATAAGTGATAGATGATTAATTAGAGAGAATTTCATTTTAATAAATACTTTAGGAATTATTATCTATTCCACATGTTTTCGTTACATCTATCACATCACTGGATATTATCACTTCATGGAGATCTATTATGGTTACGCAATACTGCTACATATATACTGATACACGCGTACTTCATTATACCAGACATTGTCACTATTACACTGTCACCATTATCGACCCACCGATACACTGGACACTGTTATTGCATGTACTTGAGGATATATGACACTGATCATGTATTGCACCGATATTGTTATTATAATCATATCTCACTGTTGCATAGACTCACCTGCGTGTATGTGATGATTATCTTTGTATTCCCGTTACAATGACTACTGTTCATGTCACATGGATTATTGTTACATGAGTAGTCCTGTATTCCCGTTACATGAATATTTCCTGTTACTGATATTAAGATTCCTGTTACTGGACATGTGAGTTGTTGATGTGCGATGTGTGAAACTAAATGCCACGTGGATCCAAGCCACGGGGGCCATCTCTAGAATCCCATATCTATTGTTTTCCGTTTCCTGTTATCTTGTTTCATGCTATCAATAGAGCTCAGGTTCTGTTATCATGTTACATGTACCATGCACTGTACTTGTTCTTGCTATGTAGTATACTTTAATAAAGATAACTTGAGGACGGGGAAGACTTAACGGTTGATTAGATCTTATCGGGTGGACAAATTGGATTCACATTGTTAGTCCCACTGCAGGGGATGGTAGTGCTGGCTACCGATTGTATATAGCTCTTTGAGCTTCCGCTTCTGGTTTCCTGCTCTCCTCTTAGCGGAGGGCCCTGGTCTCAGCAGCCAGGGGTCTGTTTAAGGCCGTGATCCCGAGTATGCACGGGATACACCTACCCGATAAGAGCTCCTTGACCATTGAGTTTCTAATTAACGTAATAAAATGGTATAAACAATAGTGACATCGAGAACGCTTGTTTTTTGGTCAATCATGGTACCCTATGCCATGTTTGGATGGGTTCGTCCGGAGTGCAGGCTCCGGTATGAACTGCCAGTGGTATGGGACATTGGAGGAGATTGATTAAAATACCAGGCGATGCGAATTGTTATTATTGTATAAATCACATGACATGCTCGACACATGTATATTATTGTCCCTTTATATTTGTTACTATTCCTGATATGTTATCCACAATCATGTCACTTGTATATCTTATTACACTTTCTTATATTTTACACTCCATGTGGTAACACACTATTCATGGACACATATACTCTGCATTGCATATATTCTGCTTTATGTATACCTTGCAGACATCATTACTATATATGCACAACACAGTAGTATGGTTATGTTGCATATTACATATCTGCATGTTCATTTCTATGACGTCATCACTATACAACATTATTTATTATATAAAACTGGATACCACTGTAGATATGACCCGATGATAACACGCTAGGTACTGATGGTATTAAAATACGACATTTTTATATTTATACTGATTCTTAAATTCCTATTATATGGTATCACTGATACATAAACACGTATTATAGATTATTATCGTGCTTGTATTACTATAGTACATATTATTGCTTACTTATTATTATAGTACATATTACTGCTTCCTCCATTTATCACTCACTAGGTTACTTTCTGATGACCCTGCATTTGCGTGCCCAGGTTGGAGATACAGGATTTCGTAGCACCTGAGATTTCCCGTGATATGATCTCGAGACTGTCACTCTTTCCTATTCAACGGTATCTTTATTATTTGTTTTCATTTTCTTATCTATCCATGTTTTTCATATTTATCATGATCACTGACCTCTTTCTACAGGTATTCTTGTACGTATTTAATGCTGGAACTCTTGTGTATATGAATACTATTTCCTGTACTGAGGCTTAGTGCACGTATGTGAGGGTATTTTCACCGTGCGTATGTACGTCGCCATAGCGTTCCCATACCCGCGGGATCGGGGCGTTATATAGTGGTATCAGAGCCCAGGTTCACACCTGGTGTGGGTAACCACCTGGGTTAATGCTCGGGCTCTTACCAACAGTACAATCAGATTCAGATTAAAACTCATCTATATTTGAATTTGGGGATTCCGGCAACGAGTACAAGAATATCATTGCGTTGACAATTCATTTCTCAACTCTTTTCTATTCCTTAATTTCTGCTGTTTAGCAGAATAATCTGATTTCCTTCTCGCTTTATCTTCGTCTTCCAATCCTTTATCGATACCAATTCTCCACCATGCTTCCACTATCGAAATCAGATTGGCGCAGCGGAAGCGTCGTGAGCCCCTAACATTCAGGCTCCATGACTGTAAATATTGTTCTCCGGCCTGAACTAAAATTTCGAGGACTAAATTTTTTGTAAGGTGGGGAGAAATGTAACCCCCTGATCCTTGATGTACGTATCGCAATATCAGTGCTCGATATGATGTATAAAGTTTATTTGACCTTCCTGATAGTTAGATTGAGCCAATTTCAGTTTTAGATATTATTTTTCAATATTTTAGTTTTTTCAAAAATTTCTGAAATTTTTCTGGATTATTTTGGAAACTCACCGTGGTCGGTGTCGACCAATACCAATCATCGGCTCTATGATTTTTTACTTCACTAACGGAGTAAAATTTTGAAAATCTACTTTCACCTTGTGTCCTAGAATTGTATTATTTATGTTATGATATTTTTGAGAATTTTTCTGCATTTATCAAAAATCGGGCCAAACTAGTGTCGACCGGTGTCGGCGATACATTTCAGGATTTTTAACTTGCAAATCATACAAGATTTTTAGAATCTGATTTCACATTCCTCCTTCCCATAATATTTGCTACTTTATAGAATTTTTGGGAGCTGTTCGGAACTAGTCAAATTTTAACCCATTAAAATAATATTAATTAATTAATCTTTAATTTATTTCTTTCTCCCTTCTCTTTCTCTTTCTACAGACTTCCTCCCCCACCGACTTACCCACCGCCTTCTCTATCTCTTCCCCCATAAAATCTCTGTCTCTCTCTCATATTCTCATTCTCCCTTCCCTCTCAATCTCTCTCTCTCTCTCTCTCTATATATATATATATATATATAAAATTTCAAATGAGAAACTTTCTCATAATAAGCTTCGTGAGAAAACTATATAAGAGAGATTTTATGGATGATCCGAACCGTTCATCTTGATCTACATACTCTAATTAGACTACCAATAAAAAATCACACGATTCCAACTTTTTTTACTAATGCATCAAGTGACATCTTTATTCTATGGTGAATATAACATATGTTTTGTAACCACTTGTTGTATGAATAAAAAGGTTCGGAATCGCGTGATTTTTAATTGATAGTCTAAATAAAGTATATAAATCAAGATGAACGGTTCGGATCATCCACATAAAAGCTCCTATATAGTTTCCTCACGATCTTCGTGTGAGAAACTTTCTCACACGAAGCTACTCTCTCTCTCTCTCTCTATATATATATATATATATATATATATATATATATATATATATATATATATATATATATATATATATATATATATATATATATAGTGAGTTGATCCCCTAAGAATGGTTCTCACGAATTCATGTGAGAACTTTCACGTGGGCCGTCGGATCTGATAGAGATCTAGTTTTATTTGATTTGATCTATCAGATCCGACAACCCACGTGAAAGTTCTCACAGAAATCTGTGAGAACCGTTCTTAGAGGATCAGCTCCCTATATATATATATATATATATATATATATATATATATATATATATATATATATATATATATATATATATATATATATTATATTCTCACTCTCTCCTCTCTCTCTCTCTCCTCCCCCTCTCTCTGCTCACGAGGCCAACAGGGCCATGCCCAGACACCGGGCATCACCCTGCCGTGCCACCACGCGCCACCGTGCCCCCCAACCGGGCGCCGTCCTCTTCTTTTCCTCCTCCCCCCCCTCCTCCTCCTCCTCCTCTTCTCCTTCTTCTTCTCCTCTCTCTCTCTCTATATCTCTCTCTCCCCTTTCCCATGTTCTTCTTCTTCTTTATACTTTTCTACTTCCCAATCTCCTCTCCCTCTCATCTCCCTACCCGACGCCGGCGGCCGACCTGACCGCCGCCGCCGCCAGCCGTCGCCCCTGCCGCGCCGTCGCGCGCAGTGGCGGCCGCCTGCCCCGTGCCCTCTCCCTCCTCTCTCGTTCTCCCTCTCTCTTTCTTTATCTAATGGGTATGAACCCAATAACAGTCCAATAACCCATCACATATTAATGGGTATGGGTAGTGGATCTAAATCCGACCCAATAAGCCACCCAACCCGCATCCAAAACCATATAAGGTAAAAGTTCATAAAGACCCCTGATACTTTATAATATTATATTTTGACCTATTTATTACACATTTAACCTATTTTTATTATTTTTAGTGTTCGAGTGATAACTGGAGCTCCGGAGGCCGATTTAGATGATCCTAGAAGCGTTGTGATCGTGGGAAAGAGAGCTACCTTCCCACGGCCAGTTTGTGAGTATTTTCATTTTATAAATTATATTTATTCATGTTTAATAAATTGAGTGATTGTTTTAGTTAATAAATCGTGGATTTGGGTAAATCACTATAAATGTTAATTAATAACTTAATTATAGAGAAGTCATGTCTTGTAATAAGAATATGCATGATATTTTTGTAAACATAAATAATAAAATAATACTTTCATTTGCTTCATAATTTAATATAAAATATAAGTGATAGATGATTAATTAGAGGAATTTCATTTTAATAAATACTTTAAGAATTATTATCTATTCCACATGTTTTTCGTTATATCTATCACATCACTGGATATTGTCACTTCATGGACATCTATTATGATTACGCAATACTGCTACATGTACACTAATACACGCGTACTTCATTATATCATACATTGTCACCATTACACTGTCACCATTACCGACCGACCGATACACTGGACACTGTTATTGCATGTACTTGAGGACATATGACACGGATCATGTATTGCACCGATATTGTTATTATAATCATATCTCACTGTTGCATAGACTCACCTGTCTGTATGTGATGATTGTCTTTGTATTCCCGTTACATTGACTAGTGTTCATGTCACATGGATTATTGTTACATGAGTAGTCCTGTATTCCCGTTACATGAATATTTCCTGTTACTGATATTGAGATTCTTGTTACTGGACATGTGAGCTGTTGATGTGCGATGTGTGAAACTAAGTGCCACGTGGATCCAGGCCACAGGGACCACCTCTAGAATCCCACATCATTGTTTCCCATTTCCCTTTATCTTGTTTCATGCTATCAACAGAGCTGAGGTCCTGTTATCATGTTACTTGTACCATGCACTGTACTTGTTCTTACTACGCTGTGTACTTTTATAATAAAGATAACTTGGGGATGGGGGAGACTTGATGGTTGATTAGATCTTATCGGGTGGACGTATTGGATCCACATTGTTAGTCCCACTGTAGGGGATGGTAGTGCTGTAAGTTCACCTAGAGGGGGGTGAATAGGTGATGACTAATCTAATGGTCACTAAATGCCAAATAATGCGGAATTAAAAACTATTATGACCTAAACAAACTATTTAAACTAAACACCACGTATAACACAAGAGTGTAGCCGAATTCCCCGTGAAAGGCTCTGGACTAACTCCTCTAGATTCTCCTAGATAATGGTTGAGGTGCCGCGTTGGCTCTCTTGGTTAAATACAAGTGTTAGCAAACAAACCCAAGCAAGTATAATAATTAAGCACACTATGAATATCAAGCATGTAAGGATAAGCACAATAAAAGCATGCAAGATATAAACAAGAGACAAAGAGAGAGAGTGAGCAATCGCAAACACAAGAGATTTGTTTCGAGGTTCGAGCACACTTGCTCTACATCCCCGCCTTCGACACACGAAGGATTTCCACTATAATCGATCCCACCGGATCACTCGGTGCCGCAACACCTATAACTCTCGGACTCCCTAGTCTGTACACACCGTAAGCCCCACAAGCTCGCCGAGGCCGCACCTCAAACCAAGAGTTCACACACGAACTCTAAACAACCGCGAACGCACTCGTCCGCCTCCTCAAGCAACAAGAAAAGATCTCTTGGTGATCTAAACACTTTGATCACCAATAAAAACTCTCACTACAACACTCCTATAGGATGGATAGCAATGGATAGCTCAAGTGTATGTGTGAGAAAACAAGAAAAGAGATGGTGGAGGAAAACTCAAGAAATCTCTTTTAACACTCTTGATAAACTCTCCTTTTGATAGGAAATATTTGCTCTAAAAACAAGTGGAGAAAAGCTCTTAAAAGAGTTGGGAAAACTGGTGAAAAATTCACTTGAAAATCTTAATCAAAACAGCCCCCAAATGCCCCATTTTATAGAGTCTGAAAAACTAGCCGTTGGGGTCTGTCAGGCCTGTCGGTCGACCGCCAGGTCGACCGGCCAACGGTCATATTTCAGACCGTTTTGCCATCGGTCGACCGAGGCCAGGATACAGAGAGCAAGTCTCTCTGTCCGGTCGGCCGCTCGGTCGACCGGGGCCTTTCCAGAGAGCAAAGCTCTATGGACGGTCGACCGGGTCGGTCGACCGGCCTCCTGCCAGATACGGGCATGCACGTCTGTGCACGTTGGTCGACCGACTTCAGACTTCGGTCGACCGTGTCGGTCGACCGGCTGAAGCCTGGAAACAGAAAACTGGGATTTAAAACTTGGTCTTTTTGGCTCACATAAAATCCCATAAAATCACAGAAAATCTACAAAAATAGTTTTACCAATATACTTTGATAAACAAACATGCTTGCACAAAATCAAGGCATGTTATAAATGATTTGGACTATTTTTGTAATATGAAAAAATTGGCTCAAATGAAAAACAGTATTTTTCAAACTTATTTTTCCAAACTTTGTTTTTCCAAAACTTCTCCAAATACAAAAACAAGATATTTAAACTCATTTGAAGCATAGAGTGTATGGATATGATCCACTACACAAACATGCTGAAATATCTATGTTTTTGACATTAAGCTTTAAACTTGGTTTTGGTTAAAACATGTATATAAGAAATACCAAAAACCAAAATGATATTTTGTCAAAGAGAAAAATCTTTTCTAAAGCAAACTAAATCAAGAGTGTGTGTGTATAGTATACTTGAGCAATCCACCAACTACTCTATCCTTTACATTTTAACTAAAACAAAATCTTCTAAAACAAACCTAGACACAAGTCTTCATCTTCTTGAAGTCTTCACTTGAAGCCTTCTTGACTTGGTCCAAATATCGTGCTAGCTCCAAAACTTGACTTTAAATCCTTTGTTGAAGCTATGCACCTACTAAGATCTTGATCATGAATCTGTCACTAATTAAACACAAGATCATTAGTATTATAACTACATGAGTTAATCATCATCAAAACTAGAGTGATGGGCCTTCGGGCCAACAAGTGCTAGCTACCAATTGTTTATAGCTCCATGAGCTCCCATTTTCCTTTTCCTACTTCCCTCTTTACGGAGGGCCCTGGTCTCAGCAGCCAGGGGTCTGTTTAAGGCCGTGATTCCGGGTATGCACGGAATACACCTACCCGATAAGAGCTCTTTGATCATTGGGTTTCCAATTAACATAATAAAATGGTATAAATAATAGTGACGTCGCGAATACTTGTTATTTGGTCACTCTCTCGTTCGGATCATGATACCCGCGTATGCCATGTTTGGATGGATTCGTCTAGAGTGCGGGCTCCGGTATGAACTGCCAATGGAATAGGACACAGGAGGAGATTGATTAAAATACTAGACTGTACTGATTGTTATTATTATATAAATCACATGACATGCTCGACACATGTATATTATTGTCCCTTTATATTTGTTACTATTCCTGATATGTTATCCACAATCATGTCACATGTATATCTTGTTACACTTTCTTATATTTGTTACACTCTATGTGGTAACACACTATTCATGGACACATATACTCCGCATTGCATATATTCTACTTTATGTATACCTTGCAGACATTATTACTGTATATGCACAACACAGTAGTATGGTTATGTTGCATATTGCACCTCTGCATGTTCATTTCTATGACGTCACCACTATACAACATTATTTATTATATAAAACTGGATACCACTGTCGACATGACCCGATGATGACATGCTAGGTAGTGATGGTATTAAAATACGACATTTTTATATTTCTACAGTTTCTTAAATTCCTATTATATGGTATCACTAATACATAAACGCGTATTATAGATTATTATCGTGCCTGTATTATTATAGTACATATTACTGCTTATTTCGTACATGTATTACTATAGTACATATTACTGCTTCCTTCATTTACCACTCACTAGGTCGCTTTCTGATGACCCTGCATTTGCGTGCCCAGGTTGGAGATCCGGGATTTCGTAACACCTGAGATTATATGATCTCGAGACTGCTACTCTTTCCTATTCATCGGTATCTTTATTATTTGTTTTTATTTTCTTATCTATCTATGTTTTTCATATTTATCATGATCACTGACCTCTTTCTATAGGTATTCTTATACGTATTTAATGTTGGAACTCTTGTGTATATGGAGGCTATTTCCTGTACTGAGCCTTAGCATACGTATGTGAGGATATTTTTACCCTACGTATGTACGTCGCCATAGCGTTCCCTACCCGCAGGATCGGGGCGTTACAATATATATCATAATGGAGGCATAAAGTGCGTGGAAAAAAAGATTGACTAGGAATAGGCTATATTTTACTAAGTCAACATCTAAGACCACAACAGATTTGTAGCTCAACTGACATATAACCGATTGGCACAGGCTATATTTTCCTGCTTTGTAGCAAGCAACTTGACCGACCTGCTAATAAAAGACATGTCACGCTTCAACCAAGCTCCTGGCTGGGGCAGAATACCTAGCACATGTACAATTTATGGAAAGGAAATGCTACAGTAGAATATTTTCCATTAAAATTAGGAGATACCAAAAATAAAAGCAAAAGGGGTTGACACTTTAAAGGCCACCTAACAAAAACTCAAAACAAAACCAACTCAGAAGAAAGCTTAAGGACTGTCAAAACCAGCGATGCCTCTGTTGTTGACTCCTTTGGTGGAAGCACCCCCTTTAGAGTTGGCCCCTTGTTCCTCGTTAAGGACCTATGCGTGTGGCTCCTGAGAATGAGACATACTTTTCTCCTCGTTTTCAATGGTGACAACGTTCAATTAAGACTGTGAGTATGGTACAAGGGACAAAGTCTGTGGTTACAGTGCTATAATCCGGTAAGAAAGGGCCCGAGAACTAAACATAATAGTCGGGAGTACCCACCCACTTCTGGAAGTGCTCGTGACAACTCTATAGCTTGACAACTGCCACATCAATGTCTTCTAGTTGCTAGACCTAGAGTCTAAATCCTTGCACTTTCTTAGCTTGGGCGTCCCTCTCAGTGGTGAGGTTCTTCTCCAGAATGGCACGATCTTGCATGACCTTCACTCGAGCTTCCCGCTTAACTGCATGATCTTGCTCGACCTTTGCCCGAGCTTCTTGCTCAGCTTTGAGATCAGCCTTTCCTTTCCTTTCAATTTTTCCTCAGCTCCTCTATTTCAGCATGTTGTTTTTGGACCATCTAAAACAGATTGCTTACTTTTTGAAAAGCAGCATCTCGCTTCTTGAACACTTCCTTCTCTGTCCTGATGGTTGCCTTTACCCATCGAGAAACCTCCACATTCATGTTGAAGACCCAAAAAAATTAAAACGTGTCAACTTCGAGCAAGAAAAAGAGAATAACATAATGAAAAATAATGGAGAGGTACCCTATGGCTTCATAGAGTCTCATGCCAGCAAACATGTCTAAAGGATACTTGGCCAAAGCAGCTGCGTCCTTGGGGAGTACGACGGCCTCAACCACCCTGTTAGCCGTCTTAGCATATCTGATTGCTGAAGTATGAATGTCGATGTGAACATTCGGGCGTCATCGGTACTCCTCGAGCACCCGAGTGGAAGGTGACTGAACAGAAGAAGGGAGAAGTATGTCATCCAACTTGGAGAAGGATCGTGGCCGTGATACTCTTTCCTCGCTTGCTGCGCTGGCTCAGGAGAGATGTTTTAAGGGCCCCGCCTCCACTGTGGTCCCCGCATACGGGGGTGGGAAAAGTGACTTGCTGGCTGGAAGAAACCAGGTCAATTTCCAAATTGACTCTCCCCTGGAGTAACAAGAAGCTCTCTAAGGCCTCCTTGAGAGGAGCCGAGGGGACCCCTGTGTAAGCCTCGAGCTGGAGGTAGCGCCCGACCTTTTCTTCCTCTTCTTAGATTAGGAGACCCCAGACACTTTGGGAGTAGTAACCTCCTACTCCCTCATGGTAGAAGCGCCGGCTAAAGAAGGCAAGTGCAGGCCCATTGAGGTCGAACCTGCACGAAGCAGCGTCGCCGTGGTAAGCTCACTCTGACACACTAAAATCTCCTGTGTCGCATCCTCGACTGCACGAGTCTTAGTGTTTCTCACCCTTGAATGTAGAGCTTGGTAAGATCCGAGGGCTTCCCTGCAGCAATAAAGATTGAGTAAGAGAAGGGAGAAAATCAGCAAAAGCCTATGAAACTTACAATCACGGGTGGTCTGGCTGACTTTGCCAGCAATCAAGTCAGGCTCGTCACCAAGTACTTCTGACTTTGCCCGCCCTCATCAATCTCGCATAACTACTATTCTACGGCTTGGAGCTTAGGCGAGCCTCAACACGAACTGTTAGCTAAGTGGTGGCAAAAGGAGGGGTCTCAGAACACTATACAAAAAGAATATATTCTCCCAACCCTTGTAAGAGGCAGGAAGATTCAAGTAGTGGCAGACACATGATTTTTTTTCAGTGTGAGCGTAAATGTAATAAGAATTTTAGTGTGAAGGTAAATGTAATATGTGAGCGTAAATGTGATATGACAAGAGAGAAAAAATGTAAAAAATAATGTTGCTCCCATCAAGGCTAACTTGTCACCTCCAATAATTTAGATTTACAAATTAGTGAGTTAGAGCTCAAAAGTTTCTTTATGCTAGTAAAACTAATCTAAAAAGAAAAGTTTACATACAAAAAAGTTACAAAATTGTATGTACTATTTCATTATTTTACAAAATCTAAGCTATTTCATTACTTTACAAAATCCAGTGTTGGCATCCACCTATACTGAAATGTAAGTGGCTCCGTCCCTGAATCCAGGATCAGTTTCTTCCCCGAGCAGACAAATGAAGTCAAGAGTTGTCTAGCGAAGTCGTTATAGTGAAGAGGTGAAAAAAAAGGGTCAACGTAAGGGGTTTCACCTTGTGATTCACACAAAGCGATGTAATATACAATTAGTCCTATGGAATTAGGGCTGATTTGACATGAAGTCCAACCATTAGATACTGTCATTAAAAGGGTTAAGAATGGGTTGGGCTTGGGCCGGACACATACAAGACTGGGTCTGAGTTAGTTTAATTTTCTTGAGCCAATCTTAACCTATTTACATAACTGGCTTAGATTTCTAAACCCGAGCTTATTTGTAGGCTAAACGGGTTGAGTCGGGCCATAGCAGACCCACATATTCACATAACAAGCAAATAAATTTAAGTAAAATATATACTTTTTTCTGAATTAATGAAATAAATAATAAATAAACAAATGAGTGAAAAATATAAATAAATTATTAATTATGTTAATGGATAAAACCCATTTACTATTTCACCAACAGTAAAATATTTTCTTTCATTCTTGTAACAATTAAAAGAGCGATTATAATTTTCAATAATATTATCGCATGATATTCACAATCTTACTAAACTTATTCTAATATTATGTCAATAGCGCAATAATCTAACTAAGACAAGAAGGTGATATATTCTACTTTTTAAACAAATTGCTTAAAAACTATGATTAAAAATTTATAAACCCACATATCATTGGGGTCACTGGCTACATACTTTGAGCTCAAACCCAACCAAATGAAAATCAGGCCGAAAACATTAGACCAAGCCCGCTTTATGTTGGAAATGCTCGGCCGAAGCCCAACTTTAACCGGGCCAGACTGAGTAGGAGTTGAGTTGGGCTCGGCCCAATTCCCATTCTAGATACTGAGCATACTATTAGTGTATCCCTGCGTTCTAATATCCTAGTGCTCACAACCTAGGAAGAAGAAATTGGGCCCATGTATGAGAGAGAGAGAGAGAGAGAGAGAGAGTTCTGAAAGCAATAGGGCCTTTTGGAAAATTTGCGCACCACGTTTTTTCACGTTTTTTCGTCACCGCGGTCACCGCGCACGGCTGGGCCGTTGATTCCGGTTGGCCCTGAACGGGACCCACCACTCCTGGCTGACTGAATGGCTCAGATGGTGTGATGACCATGGTGACCGCCAAAGGCGGTGAACAAAATGACACTAGATCTTTTGACTCATTTCAGCATCTTCAAATCTGAGATCTATTATTTTGTGCAAAATTTTCAAACCCATGCCCAGGTGGACCAAGCACCAAAGGACCCCTATTTTTGGTTTAGTATGGATTCACTAATTTCAGCAGATCTCTCACATACAACCTAAAAAATACAAATTAAAAAAATGAAAAAAAGAATAATTAGAGAGGAATATAAAGAGTGTAGCTGTATTATTATGGCTCCACTAAAGAGTCAAAGATTTCCAAGACCTTTGAGGGCCCTCTTTTTCTCTTTGCCCATCACTCCTCACACTGCTTGTTTTCTCAGTGGGGTCTACATCATCATAGCTAGCTCAAAGCTAGCAAGAGTCCAATATTTGATGCACATCTTCATAATAAAATAAAATACTTGGTGGAATTCAATTCTAGCTTACCTCACAACAGAGAAAGGAAGAGCTAGACTACACCCTAATGACAGAGACATTAGCATAAACAAAAACCAAGGAGCCTTTTTTCCATCAAATGTTGATTAATTAACAAAAATACCATCAAAACCAGCATGTGTATATTTTTGTGTGGTCCATATAAAAGACCTATAATGTCTCCCCTTAGGCACTCAAGTGAAACATTGCTTGTTTACTTTGCCTTCACAAGTATGTCTACTACATGAGAAACAAAGGGTCAAACATTGTGCTTAAACTTGCCTTGAGAACATTTGCTCTTTTTCTAAAGATGCACAATTAATTCCTAATCATTGTTTTCCAAGCTTTTTTGTACCTCTCTTTGTTGTTTAATTATAAGCATGCCTTGTGTAGGTCATTGTAATTGGGCTCCATAAAGGTCAAATTGCCAGGATAGCAAGTTGGCTATCTTTTGGATAAAAAAATTGTTCAATGTTGCGCCCATATGCTCTTCTTGATTATTACATTAGCATCTTGAAGATAATTTATGTGTCACCGACAGGCCTATTCTCATTCAAGTTATACATCATGGTGCTCTAATTAGTTAGAAATTAACCGTAGCATGTTGGCTCTAGTTGTGAATTATAGGATGGCCCTACATACACGCACAAAAAAAAAAGGAAAGAAAAAGAAAAGAAAAAGTCACTTCTGATGAATTTGAAGGTGGAATGAAGGAAGCACGTGTTTTGTACACGTTAATTGTAAAGTTGGATTATTGGCGCATTTAATGAGCTTCAAAGAATTTCCGACTCTTGTAGTTGGAGTTGTGAACGATTTAGGGCCTGTTTGGTTAAGGGTGAAAGTGAGGAAGTGAGGAAATGAGGAAGTGGTAATAATTCCTTTTGGAACTTGGGAATTGGTTAGTAAGTTTTCCGGTGTTTGGATGTTGTTCGGAATTGTGGTTTGAAAAATGTTTTGTCTTTTCCGGTATTTGGATGGTAATGTGAAAGTGAAAGTGGTAAAGTTGACCACAAGTTGACCGTAAAATAATACTAGAATAAAAATTAATTAAGAAAAATAAAAAATGGACTGTAATTAGAATGCAAGTGAGATTTAGATGATCAAAAAATTAACTGTTTTGTGTTACAACTTATTACAAATGAGATTTACATGACCACAAAATTAACTGTAGCACTCTGGAAGTGAGGAATGATTGTGTAAAAGAGAAAAGAGAAAAGGAAAAGGAGTTTTCTTATTTTCCTTTTCCGGTGTTTGGATAGACAGGGAACTGAGCAATTATACTTCCCTATTTCCTTACTTCCGTCCACTTTCTTGCAACCAAACAGCCCCTTAGTTTAAAGACAAAGAGACGCGTCTGGTGAGTGGTGAGGAAAGCTGAATGATGATGACTGGCGAGAGCATATTTTTTCTTTTAAAATCCCAAAACACTCATTCTAATTTCATATAACAGAAAATTTCTAGTAATTCTTGTATACATTTTCCATTATACATTATATATATTGAAAGGAGATCAACGAGGCTGTGTATTTTGCGCCTACTTGATGGATAGGCAAAAATATTTAAAATACATGATTTTTAATTTTAAGTTACTTGAAATAATGTAGATCAACTTTAACACAGTTGATCTTGCACTCAGATGTTGTAGGGTTGTATTTGAGTGGGAAGGGTTCAGCCTCCAATCCTTCCAGAATGACACAAGTATGTATGTATATGTATGTGTGTGTATATACAGTAATGATCTGGTGAGAAATCCTACTTGAAATCACTTAGGGGTGTGTGTGAATAGGTGACTAGCTAATCTAAAGATGAATTAATGCGGAATTAAAACTATTTATGCAAACTAAAAACTATTATGCTAAACACACCAAATATAAGACAAGAGTGTAGCCGAATTTTCGGTAAAGGGTTCTGCACTATCTCCTCAAGATTTCTCTAGATAAGAGTTGAGGTGCCGCTATGACTCTCTTGGTTGAATACAAGTGTGAGCAAACAATCCCCAAGCATATATCAATCTAAGCACAAGTATATCAAGCAAATAATGAATATGAATAATAAGAGCATGCAAGATATAAATACAAGTGAGAGATAGAGAGGGATCAAACACAAACACGGGAGATTTGTTTCGAGATTCGAGCACCCTTGCTCTATGTCTCCGCCTTCAACACTATGAAGGATTTCCCCTAAAAACGATCCCAACGGGTCACTCGGTGCCGCAACACCTACAACGAGTTCACACTAGAACTCATTTGGACTCATTAATCCCTCTCTTGTTCCCGCAAGAACTACATACGCAAGCACACTAGCTTGCCGAGGCCGCACCTCTACACTGAGCTCCCACAAGAACTCGAAACAATACGAATCCACAAGTTCGCCTTCTCAAATACAAAGATGAAATACTTTGGTGATCTCAATACTTGATCACCTAAAACTCTCTCACAACAAAGATCCATATAGGATTGATGTAGCAATGGATAGCTCAAGTATTTGTGAGAAAAACTTGGATATAATATGTGGTGAAAAACTCAAGAAATCTCTTTTTCAAAACACTCTTGAAAAACTCTCCTTTTGATATAGAAGTATTTGGTTCTAAAACAAGTGGAGATAAACACTTAGAAGTGTAGGAAAAACTATCTTGAAAACTCACTTAAAATCTTGTAGAAAACAGTCCAAGGGAACCCCAATTTATAGGCTCTCAAAATATGGTCATTGGAGGCCAACTTAGCAGGATTCCCTGCTGTCGGTCGACCGCCCGGTCGACCGCTAACGATCGGATTTTCGACCGTTGGGAAAAGCGATCGACAGGCCGGTCGACTGAAAACTGGGTTATGACCTAGCGATTGACCGCCCGGTCGACCGAGGCCATTTACAGAGAGCAGAGACTCTCTGTCGGTCGACCGTGCGGTCGACCGGCCCTTACTGTGCCGTTTGTGCACACCGATTGACTAGAGCGGTCGACCAACTTTTGCTCGGTCGACCATCCGGTCGACCGGCAGAAAGCCAGTCCAATATTTTTAGGAATTAAAAATTCGGTCTTTTTCCTTCAATAAAATCACATAAATTTTCATAAATTCTACAAAAATATGTTTATTGATATACTTTGAAATACAAACATGTTTGATTAAAAATCAAAACATATTACAAACATTTTGAACTCTTTTTGTGATATGAAAATTTTGACTTAAACAAAAATCTGTATTTTTCAAAAACGATTTTTTCAAAACTTTTTCAAATAAAAAAACAAGATATTCTAAACACTTTTGAAGCGTAGTGTGTATGGATATGATCCACTACACATGTAAGATGAAATATTTACGTTTTTAACAATGAGCTCTAAAATAAGTTTTGATAAAACACATGTATATTTTGAAGCTTAAAAACTAAACTGGTATTTTTCAAAATGAAAACTCTTTTTATGAAAACACATATAAATCTTGTATGTGAGTGTATATGAACTTGAGAAATCCACCAACTAATCTATCCTTTACATTTTATCTAAAAATAAAATCTTGATACTTACAAACATGACGCATGTCTTCTTGGAAATCTTCTCTTGAAGGTCTTCTTCTCCTTCTTAACTTGGTCCAAAGATTGATCTAATGAGTTAGACTCCTCTTGAGTACTTGATGCAATCTTGATGCGCGAGCTTTTAAATCAACACGTGCTAACTCCAAAACTTTGACTTGAAATCCTTTGTTGAAACTAAACACCAACTAAGATCTTGATCAAATATCTGATACTAATTAAACACAGGATCATTAGTACTATAACTACATGAGTTAATCATCATCAAAACTAGAATGATGGGCCTTCGGGCCAACATAACTCACATGAAAAGATGAGAAAGGAGCATTGGAACCGTGAGATTAGTTTCTGATGGTTGAGATTAGATTTAAGAAAATAAAACTAAACCCCCAAACTAATTTAAGCAACCAAAAAACTAATCTTAATCACCCAAAAAAATCCTACGGCTCATGTGCTCCCTTCTCATCTTCTCACCTAAGCTAGCTTTCTCACCAGATCGCCACTACACACACAGGGTTAGACTACAAAATTTTCGTTTATTTTTGGTCAAACTCTTAACAGTTTGTTTTTCATGCTCCGACATCCAAATGCAAGATCCACTTCATTAAAGTTAATTTACATTACTTAAAGTCTCTAAAAATCAAAAATCATATCATTTGAATACTTTTAGGTTATTCATCAAGTGGGCGCAAAACAGACGGCTTAAAGTAGTGAGTTGTTTAGTTTAATGGTGTATAATATTTGAAATCTAACAAAAATTGGTTTGTGAGAGTTTTTAAGTGTTTAGATCATAAAGAAATGGTCGGATAAGCAAAATGTTATTTTTGACCGTCCATTTTTTGCCCACTTGATGGATAAACAAAAAGCATTCAAATGACATGGTTTTTTATTTTTACAGACTTCAAATAGTATAGATCAACTTCAATGGAGTGGATCTTACATTTAGATGTCGGAGCATGAGATTTCTATATATATATATATATATATATATATATATATATATATATATTGATAGATAGACTTGTATCCTTTCAAAAGGATTTTATCCCGGATCCTTCCCACTCAAATTCAACCCTCCAACATTCGAATACAAGATCCACTCCGTTGAAGTTGATCTATACTATTTCAAGTATCTATAAACCAAAAATCAAGTGTTTTAAATACTTTTTGCCCATCCATCAAGTAGGGGAAAAACGGACGGCCTAAATAGTGAGTTGGTTAGTTTAACGGTGTAGAACATTTGAAATCTAACAAAAATTAGTTTATAGGGGTTTTTAAATTTTTAGATCATAATGAAATGGCCGGATCTAGAATTTGTATGTCTAAATATATAGATCTAACCAACTCACTACTTTCGGCCGTCCATTTTGCGTCGCTTGATGGATGAGCAAAAAGTATTTAAAACACTTGATTTTTGGTTTATAGATGCTTGAAATAGTATAGATCAACTTCAACGGAGTGGATCTTGTATTCGAATGTTGGAGGGTTGATTTTGAGTGGGAAGGATCCGGGATCAAATCCTTTTGAAAGGATACAAGTCTATATATATATATATATATATATATATATATATATATATATATATATATATATATATATATATGAGAAAAATGTGTTTCAACCGCCAGCTAAGAAACTCTACATATTGTAATTAGGTTAATCATGAAAAATCAAGTAATTCCATTTTTTTACCCATGCATTAAGTAGTTACAAAAATATGTTCTGTTAGTGGAAGAAAAAAGATGTCATGATTTTCGTATAGTTTTTTTCCCCCAAAATACTAGTATACTATTATTGGTGTCTATAAATTTTTAATGCTAATTTATGACTTTTTATTTAGAGGCAACATTAACTTATTTATTTTAAATAATTTTTTATAATAGCATAAAATAACATGCTAATACTTTGAATTATTTTGTAAATGAAAAATGATAATAAAACTAATGATGAGTCTAACAGTTTTTTGAAAATAAAAGTTTATAATTAATTTTCTTGATTGAATTTGCGTTTTTTTTCTTAAAAAATGCTTCATTTATCAGAATAACAAACTTGGACATTTTTACGTCATTTTATATTTTTAATAATTATTTGAATAATTTAATTTATTTATTTATTTGTTATCTGATAATAAGCTTGAACTCTAACTGGTTTAAGTTGTTTCAAATTTGAATATAGGTATTTAGTTTGAAAATTTTAAAAATGAGAAACAGAGATAAGGGAAAGATTAATTTTTCATGATACAAGAAGAATAGAGATGAATATTTAGTTAGTAGATTTCATATGAGAAAACAAAAGAGAGAGTAGTTCTATCCGAATAACATCAAAAATATAGAGAGAGAGAGATCAATTAGTTAGCTAGAGTTAAAAAAATAAAAAAAGATAAAAATAGATATTTTGATTTGAGTGATTTTAAACGAGAGAGAGTTGGCTTTAAATTTTTTTTAGAATTACATAAATAACTTTATTTTAAAATTATATGAGCAAGATATTCTCTCTCTACTTCTTAGAAAGGAAAGGTCAATTGCTGCTTTTGCCACCCCAAGGGGATCATAGCCGCGGATGCGGACCACCCGAGCAACTTTGATTTTGAGGCACATACTTCCATTAGTGTGGAAAAATGAAACAGCTACGTGTTGACAAAGGCGTCCATAGGTTTTGGCCTAGGTGGCAACCTTATTGTTTGTCCTGATATTAGATGGCTATTGTTGTCATTAATAATGATGATCCAAGACCTATGATTGATTGTCCTTAAATTAAGGATGACGTAGTGTAGAGTGAAACTCTCAATGCACAATTTTGTGTCCTGTGTGGCCCATATGTATGATTTATTTTTTTTTGCCCCCCTCTAATGGATTGTAGTGTATCAAACAAACTATATTCAATTGTTTTTAATTTTATCCTGTAACACTAGCTAGGTTTTGTAGCACAGAGAAGAAGAATGTAGACAAGTTTCAAGAATTTTAGATGAAGTTTCTTTGGAATAGTTTCCAACACTTTAAAACATGTTAGTTTTATCAGTTTGTTCAATCACAATCCGAGAGTTTTTAGTCTCCAACTAGAACTTCAAGTCCAAACCCCAAAGCTAAAAGGCAGCTTGAGGTCCACAGTCTAGATGGACATAATTATCGAAGGCTTTATCACTATGATATAGAGGTATTATATTTCATTCACGAAAATGTTGTCTGTCCAACTCTATTCACTTCTAATTATCAAATGTTTGTTTTTTCGTACTAGATGAAATCGTGTACCATGTTCTGACAACCAAAATGTTATACATCTTGGCCAAAATAAGTGTTTGGTTTGAAGGAAATGGGCGGAAGTAAGGAAATGGGGAAGTATAATTGATCACTTCCCTATCTATCCAAACACCGGAAAAGAAAAATAAGAAAACCCCTTTTCTTTTTCTATTCTCTCTTTTATACAACCATTTCCTCACTTCCAGAGTGTTACAGTTAATTTTGTGGTCATATAAATCTCATTTGTAATAAGTTGTAGCGCAAAACAGTTAATTTTTTGATCATGTAAATTTCACTTGCATTCTAATTACAGTCCATTTTTTATTTTTCTTAATTAATTTTTATTTTAATATTATTTTGCGGTCAACTTTGTGGTTAACTTTTTCACTTCCACTTCCACATTACCATCCAAACACCGGAAAAGACATAACATTTTTCAAACTATACTTCCCAACAACATTCAAACACCGAAAAACTTACTAACCAATTCTTAAGTTTCAAAGGGAACTATTATCACTTCTTCACTTCCTTACTTCCTCACTTCCACCGTTAACCAAACAGGCCCAAAAATGAAGTGTGACATAACGCTAACTACATCATCAATCATAATCAACTCAAGCATGATTTAACAAACTCTAGACCCTAATCAAATCAATCACCCACCTGAACAAAAAGCTGTTCGATCCAAAATAACACTCTTTCACTCTACGCTAATCAAAATACGTAGTCTCTCACTAACAAATTTGTAAAGAATCACGAGACAACACGACAGGACGAACCTTGGTAGGTTTCTTTCTTCTCCGTCTTAAGGAATGGACCCAAACAGACATGTGCTCGGGTGTCTTCCTGATTTGGACTCCCATCAACAGATACAGATTCTTTCGAGCAAACTAAGAAGCAAGACGACGATCAATTCAATCCTCAGACACGAGAGATCCATGGATTTTTTAGGTTACGTAGAGAATAACGTGTTCTTACCGCCACATCCACGTGCTAGAGCTAGGTTTGAGTCTGAGTCAAACTGAGGGAGGGCCCAGGCCCAGCCATTGATGTAGAAATTGCATTGCTACTAATGGAAGCGCCCGCCTCAAAACGCTTGGACCGCGGGGGTTCCCTTGAAGGCGAGGGCGTTTCCACAAGAGGAAATAGAGATGGACGTGTGTGGACGTTGTGTTTGTGACTTGTAGCCATCTGTGCCGAGGCCGACGCTAGCGCTCGTGGCTGGCGAGGGCGAGAGGTCCTCTCTCGCTGCGATGGCGCCAGCTGACGCGGCCGCTTGGTGCACGGTGGAGTGTGGATGAGAGTGGCGCTGGGACTCGTCTGCTTTCAGTAGGTGAGGGGTTTATGTCAGTGTGTGTCTGCGTGTGTTTATGGGACAGATGAGGCCATTACTTTGTGCAGGTTGAGGTTTTGAATAACATGCGTGTTTCAAGGGAACTCAATCAGCCTTGTGAGATGGCAAAAGCTGGGGAAATTCGTTGGATTTGGTATCTCGGACAAATTCTCATGCATCTTTCCTAGTTGGAACACATTTTACGAGAGGCCTTGTGTTCAAGATCGTAGTAAGAAATATATTCAAGACAAATAAATATATTATCAACATTTAACATATTCACCTTTGAAGTGTTCATAATTTCATTTCATAGTTAATTCTATCTCAAATCCCAGTAATCATAATATGTGAGAATACATTAAGAACATCTTCTAATCTGGGTCAGAACAATCGCAAAGAAGTGAAGTATGGCAAAATTGTTTTTCTTTTCATCTTCTCATATGAAAATTATCCATCTCCTTCAATTTTCTAGTTAAAACTCACCTAAAATACTCTTGATGCTCATTGTGAATTTCATGATTTCACCTTTTTTTTTTTGAACAAAAAAAGATGAGGCTAATGAACCCTCAACCAAAGAACATTTCATCGTAATCACATTATGTAAACCCATATAATGATGAGAACATATTTAATTTCGTTTTAGCTTGAACCCCATTACCAATTTATAAATTTTGATACCCACATCTTTCACTTCTAAATCCTAAATTTTGAGAAGAAATCACTTCTTTGCATTAAATTCATTAGAAAGCTCGCGAGATCTTTAAAAGCTCTAAGTTCTTCCCTTCCCTTTCTTCTTATCTTCACCTTATTCTAAGGAAGGGTGAGCAAATTTCGGTAATAATCGAAATAATTCATCGAAATTTGAAACTCGAACCGAACCGAATCACTTTAGTTCGGTCAGGTTTCGATTTTGGGCTCTGAAACCCGAACCCGACCGAACCAAACTGAATTTCTCATCCTATATATCACCCCACGCAACTTCAGTTTACTGAATTATGTAGTTCAAAATAAAAATACAAAGATTATATTACTTATAAAAGATCGATAATGTATCAATCCCTGAAGACTAGACCTCATCTCACTTAAAATAAGTTTTGAGTTTAGTTGGTTAAGTTCACCAAACTGCAATATTGAATCATTTGATTAGAGCTTTAAAGTTTGAATATCATTATCAATCAGTTACACATCTGTTAAATGTGCATACAATTGGCTCTTGATAGAATTGATATCCAACAGACTCCTTAAAAGAATTTAGTGAAGCCATTGTTAGGTCTTTAGCCCTTGTCTTATATAATTGCAGAAAGCTGTCTAAAATAATGACGAGAATTGTAAGTTTGCCAAACTCGCCACAATCTTGTTCACCTAAATGCTCACACACACACGCGTGTGTGTCCAAATAACTGATAAATTAAAAATAATTAATCAATTGATTTGAAGTTTGACTTGTCCATTGACATTCATGCATGCTAGAAAAAAAATCCATGGACAAATGAATTTAATAGGGAGTTGAGAGAGTGCCTGCATGGCGTTTGGACGATGGCGTGGGCTCAGTTGAGCTACAGCTTAGGATGTGAATGAATTAATATATGTAATGATGGAAATATACGAGCCTAATCGAAAAAAATCGAAAAATCTAACTGAACTGAGTCGGTTCGATTCGGTTCGGTTCAGTTCTTAAGTCTAATCAGTTCGGTTTGGTTTTGAAAAAATTAACAAAAATGATCCGAACCGAACTGAACCAAACCGAACCAATACCCACCTCAAATTTCAAGACCCAATCTAAACACTAAACATACTTAATAACCCTCTCTCACACATTTGATACTCCTTCCAGGATAAATGAGAGGAAGAAAGATCAATTCACTCTCATGAAAAGAATGGTGGCAATGCTAGGCATGTTTGGCTTGTTGGAAGTGGGAGGAAAATGTGCAAGTGAAAAATAGAGAGGAAAATGTGAAAAAAAAATTAGGAAATTGGAATTTGTGCAAGTAAGTTTTTTCGGTGTTTGATTTTAATGTGAAAGTGTAACTGCAAAAGTATATCATGTTTTCCGATATTTTGGTCAATAATGTAGAAATGGAAGTGAAAAAGTTTCACAAAGTTGACTGCAAAATAATATTAAAATAATATTAATTATGAAGTTTTTTTTTTACTATAATTAAACTGCAAGTAAGATTTACATGACCTTAAAATTAACTGTTTTGAGTTACAATTTATTACAAGTAAGATTTACATGAAAATTAACTGTAACACTTTGCAAGTAGGAAAATGGTAGTGTAAAAGAGGAAAAAAACAAAGAAAAAGAGGGTTTTTCCTATTTCCCTTTTCCTGTTCCAAACAAAACATCGAAAGTGAGAAATGAGTTTTCTCACTTTCACTTTTCCCCACTTCCGCCTCAAACCAAACACGCCGTAATGTATTCCCTCTCTCCCCATGAGAAAATAAATAGCTACTAATAGGAGGAATTTTTTTGTTGCAATTTATACAATTTAAAGTGAGATTAATTGTGAAGATTTCACATACTTTTGGACCTCTAGGTGTTATTTTCACGTTAATGAAGCTGCTGCCTCCGTCCCTCAAGCGAAGTATCATCACCTGGTCACGCAGCTGCAGCTTGTTTCTTTGGGAAATCAATTAATTGACAATATAATTGTCCTTAAACCATCATTAGTATACTCGTAGGTTAACATGGGAAATCTGATTAGAAATATAATTATAAATAAAATAACAAGAAAAATTGCAACTTGCAGCTTGTAATTTTTTATATGAATAATTAATCGTGTCCTTGTATAGATGCATCAAATCTGCATTGAGATGCTCATCCATGCGAGTCTCAATATTTTATTATGTAACGTTTTACTGAATGTGTTTAATTATTCTTTAAACTTGCTCTATGATGATCATCGATAAATAATAGAGAAATTAGAATCCATAATTTTGATTACATTACAAATGCTAAAAATATTTAAGTGTTTTTCACGCAATCATATCTAGAGCTGTAGCTATTATATGCATTAAGATTGGGCAATTCCATCATCAAAATTCCTCATCTATCGAGTTCATTCATATGTTTTACCAACTATTTTTTTACCAACTATTTTACTACTTATACCTGTTAGTTTTAAAGCAAATGATTTAGATGAAATGAGAAGGTCTTGATTTAGATGATTTAGACATTCTTTTAATGTCTACATTTCATTTAGCTAAATCACTTAGACCATCACCAAGAGGCCGGAAAATCCACCCCCTTCAACAAATTAAGAGATATTAGGAGGTTTGTTTTCTAAGAGGTTAAAAAGTCCCTTGGGAATCTTTGGAGATGCTTTTAGCCAACCGACTATGATTGTACCTTGTTATAACAACTAAATACCTTTCCATTAAAATAAAAAGAAATTATGGTTTAATCCATTAAAAGATGAACAATCTGAAGAGGTTCATGTTGCTTTTCTATGTATAAGCCACCAAAAACACTGGGGAGTGCTTGCTCTACAAACACTGATCATCGTTGGGCAGAGTTTGAGATTGTGTCAAATTAGGTCAGTCCTGTCTAAACGAATCAAATCAGTTCCCTTCAAGAGTTCTTCCTCATCATTCTAATGTGGTTAGGTATGAGATTATCTTGTAACTTATCAGGTATCTGCATGAAGCAAGCAGCCAAAGTTGAGGCCTTTTTAGTCCTTGAACATGTCATCAAATCTTTCAAATATTGATATAACCATCAAATTTTTTATATTTAGTTATATCTCCAATTATTTTAAAGTTATTTCAAGATGATGAAATCACCTAAAGTAGATGGAAGAGAAGGTGTTGAGGAGGAAGTGGGCTTATTAAGTTTAATTAAGTTTGAAAATGTTTAAAGTATTTTTTAAAATGTTGTGGGTATATTGATCAAAACAAAACAAATTTTAGGGATCAATTAATTCAAAAATTAAACTTTTTCCATTTATGTGTGCGGAGGATAATAACTTCTGTTTATGTATATGAGCCACATACACATATTATAAAAAGAGCCAATCATGCGTTGACACATAGATAAGATGTAAGAAGCGGTTCAAAAACTTTAAAACTTTGTAACTCTGAAACCCGACATCTTATCTACGTGTTAAAGCAGAATTGACCGTCTTATAATATGTATGTGTGGCTCACACACGTAAACCGAACTGATAATAATAGTGTAACTAGAACAAGAAACTTTATATTGTCTAATCTTAAATCTAAAAAATAGATTTCTACAACTATGTTAAGTGTAGTATTAGATATAAGATTATATAATAATAATTATATTAGAAGTATGAGTTTTCTTATTATGTAAATCTACTGCTATGTATTCCGGCATTGCTCTCATGGAGACGTGCCCAACGCCGGGTCATGTTGTGCTCTCCATTTTGTTAAAATTCTTTCACCATCGTCGCATTCCGGTTTCATAGTATGAATGTCATCTTCTTCAAACCTCTTATAACGTCCCGATTCCGCGGGTACGGAAACGTTACTGTGACGTATATACGCAAGGCAAAAATACTGTAACACCCCGTTCTTGGAATACGTACTTAGATACGTATTCTGATTTTTCTATCATATTTTTTTGATTTAGTTTTTGTATTTATTTTTGTTTTATGATTATTTGTGTGATTGTTTTGTATTGGATCTGGATTCGTGAACTCGGAGTCAGCTCTAGTCTGAACAAGGGACCCGATCCTAATATATCGCTCGGTTTGGTCTTTCCGATAGTCAGATTTGACCGATTTTGGTTTCAAACATCGTTTTTCAATATTTTAGATTTTTCATGATTTTCTGAATTTTTTCAGAATTAATTTGCAAAATCTTCAAAACCGGTGTCGATTGGTATCGCTGACCGATTCCCAGATTTTTGGTTTCCAAATGGAGTTGAATTTTTAGAAACGACTTCCACATTACTTCTTAAAATCTTATTTTCTATCTAAATACATTTTTTAAGATTTTTCTGAATTTATCAAAATTTGGCCGATTTTAATGTCCACTAGTATCACCGGAAGGTTTTAAGATTTTTAATTTGAAAACCAGATTAAATTTCTCAAATTCGATTTCACTAAACATCTTAAAATAATATTTTCTATTTTTGAGAATTTTTTGGAGCGTTTCTGAAACAGTGAATTTTTACCCTATTTAAATAATATTATTTTCTCTTCTTTTTTTCTTTTCTTTCATTCTTTTCTTTTCTTTTCCTCTCCCATGTGCTACCGACTGCAGCCCCCATACCTCTCCCATCACCTTCCAATTCCTTCCCCCATCCCATCATTATCTCCCTTTTTCTTTTTAACAAACCATCGATCTTTCTCTCTCCCTATCTTTCACCTCTCTCTCTCTCTCTCACAATCTCATCTCCTCTCTCTCCCTCCCTTGGCTCCACCGCCGGCCAACACCAAACCCGTCGCCGGCGAGAGGAGGCCCCCAACTCCGGCCATCTCCCCCATCTCCTTTTCTCTCCACTATCTCCATAACCAACATCCCACCTTCATCTTCTTCCTCCACAAAACCACCACCATCTCTACCTTCTTCTTCTTCTTCAAATAAACCACCACTACCACTATTTTCTCCACTCCAATACCACCCTCACAACACCCTCCTCTTCCTCCTATCATCTCCTTCAATTTCTCCCCCACCTCCCAAAATCAACACCAACAATTTCATTATCACCACCACCACCTCACCTCCACACACACCCCCTCCGTCGTCGGCCGACTTGGCCGCCGGCCGCCCAGGCCCGGCGGTCACCCCCGGCGGCCAACTCCCCCATCATCTTCTTCTTTTTACCTTCTTTCCTTTCTTCCTTTGTTTTCTTCTTTCTTTCTTTTTCCTTATTTCCTCTTTTACCCTCTTCTTTTCCATCAAACACTCTCCCTTACCCCTCTACTATTTCCAGCATGCTCTTTCTCTCTCCACCATCTCTCTCTCTCTCTATCTCTCTCTCCCTTTTTCAATCTTTTCTCTCTCCTCTCTTTCCCTCTCTAACTCTCTTTAAAAATTATTAATAATTATATATTTGAAGAATTATATTTATATATTTTAATATGAATTGGTGACGTGCACGTGTTTCTAGTGTTCTGGGATTTTACATCATTTTTCGATGATTTAGGCGAGTACTTTGCTATCGTCGTTTCATACCCAGTGATTGTTATTTTAACGCCTATTGCATGATTGATTGATATGCTAATGTCTCGTTACCATCGTCACATGCCTAATAATTGTTATCCTTCTTTTTAATATATGATGTGTCATTATGCGATTTGATATATGATATGCGAGTGATTTTCTAAAATTAATATGTTATATGAATACATATTGACCATTATTATAATTCATTCAACTGGTATTATACTTCTATGGATATGCCTAGATACGCTCCCGCTTCGCTCAGCTTCGCATAGCTAATTAAAAGATTAATTTATTGTTGTTATAAATATGGTTGTGAAGAGTTTGAAATGTTTAACTATACTGTTCTCCTGTATCATATTACATGACCAGATAATTTTCTGACACATAATATTGTGGCTCTGTATTTACTCACCTGACACCGACATGTTAATTACCTGACACTGACATGTTATGCTTGACACCTGATCCCTGACACTGACATGTTATGCTTGACACCTGATCCCTGACACTTGATATCTGACACCGGTACTTGACATGTTATACTTGACACCTGATACCTGACACCTGACAATTGACATGCTATCACTTGATACTCGACATATGCTATCACCTGGTACTGACACATTTGACCTGATAATGTGACACATGACTGGATACTATTACACCTGACACCTGTATTACATTGCACATTCATGATTATCGCTTTTACGGGGACTTGACATGATTATTATATTGTTACCAGACATCTGGTACTCTTGTGCTCCTGAACTTTTGTATTCCTGAAGCCCTGTAACAGGGAGACTCCTGACATTATGTTCCTAATATTATACTCCTGTTGATCCTCATAATTGGATAATCATGGATATTGGATTACTGTGGACACTTGATATTATCACTGGACAATCTCTAATAATTAAATAACTTACACAGGGACGGGGGAAACTGATTGGTACCGATATAGCTTCCGTGTTTAAGGTGGTCATACATATGTTGTACAACTAATTCCTGGGATTCTATCTGGAGGCCACCAGTTGTTTTCGTGGGTTGTACTGGCACCCTTACTCCCCTGCCTGCCTGTCGGGTGTGCCATAAGCCCCTGGGTCTATTCCCATGGGAGCGGTGACACCCTATTCCTGTCGGGCGTATACTAAGTCCTACGGGCATATAGTAAGACCCGATACCTAGCGGTACATTCCGGCTCAGTACCAGATACTCCTGGACCGTTGTCCCGGGCATGCACGGGACCCACTAAACATAGTTCGTCGATCCCCATCAGTTTCCTATAACCAACCTCGCTCGACTTGTATGCGAAGGTATATGGTATGGGACATATACCCAAACATACAAATTGGACGAGTCTTAATAATTAATAATAACATGCTACTGACATCTGACTAGCGACATACTTGACCTATACTTGTGAGATATGTGACACAATACATTATCCTGCTCGTCACTTACATATGACATCTATGCTACTGTGTTGAATTACCTGACTTGCTTATTTTTTGGTTGCCATACCGTTTTCTATGCATGTTTTTCGATTCAAATTATTGATATACATATATTTACTTGATTCTGGATTTACCGTCGTTCTTTTAATTTTCTTTATGTTACTTGTCATTACCTGTACCTGTATGCCTGAACCACATCACTTGATCATGTACACGTGTGACTGCCTGAACACGCCGACTGGCTTTATTATATGTACTCGTCGGGCTGCTTCTGACAATCCTAGATCCTCATGTCAAGATCCTGGAGTCTAGACGTGGTGGCCTTGCTGTACCTGATCAGAGTGGCGCAGCGAAAGCGTGGATTAGTGGTTTCCTGTCTGGACCCTCTTTCTTTCAGCCTCCCCTTGATCGGCTCGCGAGATTCTCATCTTACTACTCGTGAGTTCTTTCCCGTATTTCATATTGTACATCCTTCTTTTGCGCTTCTTGGTAATCTTATATTCTTGATTTATTGTATCATACTCTATGATAACTGTGTACTTGTATTATTATTGCTAGAAGGTATATTACCAATGTGCTTTCGTACTCTGATTCTTACTTGTACTGATGCTTAACGTATATGCGTGAGAGTATTTTTGACCTACGTATATACGTTGCAGTAACGTCTCCGTACCCGTGGGATCGGGGCGTTACAAATACCTTCACATATATGCGCTAAGCATCAATACAAGTAAGAATCAGAATGCGGAAGCACATTGTTAATATACATTCCAACAGAAAAATACTAGTTTACAATTCATCACAGGGTGTAATCTAACATACATGAATATTACGTCAAAAGATGTAGATTATGATTAGAAGGCGTGAAAGGGACAGGAAGATACCCACGAGTAGCAGATAAGAATCTCACGAGCCGATCAAGGGGGCTGGAAGAAATGGGGCTCCGAGCAAATAATTGCTAATCCACGCTCTTGCTGCGCTCTCTGATCAACTACAGAAGGCCACCACAGTTCAGACTCCTGGATCTAGATATGAAGATCCAGGGTTGTCAGAAAAGCAACTCAGAGAGTACATAAGATAAAGCCAGTTGGCGTGCTCAGGCAGTAACACGTGTACATGATCCAGTGATGTGGTTCAGGCATATAGGTACAGGCAATGACCAGTAACATAAATGGAATTAGAGAATCAATAGTAAATTCAAAAGCAAGTAAGTACATGTGTATCGATAAATCTGAGTCAGGAAGCGTGCATAGGAAATGATATCGAGAACATAGGTACACATAAACATGCAATGTCAGTACAAATCAGTAAACGAGTGACTAGAAAATTCGGTAATAATTTGGAATCATATATAGTAAAACAGAATGGCAGGCTCTAATCATACAACATGAATTACAGAATTATAATAACAGGGCAAATCACGTGCAGGGGTAAATTATTGTTTTGCTTTTAAGTTATTCAATAATAATTATCAATATCATTTGTTATTCTCCTCCCTTTCCCACCGGCGTCCCACAACACCGACAATTCACGCTGGAGCTCACACTTCCAGTAGATTTTATCCACACTCTGATATGCGAGTACCATTATTTGAATAGGGGGAGACCAAATAACATATGCTCCTGGCGTTATTATTGTACAGGTATGTGTGTGTGTGTGTGTGTGCTAATATGTACTGAGAATTCTTATCACGCTAACACCTGGAGGAAGGATTATTTTTCTTGAAGAATAGATTCAGGAGATAGCCCCACAGATTCAAGAGGTGACCCCCACAGATTCAAGAGGTGGCTCCCATCACGTGTATGGTGTGGCACTTTACTCCGTGTGACACTTTGCTCTGTATGGGGAATAGATCCTAGAGGTGGACCCCACAGATTCAAGAGGTGGCCCCCACCACGTGTGGGCGCAGCACTTTGTTCTGGTGGCACTTAGTTCCATTCAGGATCTGCTGGACGCTAGCATGATCGTGGGATACATCCTCGTCATTCCGTCACCAGGCATGCTCTGCCGGACGCCGGTATGACCGTGCTATTAATAAGAGTAACATACAGGGGACATAAGTACAGGGGATACAGGAGTTCAAGAATACAGGAGTTCAGGAGTACCAGATGTCTGGTAGCAGTATAATTATCATGTCAAGTCTCCGTAAAAGTGATAATCATGAATAATCAATGCAATACAGGTATCAGGTATAATAGTATCCAGTCGGGTTTCACAACATCAAGTCAAGTGTATCAGTATCAAGTGATAATATATGTCAAGTATCAATTGATAGCACGTCAATCGTCAAGTGTCAAATATCAATTATCAGGTGTCAAGTGATAATATGTCAAGTATCAGTATCAGATATTAAGTTTCAGGGATCAGGTGTCAAGTATAAACATATTGAGTTCATGTAATTAACATATCGGTATCAGGTGAGTTGAATACAGAGTTATAATATTATATGTCAGGTAATCATCTGGTCATGTAACATGATATAGGAGAACAATATAGTTAAACATTTTAAACTTTTCACAATCATATTTATAATAACAATGAATTAATCTATATATTAGCTATGCGAGGCCGAGCGAAGCGAGAGCGTATCCAGACATATCCAATACAAGTATAATATCAGTTCAATGAGTTATAATAACGACCAACAGGTATTCGTATAACATGTTAGTATTGAAAAATCACTCACATATCTATATCAACTCGCATAACGGTGCATCATGTATTAAAAACCAGAATAGCATTCAACCAGCATGTAACAAGCAGTAGAACATGTATCATGAATTAAATAATAGAAAATACTCGCTCTACATAAAATATAGTTCATCCAAAATACTGAAAATGGGTTCTCGCCCAAATACCAAAAGAGTATACGCAATCCCAGAAAAGATACTCGCATAATATATATCAAGCTCTAGAATAGAATTAGTAAGGCGTGAAGCAACACAAGGAAAGCACTCGCATAACATGTATCAAGAATTATGAGACCAATCATAATAACGAGTCAAGACACTAGCAAAATAAGTAACAATCCCTAGAATGAAACACGCAATACAAGGAACAACAAGAGAAAACACTCGCCTAAAATCGGAACGCGACATCAAGCTAGAATTTGGGAAATCCACGAACACCACATGCATTCTACCAATCCATAATATATATATATATATATATATATATATATATATATATATATATATATATATATATATATATATATATATATAGAGAGAGAGAGAATGAGAGGGGGGAAAGAGAGAGAAGAATTAGTTAGAGGGAGAGAAAGAGGCTACAAGATAGAGAGAAAGGAAGAGAGAGATAGAGAGTGTGAGACAGTTATGAGAAAGTGAGAGTGAGAGAGAGAGAGAGAGAGTGTGTGTGTGTGTGTGTGTGTGTGTGTGTGTGTTTGCTGGAATTAGTAGAGGGGTGAGAGAGAGCTTGATGGAAAAGAAGAGGGTAAAAGAGGGAAGAAGGAAAAAGAAAGAAGAAAAAATAAAGGAAGAATGAAAGAATGAAAGAAGAGGAGAAGAGTGGAGGGGAACGACCAGGGCTGCTGGCCGCCGGCGGCAGACTGGACGGCGGCGCCGCCGGAGGTGGGCGGCACGCGGACGGAGGGGGAGGAAGGGAAGTGGGGGTTTGGTTGTTGTGTGGTGTTGTTGTTGTTATTGTTGTTGTTGATGGCGAAGATGGTGGTGGTTGTTGTTGGTAGTGCTGTTGGTTGAAGATGGTGGTGTTGGATAGTTGAAGGAGGTATCAAATTTGCTTGGATCAAGTTTGGATCGAGTTGTCTTGAATATGAAGATCAACAAGAAGACTTCGGTTAGGTTTGTTTAGTTTTGGTTTAGATTTAGTGTAAAGATAATTAGTGTTGATATGCTCAAGTCCACACACATACAAGTTCAATAGTTTTAGTGTTGGTTCAACCGGTTTTGAATTTTCAAGAACATATCTTTCGTTTTCATGAATAGATAGAATCAAAACAAGTTTATATGGTTTATATGTATGTTGGATTTCATCCATATACATTGAGGTTTCATATTATCTAAAAAAAACTTATTTTGATGATTCTAGTTCATAGTTTCAAGTTTTGTTTTTAACAAAATTTATTTTTGGATTTAATATCACGAACATAGATATATCTTTTATATGTGTATTGGATTCTATCCATACACACTATGTTTCAAAAGTGTTTAAATATCATGTTTTTGTATCTATACAAGTTTTGTAGAAAACGATTTTCTATTTCAAAATCTAAAGTTTGGAAAATACAGTTTTTGTTTAAAGCAAATATTTTCATGTCTCAAAAATAATTCAAATAGTTTGTAATATGTGTTGATTTTTAGTCACACATATTTGTAATTCAAATATTTATAAGAACTTATTTTTGTGAATTTTATGTGATTTTATTGAATCTTATAGGAAATTAAAAGCCAACATTTTATAACCTATGAACCCTAGTCTGAACCTGCTGGCGGTCGACCAACCAGTCGACCCGACCAGAGCTCGGTCGACCGGTCGATTGACCGATGTGCACAGGACGTGCACAGCTACCTTGGCCTTGGGCCGATCAACCATACGATCGACCGATCCAGAGAGCTTGCTCTCTGGATCTGGCCCCGGTCTACCGACCAGAGAGTTAGCTCTCTGATTCTGGCCTCAGTTGACCGGGCGGTCGACCGTTAGGCAAGTATGCCTGGGGCGGTCGACTGACCGGTAGACCGACAACCCCAACAATTGGAAATCCGATCGTTGGCAGTCGACCGACAGGTCATTTTTGACCTGTTCTACACCCCAACGGCTATATTTTCAGACCCTATAAATATGGGTCCTTTGAGGTCAGTTTTAACTAAGAATTTCAAGAGCAAAATTTCTCATATTGTCAAGTGTTTTCAGCAAAGTTTTCAAAAGAGTTTTTGTGCCAAAATTTTCTATCTTTATTTGTTTTCAAAGTTTTAAGAAAATCAAAGAAAAACTAGATTTGGCAAATTAGTTTTATTCTTCATTTTCATATCTATTTAGAAGTCTTTCTCAAGTGTTTTCCTTGTTGTTTCTTTTCTAAAACGCTTTGTTTTCTCACATTTGAGCTATCAATTATAATCCTATCTTTAGGATCTTTCTTTGTGAGAAATATTGTTTGTAACCTTTTAAGATCACCAAGAGAGAGTTTGTGATCATTGAATCACCAAACTTTATTTCTTCTTTGCTTTGTGCTCGGCTTTGTGCCTACCTCTTGTGTAGAGGTTTGTGTTTGAGAGAGGAGTTATGCTCTTCCAGTATTGAGTTGTAATTCCTCGGTGGAGGTCCCTTTGTGGAAGGTCATGTGTGAACATAATGGAAATCCTTCTGTGTGAAGGCGGGGACGTAGAGCAGTGGCTCGAACATGGAAACATATCACTGTGTTTGCGTTTGATTTATTTTCTCTCTTTTTAATATCTTGCATTGCCTTACATTATTCATATCATATACACGCTTGGTATTGTTTGTATGCTCACAATTGTGTTCAACCAAGAGAGCTTTTAAAGCACCTCAACTCTTAATTTAGAGGAATCTCAAGGAGTAGTCTAGAGCCCTTCAAAAGGAATTCAGGCTCATTCTTTGTCACACATAGTGTGTTAGCAATTAGTTTTTAAATTCCGCATCATTTTTCCTAGATTAATTTGTACACCTATTCACCCCCTCCAGGTGTACTTTTAATTAGTATCGGAGCTAGCGCTCATAATATTCAGTTTAACCACCTAGGAGTGTGATCCTTCATTGTTAATCTAGACTTGCCTTTGCACACATATTAGTTTGCACTAATAGATTTTCTTTCCCCTCCCATGTATGATGTTTCTAACATTGACATGTGAAAATTTAAGAAGAGTGCATATCTCAAAATTCTAAGATTGCATGTTTATCTTGCCACTACAAAGAAATCATATGTTAATAATAGCAAGCACATAGAGACCAATACACAAGCCATGGAGGCACTTAGGCACACACTAAGCAAAAATCATATTTCTTTGATTTCTCATTGTAATTTCACTTTTGCAGTATAAAACACATTGACCTCTCCCGAGCTACAAACTATAAACTATATGGAGAGAGAAGTTATTGTGGATGAGTCCGACCGAGCTTGCTTCATGGTCCAAGGGAATGACTCCCTTGAGGTAAAATCTGACACTCAAATAGATGATAGTGCTAGTACTTCATGTGATGATAATGCTATAAATGCACATGCTTTTAATAAAAAAATTTTCATGTTTTGTGAAAACTTGCTTTCAAAGTACAAAGCTTTGAAAAGTAAGAGTTTTGAATTAAAAGAAGAAAATAAAATTTTGTTTTCAAAACTTGATTTGATTTTGCAAGAAAGGGTTGAGATTTTAAATGCGAGGGATTCATTGAAAGTTCAACTTGATCTTACTCTAAATGAAAATAAAATTTTAAAGAATAAAAATGAGTTTGATCATGTTTTAAAGAAGAATGAGGTTTTGTCTCCAAAACTTTATTTTGTTGTAAAAGAGAACAATGTTTTGAAAAACAAAATTATTTTGATTTCTAAAGAATTAGAATCTACTTCTTTAGAAAATATTTCTTTGAAAAATGATTTAGATTCTCATGTTTACCATGCTACTATAACTTAATCTTCATATAATTCTATTGCATGCACCACATCTTCTTCTATTGAAAATGATATTTGTGTTTTGAATAAGAGTATTGATAGTTTGGGCTCCACGTTGAGCCAATGTACCATAAACCACAAGAAATTGAATTCTATGTTTCGAAAGAAACATGTTCCACATATGCATGCACATCATTCACGACATACACAAGCTTCTCATGTTCACACACATGACACCTTGTATGCTAGTGTATACACTTGTACACATTGTGGGTGTACGGGCCACCTTGCAAACTTTTGTTATGATAGAATAATATTTCAACTTTGCAAGCAAGTATGTTTGGGTTAGGAAATGTGCTAACCCCCATGGACCCAAAAAAGTGTGAGTACCAAAATTTACTCCTATTGTATTTGATATAGGTGTGGGCTCTCACGAGACGTGAGAGCTTTGGTGCCTTGATGGTAGATGCTTTTCGAGCTCAATGGTGATATTTTTGGATGCATCACCTTTAATGATGTTTGGTGGGAGGACCACCATGCTTTGAAAATCTAGAGATTGGTTCATTCAATTTGGTAGCTATCTCTAACTCTTATTTTAATTTACATGCTTTATAATGATGATTTTAGCATATTTTTTATTTTAATGCTCATTATATTAAATACAATGTTTATTAAACTTGTGATATATATGCATAGTATTTGAGATATACTCATGTTCATATGGATGCATACTTGTTTGTATTCTAAATTATTATTTAGCTATTTTGTATATCTTAGTGATAATAATATTTGCATTTACCCTAATGATCATATTTGTTTATGTTATTATACTTCATGTTTTTATAATTTGATTAGACGTAAATTTCATTAAAACTTGTGTTTAAACTTATACAATCAGTGAGCTACACTTGATTATCATGTGTTTGTGCTTCATTGCTCATTTGTACTCATTACATGTATTTGTATAACCTTGGTTTGATGATTCTTGTATCTTTACTTGTTTTTCCTATTTTTGTATATGTTTTTATGTTTAGCCTCATGTATATATTAGTTTTGTCCAAAACTATAGATATACATGTCTATCTTAGAGCCACTTGTCTTCATGCAATATTCTTTGTGGACCCGTTTATGTTTTGATATGTATGTATACTTTAGTTTCGACAAAACATACATATAGCTTGAAGTTTGTTTAGTTTTGATGAAAATTGAATTTTTATGATTTTCATGTTTATGAAAAAAGATTTTGATTTATTGAGCTTAATTGTCTTATTTTCATGATTATGCTTATTACTTGATTCTCATGCACTCTACATCTTATTTACTCTTAATTTTGGATTCATGAGCTTATTAGTGCTTTATTGATTTTTGAGTGTCAATTTTTGTGTAATTTGCATATTTTCTAGGATATATTCATATTTTATTTCTTACTTGAAGAATTTTGAACTAATTTAAAAATTACTTTAAATTATTTCTTTATTCTTCATTTGGTAGTTTTTTCAAACTATATTGAAATACTTTTCAAATCATATTTTTAAAAAACTCTACCTTCTAAGGGTGGTTGGATGGATGACCATGCCTTGTATGCTCAAATTGAAAATCTATTTTAACATGTGTATGAAAGGGAGGTAGTTATGAGTTATACACATGATTTTAATGAATTTTTTTGTATACTCATGTTTTCTATATGTATGCATCACATTTCAATTTATATTATATTGCTCTGATCATACAACATATAGATATTTTTTGTACTATAAACATATATGTCGATATATTTTTAGCACAAATTGATTTTATACAAAGCTTGATTTAATTCTTAATGATAATTGGTATCTTTACAAGTTTATGCATTGTTTTTATTAGTATTTCATGAAGGGGGAGAAAAATTCTTATTTTATCTTTTAATTGATTTTATTTTCAATTGGTATCTCACTCCTACTTTTATGATGAAAATATTTTGATTTGGTATATGCTAATATTTTCGACATTGGTATCAATAATCTTAAATTGATATTATTCTCAATTTGGTAGCTATATTGTAAAATAGTTTTAGCATTTACCTAAAAATTTGATTTTTACTTTCAATTGGTATCATGTCCTTCTACTGGTATTAATTGGTAAAAGGATTATTTCACTTTCAATTGGTTTCTTTGAATTGATAGTTTTTATTGGTATCAAAATTTTGTTTCAAGATATATCTTTATTGGTGTTGTTTGTTTTTCTTCACCCGTGTTTATATATGCATGTTTGATTAATTGTTTGTGCATATATATATATATATATATATATATATATATATATATATATATATATATATATATATATATATATATAATATATATATATATAGAGAGAGAGAGAGAGAGGAGAGAGAAAGAGAAAGAGAGAAATGTAAATCAGCTGACACAGGAGGCAACTTCCTCCTATGTCGCACTCAAAAATCATATTCCCCGAATGAATTTTTAAGATCCGACCACACATTATCATCTTCATGTTCTAAGATATACACATACAAAAAATCAAGTGATTTGAAGTTCATTTACTCATTGATCTAATCGTTCCACTGTTAAAAAATCGTTAATGTTTGAACCCAAAGAAAATGGAGTAAATTAACTTCAAATCACTTAATCTTTTATATGTGTATATCTTAGAGCATGAAGATGATAATGTGCGGTCGGATCTTGAAAATTCATTCAAGAAATATGATTTTTGAGTGCGATATAGGAGGAAGTTGCCTCCTATGTCAGCTGATTTACATTTCTCTCATATATATATATATATATATATATATATATATATATATATATATATATATTGGTATCTTGAGCTTACATTGCATATCTTTATTATTTTATTCGTCTGCATGAATTAAGGGGGAGCTTTTATGAAGCTTATCTTTAATCCATGCATATATACCTCATAAGTTTTATCATCATCAAAAAGGGGGAGATTATTGGCCCAAAAGCCCTTTCCTTTACTTTTGATGATGATTAACTTATGAAGTTAAGTTTACTAATGATCTTATACTTAATAAGTTTCAGATATTGATCAAGATTTTAGTAGGTGTTTAGCTTCAACAAAGGATTCAAAGGTAGTTTTGGAGCTAACACGTGTTGATTCAAAAACTCGCGCTTCAAGATCGCATCTAGCACTTGGATGGAGTTAATCTCGCTTGGATCAAGTTTGGATCGAGTCGTCTTGAAGATGAAGATCAACAAGAACACTTCAGTTAGGTTTGTTTAATTTTAGTTTAGATCTAGTGTAACGATAATTAGTGTTGATATGCTTAAGTACACACACACACACAAGTTCAATAGTTTTGGTTTCGGTTTAACCGGTTTTAGATTATCAAGAACATATCTTTCGTTTTTATGAATAGATAGAATCAAAACAAGTTTATATGTATGTTGGATTTCATCTAAATACATTGATGTTTCATATTATCTAAAAAAACTTATTTTGATGATTCTAGTTCATGGTTTCAAGTTTTATTTTTAACAAAACATATTTTTGGATTTAATGTCTAAAATATCGATATATCTTTTATATGTGTATTGGATTCTATCTATACACATTATGCTTCAAACGTGTTTAAATATCATGTTTTTGTATCTATACAAGTTTTGGAGAAAACAGTTTTCTATTTCAAAATTTAAAGTTTGGAAAGTATAGTTTTTGTTTAAAGCAAATATTCCTATGCTTCAAAAATATTTCAAATAGTTTATAATATGTGTTGATTTTTAGTCACACATATTTGTACTTGAAATTTTATAAAAACTTTTTTTTTTGGATTTATGAGATTTTATGGGATTTTATAGGAAATTAAAAGCCAACATTTCATAACCTATAAACCTGGTTTGAGCCTGTTGGCGGTCGACCGACCTGTCGACCCGATTAGAGCTCAGTCGACCGATCGGTCGACAGATGTGCACAGGACGTGCACAGCTAACTTGGCCTTGGGCCGGTTGATCGTGCGGTCGACCAATTTATAGAGCTTGCTCTCTGGATCTAGTCCCAGTCGACCGACCGGTCGACCAACCAGAGAGTTAGCTCTCTGGTTCTGGCCTCAGTCGACCGGGCGATCGACTGTTAGGCAAGTTTGCCTGGGGCGGTCGACCGGGCGGTCGACCGAAATGTCATTTTTTATTTATTCTGGACCCCAACGGCTATATTTTCAAACCATTTAAATATGGGTCCTTTGAGGCCAGTTTTAACTAAGAATTTCAAGAGCGAAATTTCTCATCTTCTCAAGTGTTTTTAGCAAAGTTTTCAAAAGAGTTTTTGTACCAAAATTCTCTATCTTTATTTGTTTTCAAAGTTTTTGGAAAATCAAAGTAAAAACTAGATTTGGGAAATTAGTTTTATTCTTCATTTTTATATCTATTTAAAAGTTTTTTTCAAGTGTTTTCTTTTTCAAAACACTTTGTTTTCTCACGTTTGAGCTATCAATTCTAATCCTATTTTTAGGATCTTTGTTTGTGAGAAAAATTGTTTGTGATCTTTTAAGATCACCAAGAGAGAGTTTATAATCATTGAATCACCAAGTTTTATTTCTTCTTTACTTTGTGCTAGGCTTTGTGCCTACCTCTTGTGTAGAGGTTTGTGTTTGAGAGAGGAGTTGTGTACTCCCGGTGTTGAGTTGTAATTTCTCAGTAGAGGTCCCTTTGTAGAAGGTCCTGTGCGGACATAGTGAAAATCCTTCTGTGTAAAAGCAGGGACGTAGAGCAGTGGCTCGAACCTCGAAACATATCACTGTGTTTGCGTTTGATTTATTTTCTCTCTCTTGTAATATCTTGCATTGCCTTACATTGTTCATATCATATACATACTTGGTATTGTTTGTGTGCTCACACTTGTGTTCGATTAAGAGAGCTTTTAAAGCACCTCAACTCTTAGTCCAGAGGAATCTCGAGAAGTAGTTCCAGAGCCCTTCACAGGGAATTCAGGCTCACTCTTGGTTACGCATTGTGTTAGCAATTAGTTTTTTAAATTCCGCATCATTTGTACTAAATTAGCTTGTACACCTATTCACCCCTCTAGGCTTACTTTTAGTGGTCCCCACAGATTCAAGAGGTGACCCCCACTACGTGTATGATGTGGCACTTTGCTCTGTGTAACACTTAGTTTCATTCAGAATCCGCCGGACGCTAGCATGATCATGGATACATCCTCGTCATCTCGACACCAGATATGCTCTGCCGGACGCCGGTATGACCGTGCTTTAACAAGAATAACAGTGCAGGGGACATGAGTACAGAGGATACATGAGTTCAGGAGTACCAGATGTCTGTAGCAGTATAATTATCATGTCAAGTCCCCGTAAAAGTGATAATCATGGATAAGCAATGCAATACATGTATCAGGTGTAATAGTATCTAGTTAGGTGTCACAACATCAGGTCAAGTGTATTAGTATCAAGTGATAGAATATGTCAAGTATCAAGTGATAGCACGTCAATCATCAGGTGTCAAATATCGGGTGTCAGATATCAGGTGTCAAGTGATAACATGTCAAGTACCAGTATCAAATATCAAGTGTCAAGGATTAGGTGTCAAGTATAAACATATCGGGGTCAGGTAATTAAAATATCGGTATCAGGTGAGTTGAATACAGAGTTACAATATTATATGTCAGGTAATCATCCGGTCATGTAACATGATACAGGAAGACAATATAGTTAAACATTTCAAACTCTTCACAATCATATTTATAACAACAATGAATTAATCTATCGATTAGCTATGCGAAGCCGAGCGAAGCGGAAGCATATCAAGACATATTCAATACAAGTATAATACTAGTTAAATCAGTTATAATAATGACCAACAGGTATTTGTATAACATGTTAATATTAGAAAATCACTCACATATCATATATTAACTCGCATAATGGTGCATCTGTATTAAAATCCAGAATAGCATTCACCCAGCATGTAACAAGCAGTAGAACATGTGTCATGAATTAAATATTAGAAAATACTCGCCCTACATAAAATATAGTATTCATACAAAATACCAAAAATGGGTATTCACCTAAATACCGATAGAGTACACGCAATCCCAGAAAAGGTACTCACATATTATATATCAAGCCCTAGAATAGAATTAGTAAGGCATGAAGCAACACAAGGAAAGCACTCACATATCATGTATCAGGCATTATGAAACTAATCACAATAACGAGTCAAGACACTAGCAAAATAAGTAACAATCCCTAGAATGAAACTCGCAACACAAGGAACAACAAGAGAAAGCACTCGCCTAAAACCGAAACTCAGCACCGAGCTAGAATCTGGGAAATCTACGAACACCACGTGCATGCTACCAATCCATATATATGGGAGAGAATGAGAGAGGAGAGATAGGGAGAAGAACTAGTTAGAGGGAGAGAAAGAGGCTAAGAGAGAGAACCCAGAGAGAGATAGAGAATGTGAGAGAGTTATGAGAGAGAGAGAGAGAGAGAGAGAGAGAGAGAGAGATTGATGGAATTAGTAGAGGGGTGAGAGAGAGTTTTATGGAAAAGAAGAGGGTAAAAGAGGGAAGAAGGAAAAAGAAAGAAGAAAAGAAAGAAAGGAAGAATGAAAGAAAGAAAGAAGAGGAGAAGGGGGAGGGGTGCGGTCAGGGTTGCTGGCCACCGGCGGGGGAAGGGAAGTGGGGGTTTGGTTGTTGTGTAGTGGTGGTGTTGTTATTGTTGTTGTTGATGGTGAAGATGGTTGTTGTTGTTGTTGGTAGTGGTGTTGGTTGAAGATGGTGGTGTTGGAGAGTTAGAGGAGGAGGAGATGGTGGTTGGTTGGTTGGAAGTAGGGGACGAGGTGGATTGATGGTGAATTGAAGAAGAAAAAGGAAATGGTCGTAATGGATTTTGGTGAAAATTAGAGAAGATGAAGTGGTAATTGCAGAGGAGGGAAGTGGATAAATGAAGAGAGGAGCTTAGGGGGGAGGTGGCGCCGACTAGGGGCAGCGACGCTGGAGGTGGTGATGGTGGAGGCGGAGTCAAGGGGAGGAGAGGAGTGGAGTTGGTCTGGGAGTAAAAGAGATAGAGATGGAGAGAATGAGAAGGAAGAAAGGAAGGAAGAAAAAGAAAGAAAAGAGAAGGAATGGGAGAGGGAGGAGTATGGTGGAGGAATGGGTAGTGGGGTTCTGTTGGCAGGGCATGGGGGAGGACAGGGGCAGGTGGGGAAGAAAGAAAGGGAAAAGAAGAAAAAGAAAAGAAGAAAATAATGTTATTTAATGAGGGTAAATTTCGACTGTTTCAGAAACACTCCCAAAAATTTTCAAAAATAGAAAATATTATTTTAAAATGCTTGATGAAATCGAATTTGAGAAATTCATTTTGGTTTTCAAACTAAAAATCATAGAATCATCCAGCTATACTGGTCGACATCAAGATCGGTCAAAATTTCGATAAATTCAAAAAATATCAAAAAATACATTTAAATAGAAAATGATATTTCAAGAAGTAATGTGAAATCCATTTTTATAAATTTAACTCTATTTGAAAACTAAAAATTTGAGAATTGATCGACGACACCGATTGACACCGGTTTTGAAGATTTTGCAGAATAATTTTGAAATTTTTCAGAAAAATTATGAAAAATATAAAATATTGAAAAACTATATCTGAAATTGAAATCAATCAAATTGGACTATCATAAAGGTCAAATCAGACTGTACGCTGGTATCGGGTTCTCGGTTCAGACTCGTACTGACTCTGAGTCCACGAATCCAGATCCAATAGAAAACAATAGCATAAATAAACACAAAATAACTTCAAAGAGGAGAATGGGCCAGGAATCCAAATCCAATAGAAAATAATAGCATAAATAAATACAAAACAACTTCAAAGAGGAGAATGGGCCAGAGGCAGATGATCATGGTTGAGGAACAGAGACACTTTTTAGAAAGCACAGACTACATTTATGTCCCACCCTAGAAACTCGGAGGCTCCTTGGTGCCATAAGTGTAAGATGAAGCATTTTAAAAATTGCATTCAAGAGAAAACTTGTTATAATTGTGGAGGAATAGGACATTTAAAGAAAATTGTCCAACGAAGCATGGAAGCCAAGGGCCGAGTAGAGGAAGTGGGAGGTCAGCTATGAGAATAAACCCTCTTAGGGGACCAGCCAATAATTTCATCCACGACAAGTTTTCAATATTCATTTCAACCAAACCCAGTATGGCAATCCATAAATCTACACATTTCTACTCCATTATATCCATAACCTCCATCTCATGAACATGATTTAAAGTCAAATACTCATTAACACAAGCATTTCATACATTACAATATATTACAAAAGTTTATAGCATGCATCATCATAGAAAATTTTACATAGGATTTCTTAAATAATATACACATAAGAAGGATCATACCAAAAGTAAAAATGATCTCCAGTTGCCACCTATCCCGTATATTGGTGTTAGGCGGGTCCTTTGCCTTTATCCATACCTGAAGGTGATTAATAAAATAAGGTGAGCTCAACAGCTCAGTGAGTAAAACAATATATATATAACAATTATTTATATCTATTGAAATTTATTTTGATGATAACAAATGTAATTTGTACTATTTTTGTGTATTTTTAGATATTTGTTAAAAGCCTTGATCACATACACTAAATAGTCTTATTAGTCGACTTGACCCTTCCTATATTCGACTAATACAGTTGCTAGTTGACTTATCGTAAGTCTATAGTCGACTAAGTCCTATCCAGAAAAGATATCCACTCTCTATTTGTTGACTGTAATCAATATTAGTCGACTACCCTATTTTATAAGTCGACTATTAGTAGTTTCCAGCGACTTGCATATCTGGATCATATATTTGTAGTCGACTTAACCTCTTGATTAGTCGACTAACTCAGTCAAAATTGCCTATACTAGTCGACTTACTCCATGTCCTAGTCGACTTAGAACAGTTTCTGACTGTTAAAAAATCTCCTATAGCATTAGCATGCATTTTTCCATCTTAGCCATATAAAGAATAAAATAAGTTCAGTTTTATCATCAACACACTTGTCAAAACATGACAGTTAAACTCCCCTTCGGTCACCTCCGGTTAAACCCTGTCCCTTCCTCTAATACGTTATTCAACGTGATATTCTCCCCTTCGGTCATCTCCGGTTCAACCTGGTCTTTTCCTCCACTACGTTATTCAACATAATATTCTCCCCTTTGGTCATCTTCGATTCAACCCAGTCCCTTCTTCCAATACGTAAGAAATATAACTTTCATGTAGTAGGAACATGCAAGGGTTCATAAGGAAATATTAACATAAATGATTGTCATAATTTGCAACCTCACATTATGCTAACATTATGGAAGTCGTTAATGTGTATAAGTAACAACTTGCTAAATTAACAACACGCAAGCCTTTCAAAGTAACTAACACATTATATCATTTTAATTTGTGTGTAACCGTATATATGTATAAAATTAGGTATTATGTTTATTCATAGAATTATTTCTTTTGAAAGACATGTATTTGACTATCGTATATACACACAATAAAAGTTTATCAATCATGCGTAACGGTACGCATACATGAGATTACCAATTACCTACATCATGTGAATGGATAAACATGTGTGGGATTTACTATAACATACACACATGGGTTAGCCTACTATATACAATAATATGTGTAAATGAAACTAGCTAATACTTACACCCATGGGATTATCTACTATGTATAAAGGAATGCATATATGGAAATAGCTACAACATATTTACCATAGGATTGTCTATAATGTACACTTAAAGTCTAGAAACCACGTACATATGTTATCGTTCACATTCACATTCACATACACTTATAACTTAACAAATTCCACTTTACTTCAAACTTGACAACTACCTACTATTATTTTGGACTTTGGATGTTCTACTCACCCTTGAAGAGATCACCCCCAATTAATAAGCTTGTTTTACCCGCTATATTAGAGTCTACAAGATCATAACAACATCATTAGTAGTCTATAAATGAAAAAGAGCAAGAATGGTGTAGTATGCCTAAAGATTGCTTACCTTATTCAACCAAAAATCATCATCCTATCTTACTAACCTAGGTCAATATTATTTTTAAGAAATTAATCCCTCTAAGGTGATGTTAGATCACCACTTTTTCATACTATAGTAGATTTTTAGAGAAGATAATATAGGCTTAGGAAAGCTTTTTAACAATTAGGAAGGAAGGGGGAGAAGAGTGAGTGAATGAGTGAGAGAGAGTGAGTGAGTGAATGGAAGAAAGGAGGGGAGAGAGAGGGAGGGCTGCTGGCTGCCCTTGGCCGGCAGCAAGAAGAAGGAAGGGGGAGATTTTGGAGAAGGAGAAATGAAGAGAGAGAGTGTGGGTTGCCAAATGAAGATTTTCTCCCATATTTAATCTTATGTACATCAACCTCTTACAAGGAGATCATGCCAAGTGCCCCTTAAAATTATTACTCCAACTCTCCACCTTACTCCTATAAGTAAGGCTCCATACTTCCCCTTCATGATGCAATTGTACCCCACAAGTATGGTAGGAAGAAAGTCAAAGATACATGTGTATTTATACACTTATACACAACTTTATCTTTAGAGGAGATGAGAGGCCTCCAAGAGAGAGATTGTCATTGTGGTGGAAAGGGAACCCTACCCATGATATATATAGCATCAAGGAACCCTAGTTCAACTCATCATAGATCTAGGCCCTTGATTTATAACACGAGTTCCACACGTGTAGATGAGTCCCACATTTTAATTTAAATACACTCATGGCTATGTGTAATTGAAAACGTGTCTAAACCTAAACCATTTAGGCTTGATCAATTCTTTATTGGGTCAGACAACAGTGGTTAAGTGGGCGGGTGCAAATCTCTAATTGACTTGATTAGGCCCGAATTAAATTAGATTTTAAAAGCATAATAAGTCTAACAATCTCCCACTTGTGCCAAGCAAGTCGTATTGAATAGACATTATGCATAGTTTTATGACGTCAAAACTTTAACCGCTAACAAATCACGTTTCAGAACAATCTGCTCCATTAAGTGTCCCGTCACCGAATATGGCGGTAGTTAACTTCTGTATAATCGAGGTAGGACCTTCCACATCACAAGTTTCAGAACTCTTAAAGACATATATCAAATGTGGACGTGTGGCATGGAAATGTCCTCTGCTCAAATCAGGTATAATTCCAACTGGTTTCCACTTTATGACTCCAACGAGTCCAACTTTATGACTCCAACGAGTCTAACTGCTAACAAACTCAAATGCGTAAATTAAATTCAAAAGAAATTTAAAGAAAACAGTTATCACTTTATTTATCAGAATCAACAAATATCCATAAAGTGCACTTAAAAATAATGTTTGTTACATAAAATTATCCACTCCTACGAAACCAGGATATCATAATGACTAGTCATCCCCAAATGAGCAATATGCTCTAAGAAGAGTTTAGGTGAAAGTCCTTTAATGAGTGGATCTGTAATGTTAAGAATAGTTCTAACACTTTCAACAGACACAATGTGATTCCGAACTTTATCTTTGATGACAAGAAATTTGATGTCGATATGCTTCGACTTTGCTGAACTCTTTTCACTATTGCAGTAGAGCTCTATAACTCTTATTATCACAGTGTAGCTGTAATGGTCTTTCGATTAAATCCACCATCTTCCTATAATCAGGAAAATGTAACTGGAAGTGGACTTTCAATTGTCGATACATCCAGCATAATTTAAATTTGTGTATCCGATCAGCTGCAACTGATCAAATTTCATGTAGTCTTCTGTAAATATCGCATTACCTTCTTGGCAGTCTTTCAGTGATCAATCCCAAGATTGATTAAGTATCTGCCAAGTTTCTCAATGCTATATGTTATGTCTAGATGGGTACAAACTTGAGCATACATCAGACTTCCAACCGCCGATCCATATGGAATGTCTTTCATTTGCTCTTTTTGTAAGTCGTTCTTTAGACATTAGAGTAAACTCAACTTATCTCCTCTTAGAGCAATTCTTTATGCCATATCTATCTAGCACCTTATCGATATAAACCTTTTGTGATAAATCTAGTATTTCACGTGTCCTGTCACATTGAATCAGGATGTCTATCACAAAAGAAGCGTCTCCAAGATCTTTCATCTCAAATTCTTTGAGAGAAAACTCTTGGTCTCAAATAAAAGAACCATATCGTTACTTGCTAGTAGAATGTCATCCACATATAGCACAAGAAATATAAGTCTACTCTCTTTAAATTTATGGCAAATGCATTGATCATCTACAATTCCTTAAAAACAAAATCGGATATTACATGATAAAATTTCAAATAACATTGATGGGATGCTTGCTTTAGACCATAAATGAATTTCTTTATTTGCAAACCAAATATTATGAAACTTTCACTTTAAAACTTTCTGTTTGCACCATACAGATTTCTTCCTCAATGCTGCCATTAATAAAGCTAATCTTAACATCCATTTGGGATAACTCCAGGTCAAAGTGAGCCACCAGTACCATAATAATCCTAAAAGAATTCTTCATGAAAACCAGGGAGAAAGTCTCTCTTGTAATCAATGCCCTCTCTTTGAATGAATCCCTTAATAACAAGATGTGTCATATACCTTTCGACATTACCCGTCGAATTCCGCTTGGTTTTGAATACTCATTACAACCAATCGGTTTCTTTTGTTTAGTTAACTCTACTAAATCCCAAACATAATTGTCCTTCATGAATTTTAACTCATCATTTATTGCATTTGACCATTTAAGGAGTGGATACTGAGTTTGACCTCATTCAAGGATGTGGGGGTCATCCTCTAACCCTATGTTAAACTCACGCTCTTGAAGATAAACTATATAGTCATTTACAATGGCTGATCTTCACTCCCTAGTTAATCTCCTAGGCACTTGTGGTTGAGAATTTTCAGGTTCTACCTCATCAGCAGGATCTACTTTTGGATGAACTGTATATATGTACCTTGTAAGGATGCAACTGTATTTTATCTTGAAGTAGAACAATTACTTTATCATTTGGAACAATTGTCAAGGGTATAACAATATGTTCTTCCTTAAATATAAAATCCTTATGTAGTTGACTCCCACTGTTTTAAATATCCTCAAAAATAATTTAGCAATCCGTCTTTATGTTCTTGGTGGAGAGACAATAAAACTTAAAGCCCTTATACCTCTCAGAATACACTACGAATAAACAGCTGTCTTTGAGTCCAACTTCTTCTCATATGGTATATATGGCCGAGCTTCCGTTGGACAACCCCAAACATGTAGATGCCTAATACTGAGGGATTTCCCAGTCCATAACTCATATAGGGTTTTAAGTTACTGTTTTACTAGGTACTCTATTAAGGAGGTGACAACCATCTTTAAAGCTTCACTATATAATGACTATGGTAGAGTAGTGTGAGCTATCATACTCCTAACCATATCCTTTAGTGTGTGATTATATATCTCAGCAATACTATGTCTCTGGCATGGTGTACTAAGCGACAATGTCACACTCTTTCAGAAATTGACAAATGATTATGGACATCTACCTGATCCGTCGTATCTGTCATAATACTCACCACCACGATCAGATCTAACAGCCTTAATCTTTTTATGTAGTTGATTTTCAACTTCAGTTTTATAGATTTTAAACATGTTCAGTGATTGAGATTTCTCATGTAACAAGCATAAGTACCGATAAAGAGAGTAGTTGTCTGTAAAAGTGATGAAATATTCGTGACCATTCCAAGAAGCTGTAGGAAATAGACCACAAATGTCTATATATACCAAATTCAAGACATCCTGAACCCTGTTTAATACCAAACTTTCTAATATTTCTTTAATTAATGTTCGCTTAGTGCCTAGGATTTTCACATATAAAGATCCATTATATAAAGCATAAAGTTTCAATTTATATAGCCATCAATCAAAATTCTAATGCCAACAACTTTAGATTTAGAAAGTAGACTAAGCATTTCATTATCAAGAGTTACAGTAAAGCTAGATCTGTTTAACAAATGAAATAGAAATATGATTCCGCCTAAAAGGACGATACATATAAAGTCTTATTCAAATCTAAAACAAAAAATCAGAATCTAATTTAAGCATACAAACTCTATCAACTTTAATTGCAACTTTATTTTCATCACCCACGTATGCGTATCGCTCAGCTGGGCTGGGCCTCCTTTGGGTTTGAAAGTTTCGCATTGAGTCGCTTATGTGAATTATCTATCCACCATTTATGAAGTGGCACTAAAGCTAAATTAATCTCAGAGCAACTATAAATATGAGACATACCCACTATATAGCCATTTCTGATACTTTATACAATCATGCTTGATGTGATTTACTTTCATGCAGAAAAAGCATGCAATGGTCTTAGGCTTTTTGTTCTGCACTTTCACCACTTAGGATCAGCAACTGTAGTAGTGCTTATGTTCCTCCCTTTAGTTACACTTTTCTTTTTCTTATTAGAAGTGTTACCCTGAATGCTAAGTGAGTACTTTCAGTCTTTTCTTATTTCAATCTCTTTTCTTTCCGGACGCAGTGACTAATGAGCTCAGCGAGACTCCACTTTCCCTTTGAGCATTATAAATAATCTTGAAAAGGGTTATACCTTATAAGAAAAAGGGATTAGAATAAAGTTCACTAGAATCTCTTCAGAGAGTTCCAATATCAGTGCTTTTATTTTTGAAACATGATTGGACATTTTCATAATGTACTCCTTTATATTTTCTTTGCCATTGTAACACATATTTATCAGTATGCTAAGATGTGTGCTGGCCTCAACTTTATCCGACTTAATAAACTGGTCGGCTACTTCAATTGAAACACTCTTAGCACTGACTTTATTAGCCCTAAAATCCCTGATAGTTATAGGAATAGTGTGCTTTATGATTATTAGACGCATCCTGTAAGACCTTTCCTACTTATCATAATTGGTCTTTTCTTTACTGAAGTTTTAATTGTGATAGTAGAGGTCCATCAGTCTTTGAGGTGTAGTCTAGGTCCATGACTCCAAGAACGATCTTTTACGTAGGCTTACCACTTCTTAAAATTTGTACCATTCAATTTAGACTATATAAATATACAATTTCTCATCAATTTAACATAAACATTGCATTTAACAAAATTCTATTGTAATACCCATAAAAGAATTTAATTTTAGAAAATACAACCAGTTTAATCTATAGAGCTGCCAGGCAAACTTTCAGAACAAGTTGCGTCTCTTTATACCAACACTGTACTGACCCAATATAGAAACCCTAAAGTTTAAGACCTATGTAGGAGAACAGCCTTCCTTTGGGCCGACTGGCCCTTTATAGGATTGGTTCCAAAATTTAAGTTATCTATATCGATCATATAATATATGTAATGACCCAGCCATAATGACAACCTTCTTTTGGTCCAATTGCCATAGAATGGGCCACACAAATCTACGCATCTGGATTCTTATTCCGCCGTTAGACTAGTTGATGAGGGTAATGCAATATGGGCCTATAGTATGACACCCTTCTTTTGGGCTGATTATCACACATCAAGATTCTCCCACTTGCATTATCCACATCAAGTATCTGACGCCGTCCATAATTCGGCCAAACAATAGTCTTCTTTTGGGTCGGTTATTATGTGCATGAACTATATACGTAATTAAATAAGCTTTTTTATAAATTCTTTAATTTGAACATGTATATATCTTTATCTGTGTGTTATATACTGTAGTAAATATCAATATTTATCATGCTAGACAATATAAGTAATATAATACTGATGATAAAGTGGAAGCATGTAAGGATACATATTATCATGATAAATAACTCTTCAATGTTTTTTTATGTCAACTAACTACTGTTTTGTTATGTATAGTTCTTGTAATACTGTAATGCTCGTCAAGAGCTTCGAAACTACTGTTTACATGCCCAAAACAGAGGCCGGATTAGCCCGTAACGACTAATTGAAATTTCATTGACAAAACGGGTCTGCCGTGCTTATCGGTCTGGATCAGACCCGATCCGCAATGGTTAAGTTATGAGTTTTCTTAATGGGTCGGGTTTAATAAACTGAATAAAACCTGATTAACTTAATGTGAGATTAGTTGGGATTAGATTTCTTTATTGAATATAATTCCACCACAAAAATTCCTTTAATAGATTAGAATTCTATCTCAACCCTAAAACCCAAATCAATCTCAGCAATTTAATTTAAACTTTATATGAGATTAATTAGAAATAGTTTCCTTATTAGATTAAAATTATATCCCTAATTTTTTTATCCTAATAAATCTCATATTCCCCTTTGTTAAGAAAACTCAAAATCAAAATTTTTTTTATGCGAACTTCTTTATGATGCATGCGCTGCAAGCTGCAGCGCATGCATCTAATATCCCCACCTGTTTTTTTTTAAATTGGGTCGTCATGCATGCATGCATCCACTCAGGCCCCTTTTTTTAATTTTTGTTTTTTTAAACAAAATTAGAATTAAAAAAATAACACACAGAAAAAATTTTGAAAAATATATACATAACTCAATTTATCATCTCCAATTTAATTCAATTATTTGAGACACAAAAAAATAATCTTTATTGAATTAAACAAAGAGGTACATAATTTTCATAGATCGAGATCAAAAGATTTTTACTTTATCTCCCGATGATCCGATAAAGAGGAGGCTATGATACCAATTGTTAGATCTAAATTTTCATCCATACAAGATCTCAAACATGCATAGCCTCTTTGTAACGCTCCGATCCTGCGGGTACGGAGACGTTACTGCGACGTATATACACAGGTCGGAAATACCCTCACGTATATACGCTAAGCATCAGTACAGGCAAAAATCAGAGTACGGAAGCACGTGGTGCATTATACATTCCAACATATAAGTACAATTATAAAGTTCTCACTAGATGTGACAAACTATTACAAAAATATTACATCACTGATAGGCACAAATGCGAGAATATAACGAGATGTACAAGTATGAACAATACAAAAGGAGGCTCAGAGTCATAATAGGAAAACTCTAGAGCCGAGTAGGGGCGCCTGGAAGGATGGGGCTCTGGACGGTCTGCTGGGGATCCACGCTTCAGCTGCGCCACTCTAATCAGTATTCGGGAGAATTCACAAGCTCCAAGGTCCGAGGCCTGAACATGAGGATCCAGGAGAGTCAGAACTCCCCGGCGAGTGGTGATGCGAATGTCAAGTGGAGAGCATAGATAAGAACACGTGTATCGATAAATCCGAATCATAAACATGCATTGAAAACCGTGTCGTAGAACAAGCATATAGGAGCAAGTAGATACAAAGCATGTGATATCAAGCAGAGAATACTCATGGTATGATAAGATAAGAGCAGGAGACTGGTGGAATAGAACACAAGGTGAAAGCAGGATGTAAGCAGCTATAATATAATAATCAAAAAACCGGAAATCTGAAGTAAAACCTGATGAAAGCAATTGTGGCCAAACAAGTGATATAACCAAGTTTGTAAAGCAACATAACAGGTTATTATCATGACATTTCATTATTATTACTCGTACGACTCATATATCTAGGTATGTGTCCTGGTGTACATCTCAACACACATACATCCATATATAAGTAAGTTGAGGTTGGTTATTGGAAGCGATGGAGAACCGATAGCTCATACTTGTAGTAGTTCCTGTCCGCTCGGGATACAGTCATTGGGGGCCTAAAATCTCCCTAACATGCATCTTCGGGGGGCCTGAAATCCCCTAACACGAATCGTCAGTTTTAGTATTCCACTACTATAAGCAAGGCATCATACCGGCATCCATCACTTCCTCCTATTTTCCGTGTAAGTTATCCTTTTTATGGCTTATTAGACATAATTATCAGATTACGGGAATGAGTAGAATCGTAACTGGTCATAACAGGAGTACATAACAAGCATAACGAAAGTTCATAACAGGCATAACGGGAGTACATAATAAGAGATCATGTACTACATTCCCGTAACGTGATAATTATGAGTAGAGAGTTAATCATAACAGGTATCAGATTTTAACATGACAATGACAAGTGATTAGGCAGATGACAAGTAATAAGTCATGTCATAAATAGGGACGAGTGATAAGAGATAACATAACAGGAGTAGGTGTCAAGTAGTGGCATGTCGGGTGTCAGGTGATAACATAACATAAGGGTGATATCAGGCAGGTGACAAGAGACAACATATCGGGAGTGATTGAGATAAAAACTGCATATAAAAATACAGAATTTCAGAACTTTTAAAACAGTAGTGTAAGGTGCTCAATTCTACCGCTATAGCAAGTGGCTATGCGGGTCGTGATCCACAAGGAGGGACTTAGGATGGAAGCATTTTAGTAAGTTCTCTTTTAGATTACAAAGAATGATTAAAAATCTTCTTTTAGTTCTTAAAAAGAAAAGAAAAATAAATTGCAATCAAGTTAGGAAGAAAGTGGTAGATTGGGAAAATGGAGAAACTAGAAATGGATATGTATAATGAAATTGAAAAAAGAGTGATAAAAGAAATGGTAGATTGCGGTGTTCTAAACTAAAGAATTAAAAGAAAAGAAACTAAAAAATACTTACCTCCTTTGGCCAAATACTTACCTTGAATCTGTGGCAATGATGTTACCTTGAAGTGAGGCGATCAGTGCATAGCCCATAAGAGTTGATTCCCCTCTCTTCCACATTATATCATCAAGACGATGCAAGTATGAAGTGATACAGAATGAGACTAAAAATCCATCGTAATGAGCTATCGGTGGTACTCGCAAAGGCAAAGCTCTTTCGATGCTATAAGACTCACTTGGATAGCAATTGGTACAAAAAGGAGAGAAGTAGAAAAGAAGAAGAAGAACACAAAAACAAAGTACATGAAAATGCAACTATAGATTCGATTTTGTAATAATAAGAGAAAAGAAGAACAACTTACACCTGTGTCACTCTCAGCACAAGCTTCACTCTCATTCTCCTATGAAACTCTGATCTCCTCTGAATTACATAATGAAAACTGAAAATTGCATAAAAAGAAAACTAAAAACCTACACTAAAAAGAATGAAAAACTGGCCTAGAATCTATCTCCGCATGGTCGTTCTTTTGCCTTTAAGATTGCAGGTATTTATAGGATAAATGCAGAGGTCAGAGGAGTATGAAGATAGGGGAAGCTGAATATTTCTGAATTTGAATCCTCCCCTTATCTCCAAACTTGATTTGATGTGGATATTCAGTTCTGATCTGTAGCTGGTTGGCGTGTTGATTGCTGAATACGACTATCAAGTGACAGAATTCAAAATAGTGATCAACTTAAGAGTTGTAACCCTTTAAGTCTTCTTTCTGGATCATCTTGAATCATTAGATTTGAATTTCGATAGCGAAAGTTATGATTCAAATACTAAAAATGTATCCAGTCAGAATCTGAGTCAAATTTGCTTCATTTCATCCATTGATCTTCTCTCTATCCATTTATCCCTTTAGATTTGGACTCTGTATTTGATGTTATCCTCGGTTGATCTTTAAATTTAACCACTTGATTCACCAAAAACTGAATTTAACCAATTGGATTTGGGATCATCCTCCTCTAACCAAATAGATCTAGTTAAATCTGAATTTAACTAATATATTTTTGATTTTATCCACTTTCTCCCTATGATTATCTTCTGCAAAATAGACATTTAAGATAAAAAATTTAGCAAATTTATTATATAATAAATGTGAAAATGTAATAAATATTAATGCAATAAATGTGTGCAATCACACCCCCACACCTATCTTTTGCTCGTCCTCGAGCAAAACAACAAAACTAAATCAAAGATTATTAGACCACTTTCACAGGTTACGTGATTGCACTGAGCATGTATAACAAGCCGTTAAACCTCTAGGTTTCCCCTAGAGGACGAGTTTTGTCTCGGGAGGATTTTCAGTAGATTACACCTACAAAATCTATAAAGAAAGAGAAACAAAGTATTAGTATTTTGAAAACACCTTTTGAAAGAGAAAAATATTTGAAGTATTATTGTAAGAATTAAGTAATCTATAAGTTATAGGAAAACTGAACTTTTCATTCCTAAACTTAGTCTTTATTCAAAAATTGTTATCAATCAAGAAAAGGAGTCAAATTGTATTTTTCATCTAGTCTATTACTTTACCCTAAGTCATATGCACCTTCGTGACCGTGAAATTTTGACTAAGGGTTCTTTAACTCTAACTCTTATGCCTTATTTATTTATTTTTTGTGGTAATATTCCTTAGTTCTATTAGGCTTTCTAATCTGCCCATGTAACGAGTCTTTAATCTATAACTTTCAAACCAAACGGTCTTAGGGCACCGGGTGAGAAGACACCCCAAGAACTTAAGGACTTGAGCAAACAAGGCCACAAAAACTAAGAATTTTATTATATGAACCTGCTTTAGGCGTGAATACTTATACTTTCTGAGGCACAAATACCTAGCTTAATCAGAGGATTTATATATATATATATATATATATATATATATATATATATATATATATATATATATATTCGTTTTCTTTTTTCTTTTCTTTTCTTTTTTAATAAGGCATAAAAATCTTTGTCTTTGAACCCTAAGTGTATAAGTGTATAAAGCATGCATATATTATCAAGGTAAAGATCAAGACTAAATTACTTTCACAAATTTTCTTTCTAATCTTAGAAATCAAACAAATAATCTTATTTTGACCAAGTATAAGAAATATGATTCTCCTATTCCTTAAAATTGACTTTATTTCTTACAAAAGTATTTCAAAATATTGTTTCTATTTTCAAAAAGTTTTTAAAAGTAAAGAAAATGTTAAATAATAATTTTTTTATAATAAAAAGAAAACCTAAGTTATGTTAGAACCCTCCCCACACCTATCTCATGCATTGTCCTCAATTTATGAATTAATGCATAGATACATGAAAAAGAAGAAAGGGAAGAAAAATATTACCTTAAGGTGGTGGTTCCGATGGTGGTCTGATTGGTCTACGAAATGCGACCCAATCGAATTTTCAAATTTCACAAATAATTTTGGAGTCAATTTTATCAACACTCTTGTCACAAAATGGAGTGTGAAAAGATGGAATGATTGACTTGGACTTAGAAAGTACATGAACTAATACGGACTCAGGAAAGTGACTTAAGTCTAGTAAAGGTTCAGCAGTCGAGATTGGTTCAGGAAGTGGGTCCAAATCGAAAAGTTAAAACTCAAGTCCACATTCATTTCCCAACAACGGAATGTGACTTAACATTGGTGATTCAAATTCAAGAATGACAGGTGTGGGAATCAAAACTGACTCTAAAATATTACTCAAGTTGGGTAACAAAACAGGAGTCAATATTGATTCAGGAATTTGAACTGGATCACAAATTGGAGAATCTAGGTCACATTTCTCATTGAGTTCAATTTCATAAAAATGAGAACTTGTCAATTTGTCAATGGGACTTTCTTAAGTTTAAAATTGGTCAAGTTCAATATGATGATCATAAAAGTTTAGCGATTCAGTTTCATGATGAATTGGGCACAGGATCCAATGTTGACTCGGGAAAAAGATTGAAATCATGTGAAGACACCGGAGTCATTATTGAATCATGAAGTAGAATTGAATCACCAAGTTGAGGTTTAGGATCATATTCATTCTCAAGTTCAATTTTAGGAAAGGGATAACTTGCCAAACTGTCAATATCGTTTTCAAAATTTGGAGTTTGGGCAAGTTCAAATGGGTGTGCTGAAATGGAATCTTGTTTTCTAAAACAACATGATTCTTCGGCTCTAACAGAATGGTTAGCGACATCAGAAATGGTCAAACGGTGAGAATGGAGAGTTTGGACCATTAGATCTATGCCATGATTACGAGCGATTTGAGCCCGAGTCATGGCTTCAAGCAGTTTTTCATAATTGATTGGTTCATCGTTTTGTTGCAATGACTTGAAAAGGTAAAGTTTTGTTTTGAAATTTGTGGTGAAATTGTGAGTCCGTCAGATTTGTGATTGTTACTTGGAATCACGCATACACATTTTCAAGATTGATGACTTTTTATTTTGAACTGGTGGAATTGAGCATGAATCTTGAAAATATTGTGGACAAGATGGATAAAGAGGACAAGTTGGTTGAAAATTGGACTTGGGGGAGGTGAATCCCCATTGACTCTGTGAAGAGTTGAAATTATTTTAGAAATTATGGTCATAAGATTGGGTGCATGGTTTATATTGATTTGGATAAGACCAAACCGGCACACTAGGTTGGTTAAAGTTATGATATGTCGGGTTAGTAATATCCGAAAAAGAGGTCGGGGTATATATGGATTACCATTAAAATTTAAAAAATTATTGTTATAAGCCATATCACACAGGAAATGTTAAACACAAACAAAGAAAAGCAAACAAATAAGCAAATAAATAAAAAGAAAAAAAATCTAACCTAAGTCAGGGTAGACCTTAAACCTAGACGACTCCTAACTGGTTAGACTGTCCACGGGGGGTATATTGCCAAATCTGACCACAAGTTAATCGGCCAGGTAGGGGTAAGATTGGTTGGAGGTATCCGCGCAGAAGCGACGGGCCTAATTAAGTCAAACCACCAGCCTTCGGGGTTTCGCCCCTCAATCCCCAACCTTAGACACCGATTTGACAAGAGTCAAATTCAAATCAACTTCCCCCTTAGGTCAGTCTTCTAATTGAGTCCGAGATGTCCTTAGGGCCAACGTCTACTCAGTTTTACTTAGGCTTGGGTTAGTGAGTGAGGAGATTGTTTGTGGGCTAAGAGAGGGTAATAACTTCCCCCACCTTATCTTGTTTATAGGACAAGACCTTAAATCAATTTAGTGCAGTGTACAAGTATATAGAAAAAAGTAACACTCAAGCAATATTTCATACAAAATGAACCTTATACTAAATGCTATGCACACATACCTTGGCTCCAGCACTCTTCAACAGTAAATAGAAAATGTAATGAAATAGACACGTGCCTAAATGCAAAGTCTAAATCATTTTTAGCATTTACAATCAACTTTTTACTGTTGTGTTAGAAATGTAAATAGAGTGAGTCAAATAAGGAAATAAATGCTAAAGAGATTAAACTATGCAACTCAGCCAACCTGCAGAAAATACAGGTTAGTAGTTCACTCAGACTGCCACAGGAATGCAGCAAATCTGAGGACTTCTGGGCTCTGCTTTCTTGAGCAGAGTCCAGGGTCACTTATATGTCCACTGCAGCAAAAATTTCTTATTGTTAAATTTGTACACCAAAAACAAAGAAGAAAGTTAACCAAAAATATAAATCTAAAAAAAGAGAATAACTTACCGTCCCTCCCCGGTAACGGCGCCAAAATTTGATTGATGTTTTTACTTGCACACAAGAATACAGAATTTTAGATCTTAAGGATAAAATGTGCAAGTACTCAATACTACCGCAATAGCAAGTGGCTATGCGGGTCGTGATCTATAAGGAGGGACTAGCGATGGAAGATTTGTTTAGCAAGTTCTCTTTTATGCTACAAAGAATGGTTAAAGTTCTTCTTTTAGTTCTTAAAAAGAAAAAGAAAATAAATTACTATCAAGTTAGGAAGAAAGTGGCAGATTGGGAAGATGGAGAAACTAGAAATGGATATGTACAAAGAAATTGAAAAAAAGTGATAAAAGAAATGGTAAATTGTGGTGTTCTAAACTAAAGAATTAAAAGAAAAGAAACTAAAAGTTACTTACCTCCTTTGGCCAAGTAATTATCTTGAATCTGTGACAATGATGTTACCTTGAAGTGAGGCGATCAGCGCATAGCCCATAAGAGTTGATTCCCGTCTCTTCCACATTATATTATCAAGACGATGCAAGTATGAAGTGATACAGAATGAGACTAAAAATCCATCGTCATGAGCTATCGGTGGCACTCGCAAAGGTAAGGCTCTTTCGATGCTATAAGACTCACTTGGATAGCAATTGGTATAAAAAGGAGAGAAGTAGAAAAGAAGAAGAAGAACACAAAAATAAAGTACGTTAAAATGCAACTATAGATTCGATTTTGTAACAATAAGAGAAAAGAAGAACAACTTACACCAGTGTCACTCTCAGCACAAGTTTCACCCTCATTCTCCTATAAAACTCTGATCTTCTCTGAATTACATAAATGAAAACTGAAAATTACATAAAAAGAAAACTAAAAACCTACACTAAAAAGAATGAAAAACTGGCCTAAAATCTATCTCTGCATGGTCGTTCTTTTGCCTTTGAGATTGTAGGTATTTATAAGAGAAATGCAGAGGTTAGAGGAGTATGAAGATAGGGAAAGCTGGATATTTCTGAATTTGAATCCTCCCCTTATCTCTAAACTTGATTTGATGTGGATGTTCAGTTCTGATCTGCAGCTTGTTGGCGTGCTGATTGCTGAATATGACTTATCAAATAATAGAATTCGAAATAGTGATCAACTTAAGAGTTGTAACCCTTTAAATCTTCTTTCTGGATCATTTTGAACCATTAGATTTGAATTTCGATAGAGAAAGTTATGATTCAAATACTAAAAATATATCCAGTCAGAATTTTAGTCAAATTTGCTTCATCTCATCTATTGATCTTCTCTCTATTCATTTATCCCTTTGGATTTGGACTCTGTATTTGATGTTATCCTTGGTTGATCTTTAGATTTAACCACTTGATTAACTAAAAACTGAATTTAACCAATTGGATTTGGGATCATCCTCCTCTAACTAAATAGATCTAATTAAATCTTAATTTACCTAATATTTATTTGATTTTATCCCATTCTCCCCATGATTATCTTCTGCACAATAGACATTTAAGATAAGGAATTTAACAGATTTATTATATAATAAATGTGAAAATGTAATAAAGAATAATGCAATAAATGTGCGCAATCAGGGAGCAGGTGATAACATAACATAACAGGAGAACATTCCAATACAAATCGTGAATACAGATACAAATATATAATACAAATACAAGTCGACCCGACTGAGCGGGAAAATCCAAAAGGAAAGCAAGAATACTTGCCTAAATCTTTAGAAAATACTGTGAAATCCCTGATCTCCGGAATCCAGGAAACCAACGCATAAACACGTTCCAATAAAAAGGAGGAGAGAGAATGAAGACGCGAGAGTCGCGTCACGTAGAGGCCACAAACGCGGGGTTCGAGACCCGCGTTTAACATAGCACACGAGAAGAACGCGGACACGGGCGTGAGCTCCACGTCGTGTTGATATAAGAACGTGAGGATCGCGTTATACAAATATTAAGAACGCGAAGATCGCGTTAAGGAATTGTTTGGACGCGGGATGAACTCCGTGTCCAGCAATTAACAGAGAGAAAGAGAGAGACAGAGATATGAGAGAATGAGAGACGCAGTGAAGAAGGGGGGAGAGACGCAGGGAACAGAGAAAGAAAGGAAAAACAAGGAAAAAGAAGAAGAAAGAAAGAAATAAAGAAGGGAAGAAAAGAAAGAAAGAAAGGGAAAAAAAGAAAGAAGAAGGGAAGGGGGAGGAAGCCCGGCCATGGCTTGGCCAGCGGTTTGCCGGTGGCGGCCGGAGGTGGCCGGAGATGGTCGGCCAAAGCCCCAAGCCCAAGCCATTAGTAGGGTGCAAGTCTAGTCAAAAATGGAGAATTAGAATTTTGGATAGGAGGCTTCGGAGAATGAAGCTATAGCTCATTAGAAAGAGCACTCCATGGGGAGGAAGATGACGAGGAAAATTCAATCCCGTTTTTGAAATAAAATCCTGAAATCCACCGTTGATATCGGTCTACACCGGGTCAGCCGGATTTTGATAAATTCTGAAAAATCTCAGAAAATATATTTAAATAGAAAATATGATTTTAAAAAATAATGTGAAAGCTGTTTGTAGAAATTTAATTTTATTTGTAAATTAAAATCTGAGAATCGGTTAGCGGCACTGGTCGACACCAGTTTTGAAAATTTCCAATTCAATTCAAGAAAATTTCAGAAAATCATAGAAAATCTAAAGTATTGAAAAACGATGTTTGAAATTGAAATCGATCAAATCTGACTACTGAAAAGACCAAACCAAGCAATACACTAGGATCGGGTCCCCGGTTCAGACTTGGGCTGACTCCGAGTTCATGAATCCAGATCCACGGCAAAACGATCATATAAATAATTCATAACACAAAATAAATACAAGAAGTAGATCAAAAAATACGATCAAAAAATCTGAATACGCTAATAAGTACGTATTCCGGGAGCGGGGTGTTACATTCCATCCACCTTACAAAAAATTGCGTCCTCACAATTTCGATAAGGGGTAAAATGAACACAAGAGGGACAGAGATGGGAATTATACCAATCAAGATATGAATCATTATAGGTAGGGCTCCCAAGTCGACTGAACAATAACCGGAATATAGACATCTTCTGCACTTCTTGCTGTATAAATCTTTGAACGATGCCGAATAATACTAATCCGATATCGTTGCTTTACAATAGAATTCCAGCTGTACTGCACACTTGATAGTTCTCCGAGAATAAGCCATAGTACTGAAGATAAAGGAAACCCTGATAATGTTGAACATAACTAAAGAAGACCGATAGTTAAGAATTCCAAATACCGAGCGTCGATCACGCTGAAAGATATAGCCAAGAATAGAGAATAACTGTAGAAAAACCCGAATACCGACTTCTGAAAGATAACCCGATCGTGGATCAATTCTGAAGATAACCCGATCGTGGTTCAATTCTGAGAATACTCGGCCTTCATAGATTTGGTCAAAAAGATAGTATACTCCAGTACTCTACTGCTACACCTCCAGTCTATTCATATTTTAAGTTGGTATAAAGGCTACGAAAAATCAAAACAGCGGAAAGATGGAAGGGATTAGAAATCAAGAGAAGGATGTCAAGAAAAATAGATAACTTTGTATTTGTAGTTAGACTGTATAGCCAGGAGTCATGCATTCCAGTTACAAATTTCTTTACCATTAATTTGCCATCTGGACGTACTGAGGATGCGAGAGCCTAAGCTCTGATACCACCCTGTAACGCTCCGATCCTGCGGGTACGAAGATGTTACTGCGACGTATATACACAGGTCAGAAATACCATCACGTATATACACTAAGCATCAGTACAGACAAGAATCAAAGTACGAAAGCACGTGGTGCATTGATTGGTCACTAATGTTGCATATTTAATATCATATTTTCATACCTATTTTAGAATAAAATTTTGCATTGTCTTAATTAATTGCTTAATTTATTTGCAGGCCCATTCTTTAAGGAGATGAAGAGAAATGAGCCCAAAGCCCACCAAAATTCTGAATTAAATCAGAATTAATTCACACTCACTAAATCAGGGAAAAATCAAGAGGTTGAAAACTGGTTAAGAAGAATCCTCTCAGAATCGATCGGTTAAAGCAAAGATCAAGGGATGAGATGAAGCAAGTTTGATTCAGATTCTGACTGGATACATTTTAGTATTCGAATCATAACTTTTGCTACAAAATCTCAATTCTGATGATTCAAGATGATCCAGAAAGCAGACTTACAGAGCTACAATTCTTATGTTGATCATTATCTCTAATTCTGTTATTTGATAAGTGATATTCAGCAATCAATATGCCAACAAACTGCAGATCAGAACTGAATATCCACCTCAAATCAAGTTTGAAGATAAGGGGAGTTCAAAAATTGCTAGATTTACTTATCTTCACACTCCTCTACCCTCTCCATTTCTCCTATAAATACCTTCACTCAAAGGCAAAAGGGACGACCATGCAGAGATAGGAATTTAGCCTAGTTTTCATTTCTTAGTTTAGGTTTTTAGTCTTTCTTTTCATGTAATTTTAGTTTTCATTTATGTAATTCAGAGGAGATCGACTTTCATCGAAGAACAAGACTGAAGTTAGAGCTGGAGTGACACCGGTGTAAGACTTATTTCTTTTCTTTGACTGTAATGAAATCAAATCGATGTTCTTTTTGTGTATGTACTTCTTTTTAGTCTTCTTCTTCTTCTTTTCTATTTTACCTTTCTTTTTGGTACAACTGTCTTCCAAGTGAGTCTAAAAGCATCGAAAGAGCCTTGCCTTTGCGAGTGCCACCGATAGCTCATGACGATGGAATTGTGAGTCTCTCTGTATCATTTCATGCTTGTGTATCTTGATGATGTAATGTGGAAGAGACCAACATTCGACTCTTATGGGCTATGCGCTGCTTGCCTCCAATTCAAGGTAACATCGAAGCTAAAAACTCAAGGTAAGCTTTTGGTGGAAAGAAGGTAAGTAACTCTTTTATTTCTTTCTTTCATTTTTGTAAATTAAATCACCATCTCTTCAAAATCACTCTTTTTTTCTCCACTTCATTTGTACATATTCGCTTCATTATGTTCTGATTTTTTCCACCTTCTTCATCTTTCACTTTCTCTCTAATTTTAACATAATTCTTTTTCCTTTTCTTAACTTAAAAACAGAGAAGAATCTTCGCTTTTCTTCTTAACGATTTCAATAAAGAACTGTAACGCTTCCATCACAAACCCTCCTTGTGGATCACGACCCGCATAGCCACTTGCTATAGCGGAAGAATTGAGCACTTGCACATTTTTTATTCTTAAATCTAATATTCTGTAATTTGAGTGCAGGTTTAGCCTCAATCAAATTTTGGCGCCGTTGCTGGGGAGGGTAACATGTTTTTATTGAAATCTGAATTTTTTTGAAATTTTTTTAGAACTAAACGAATTTTCTTCTCTGTTGCAGGTTACAGGGCAATCAAAGCAGGAAATTAATATTGCAGTGACATACAAGTGGCCTTGGGCCTCTGCTCTAGAAAGCAGAGACCAAGGGCCCTCTGAATTGTCGCGTTTCCACGGCAAAAGTCGCGGATCCGCGGCAAGGACGAGTTGACTACTAACAGGTTTTTGCAGGGCTGCTTGCTTTGCAAATTCTAGTTCTCTGCAATTCTTTATTTCCTATATGCCATCACATAAGCCTGCTAAATAATCAACAGTAAAACGTTTGTTGCAAAAGTTAAAAATTGATTAGACGTTTGCATTTTAGGCACGCGTTTTTTTCAATTCATTTATTTTTACTGTTGAAGAGTGCTGGAGCAAGGTACGTATGCATTGCATTTAGCATAGGACTCACTTCTTGGTTGATTTATATCGCTTTGAGTGAATCTTACATATCTTGTACATTTGCACTAATTGATTTTAAGGGCACCAACCCAATAACAAGATAAGGTGGGGATTTAATCACCCTTCCTTAGCCCAAAAATCAGAATCCAAGCACTCACTAACCCAAGCCTAACTTAAAATGAGTAGACGTTGGCCCTAGGGACATCTGGACTCAATTAGGAGGATTATCCTAAGGGGGAAAGGTGTTGGAACTTGACTCTTGCCAAATCAGTGTCTAGGAAAGGGATTAAGGGCCGAAAGCCCGAAGATTGGTGGTTATTTAATTAAGGAACGTCTTTGACGGAAAACCTCCCACCAATCTTACCCTGACCTGGCTGATTAGCTTGTGGTCAAAGTCTACATTAAACCTCCCGTGGACAGTCTAACCAGTTAGGAGTCGTCTAGGTCCAGGTCTACCCAAACTTAGGTTAGAATTTTTTCTTTCTTGTTTGTTTATTTGTTTGTTTTTCTTTCTTTTTGTTTGTATTCCATTGTGTGATATGGCTTATAATAATAATTTTTCCAACTATAATAATAATCCATATTACACATCAAACTCTTTTTCAGATATTACCAACCCGGCATATCATGACTTTAACCAACCTAGTGTGCCGGATTGGTCTTATCCGAATCAATATAACCCATGTCCCCCATCGTATGACTATAATTTCCATAACGATTTTAACTCTTCACAGAGTCAGTGGGGATTCACCTACCCCGAGTCCAATTTTCAACCAAATTGTCCTCCTTCTCCACCTAGTCCACAATATTTTCAAGAGTCATACTCAGTTCCACCAGTCCAAAATAGAAGACCATCAATTTTGAAAATGAGTATGCGTGAGTCCAAACACAAATCCCAAAATCTGAGGACTCACAATTTCACTACTACTTCCAAGACAACTCTTCATCTTTTCATCAAAACAATGAACCTATTAACTATGAAAAGATGCTTGAAGCCATGACTCAGGCTCAAAACACTCGTAATCGTGACATAGATATGATGGTCGAATCTCTACGTTCCCACCGTCCTGATGTCACTAACCATTCTGTTAGAGCCGATGAGTCATGTAGTTTTGGAAATCAAGATTCTATTTCAGAACAACCATTTGAACTTGCCCAAACTCCAAATTTTGAAAAAGATATTGATAGTTTAGCAAGTTATTCTTTTCCTGAAATAGAACTTGAAAATGAATATGATCTTGAACCCCAACTTAGTGATTCAATTCTTCTTCCTGATTCAATAATGACTCCGGTATCTTTACCTGACTTCAATCTTTTCCCGGAGTCGACATTGGATCCTGCCCCAATTCATAATGAAATAGAATCACCCATCTTTGAGGATCATATTGAACTTGACCAATTATACGCTTTTGAAGATCCTATTGACAAATTGGCAAGTTCTCCATTTTTTGATATTGAACTCAATGTGATATGTGACCTAGATTCTCACATCTGTGATCCAGTTCAACTTTCTGAATCAATATTGACTCCTGTTTTGTTACCAAACTTGAGTAATATTTTAGAGTCAGTTTTGATTCCTCCACCTATCATTCCTGAACTGGAATCACCCACATTAAGTCACATTCTATTGTTAGAAAATACATGTGGACTAGAGTTTCAACTTCTTGACTTGGACCCGCTTCTTGAACCAATTTCGACTCTTGAACCTTTACTTGATTTAAGTCACCTTCCTGAGTCGGTATTAGTTCCTATCCTTCATGAGTCCAAGTCAATCATTCTATCATTTCATACTCCATTCTGGGACGAGGTGGTTGATAAATTTGACTCCGAAATCAATTATGAAATATGAAAATTAGATGGGGTAAAATATTTAATAAAGATCCTTGATGGATACATCTTTTTAATGGGTTATATTAAAGATATTTCTGGTGGGTTCCTCCGAGACCCAAGAAAAGTTGATTGGGCCGCGTTTCATGGACCAATCAGACCACCACCGGAACCACCACCTTAAGGTAACATTTTCCTTCCCTTTCGTCTTTTTCATGTATCTATGCATTAATTCATACATTGAGGACAATGCATGAGATAGGTGTGGGGGAGGGTCTAACATAATTTTTCTTTTTCTTTAAAAAAATATAAAAAAAAATTTAACATTTTTCTTTACTTTTAAAAACTTTTTGGAAAATAGAAACAATATTTTGACTTATTTTTGTAAGAAATTAAGTTAATTCTAAGGAATAGGAAAATCCAAATTAGGATTTCTTATACTTGGTCAAAATAAGATTATTTGTTTGATTTATAGAGTTAGGAAGATAATTTGTCAAAGTAATTTGTTCTTGATCTTTACCTTGATGAAATATGCACACTTCATACACTTACACACTTAGGGTTCAAAAACAAAGATTCTTATGCCTTATAAAAAAATATATAAAAAAATAAACAAATCTAATTATTGATTAGCTAGGTGCTTTGGCCTAAGCAAGCCTTAGTATTTATGCGAAAGATAATTAGATAAGTAAAAAAAAAACAAGTCTAATTATTGATTAGCTAGGTGCTTTGGCCTAAGCAAGCCTTAGTATTTATGCGAAAGATGATTAGATAAGTTTGAAAAGAAAAATCTTCTGATTAAGCTGGGTATTTGTGCCTAATAAAGTATAAGTATTCACGCCTAAAAGAGGTTCATATAATAAAATCCTTAGTTTTGTGGCCTTGTTTGCTCGAGTCCTTAAGTCCTAGGGGTGTCTTCTCACCTGGTGCCCTAAGACCGTCTGGTTTGGGAGTCATCGATTAAAGGCTCGTTACATGGGCAGATTAGAAAGCCTAAACTAAGGAATAATACCACCAATATATATATATATATATATATATATATATATATATATATATAAATAAATAAGGCATAAGAGTTAGAGTTAATGAACCCTTAGTCAAAATTTTCACAGTCACAAGTGCATATGACTTAGGGTAAAGTAATAGACTAGATGAGAAGTATAATTTGACTCCTTACTCTAATTGATAACAAATTTTTGAATAGAGACTAAGTTTAGGAATGAAAAGTTCAGTTTTCCTATAACTTATAGATTGCTTAGATCTTACAATTATATTTCAAATATTTTTTCCTTTCAAAATGCTTTTCGAAAATACTACCTCTTTATTTCCCTTTCTTTATGGATTTTGTGGGTGCAATCCGCTGAAAACTCTCACGAGACAAAACTCGTCCTCTAGGGGAACCTAGAGGTTTAACGGCTTGTTGCACATGCTCAGTGCAATCGCGCGACCTGCGAAAGTGGTCTAATAATCCATAGTATAGTTTAGTTGTTTTGCTCGAGGACGAGCAAAAGATAGGTATGGGGGTGTGATTGGTCACTAATGTTGCATATTTAATATCATATTTTCATACCTATTTTAGAATAAAACTTTGCATTGTCTTAATTAATTGCTTAATTTATTTGCAGGCCCATTCTTTAAGGAGATGAAGAGAAATGAGCCCAAAGCCCACCAAAATTCTGAATTAAATCAGAATTAATTCACACTCACTAAATCAGGGAAAAATCAAGAGGTTGAAAACTGGTTGAGAAGAATCCTCTCAGAATCGATCGGTTAAAGCAAAGATTAAGGGATGAGATGAAGCAAGTTTGATTCAGATTCTGACTGGATACATTTTAGTATTCGAATCATAACTTTTGCTACAAAATCTCAATTCTGATGATTCAAGATGATCCGAAAGCAGACTTACAGAGCTACAACTCTTATGTTGATCATTATCTCTAATTCTGTTATTTGATAAGTGATATTCAGCAATCAATATGCCAATAAACTGCAGATCAGAACTGAATATCCACCTCAAATCAAGTTTGAAGATAAGGGGAGTTCAAAAATTGCTAGATTTACTTATCTTCACACTCCTCTACCCTCTCCATTTCTCCTATAAATACCTTCACTCAAAGGCAAAAGGGACGACCATGCAGAGATAGGAATTTAGCCTAGTTTTCATTTCTTAGTTTAGGTTTTTAGTCTTTCTTTTCATGTAATTTTAGTTTTCATTTATGTAATTCAGAGGAGATCGACTTTCATCGAAGAACAAGACTGAAGCTAGAGCTGGAGTGACACCGGTGTAAGACTTATTTCTTTTCTTTGATTATAATGAAATCAAATCGATGTTCTTTTTGTGTATGTACTTCTTTTTAGTCTTCTTCTTCTTCTTTTCTATTTTACCTTTCTTTTTGGTACAACTGTCTTCCAAGTGAGTCTAAAAGTATCGAAAGAGCCTTGCCTTTGCGAGTGCCACCGATAGCTCATGACGATGGAATTGTGAGTCTCTCTGTATCATTTCATGCTTGCGTATCTTGATGATGTAATGTGGAAGAGACCAACATTCGACTCTTATGGGCTATGCGCTGCTTGCCTCCAATTCAAGGTAACATCGAAGCTAAAAACTCAAGGTAAGCTTTTGGTGGAAAGAAGGTAAGTAACTCTTTTATTTCTTTCTTTCATTTTTGTAAATTAAATCACCATCTCTTCAAAATCACTCTTTTTTTCTCCACTTCATTTGTACATATTCGCTTCATTATGTTCTGATTTTTTCCACCTTCTTCATCTTTCACTTTCTCTCTAATTTTAACATAATTCTTTTTCCTTTTCTTAACTTAAAAACAGAGAAGAATCTTCGCTTTTCTTCTTAACGATTTCAATAAAGAACTGTAACGCTTCCATCGCAAACCCTCCTTGTGGATCACGACCCGCATAGCCACTTGCTATAGCGGAAGAATTGAACACTTGCACATTTTTTATTCTTAAATCTAATATTCTGTAATTTGAGTGCAGGTTTAGCCTCAATCATGCATTATACATTCTAACATATAAGTACAATTACAAAGTTATTACCAGATGTGACAAAATATTAAAAAAATATTACATCACCGATAGGCAAAAATGCGAGAATACAAAGAGATGTACAAGTATGAACAGTACAAAAGGAGGCTCAGAGTCATAGCAGGAAAACTCTGGAGCCGAGCAGGGGGCCTGGAAGGATGGGGTTCTGGACGGTGTGCTGGGGATACACGCTTCACCTGAGCCACTCTGATCAGTATCCGGGAGAATCCACAAGCTCTAAGCTCCGAGACCTGGACATGAGGATCCAGGAGAGTCAGAACTCCCCGGCGAGTGGTGATGCGAATGCCAAGTGGCAAGCATAGATAAGCATACGTGTATCGATAAATCTGAATCATAAACATGCATTGAAAACCGTGTCATGGCACAAGCATACAGGAGCAAGTAGATACAAAGCAAGTGATATCAAGTAGGGAATACTCATGGTATGATAAGATAAGAGCAGGAGACTGGTGGCATAGAACGCAAGGGATAAAGCAGGATGTAAGCAGGTATAATATAATAATCATAAAACTGGAAATTCAAAGTAAACCATGATGAAAGCAATTGTGGCCAAACAAGTGATATAACCAAGTTTGTAAAGCAACATAACGGGTTATTATCTTGACATTTCATTATTATTACTCGTCTGACCCATATATCTAGATATGTGTCCTGGTGTACATCTCAATACACATACATCCATATATAAGTAAGTTGAGGTTGGTTATTGGAAGCTGATGAAGAACCGATAGCTCATACTTATAGTAGTTCCCGTCCGCCCGGGACACAGCCATCGGGGGCCTAAAATCCCCCTAATATACATCTTCGGGGGGCCTGAAATCCCCCTAACACGAATCATCGGTTTTAGTATTCCACTACTATAAGCAAAGTATCATACCGGCATCCATCACTTCCTCCAATTCTCCGTGTAAGTTATCCTTTTTATGGCTTATTAGACATAATTATCAGATTACAGGAATGAGTAGGATCATAACTGGTCATAACAGGAGTACATAACAGGCATAACGGGGTACATAACAAGAGTTCAGGTGCTACATTCATGTAACGTGCTAATCATGAGTAGAGAGTTAATCATAAAAGGTATCAGATGTTAATATGACAATGACAAGTGATCAGGCAGATGACAAGTAATAAGTCATGTCATAACTGGGGACGAGTGATAAGAGATAACATAATATGAGTAGGTGTCAAGTAGTGGCATGTCGAGTGTCGGGTGTCAGGTGATAACATAACATAGGGTGATATCAGGCAGGTGACAAGAGACAGCATATCGGGAGCAGGTGATAACATGACATAACAGGAGCACATTCCAATACAAATCGTGAATACAGATACAAATACATAATACAAATACAAGTCGACCCGACTGAGCGGGAAAATTTAAAAGGAAAGCGAGAACACTCGCCTAAATCTTTAGAAAATACTGTGAAATCTCTGATCTCCATAATCCAGAAAACCAACGCATAAACGCGTTCCAATAAAAAGGAGGAGAGAGAATGAAGACGCGGGAGTCGCGTCGCGTAGAGGCCACAAACGCGGGTTCGAGACCCGCGTTTAAGCTAGGACACGAGAAGAACGCGGACACGGGCGTGAGCTCCGCGTCGCGTTGATACAAGAACGCGAGGATTGCGTTATACAAATATTAAGAACGCGAAGATCGCGTTAAGAAATTGCTTGGACGCGGGGTGAACTCTGCGTCTAGAAATTAACAGAGAGAGAGACATGGAGATAAGAGAGTGAAAGACGCAGGGAAGAAGGGGAAGAGAGACGCAGGGATTAGAGAAAGAAAAAAATGGAAAAAGAAGAAGAAAGAAAGAAATAAAGAAGGGAAGAAAAGAAAGAAAGAAAGGAAAGGAAAGAAAGAAGAAGAGAAGGGGGAGGAAGCCCGCCATGGCTTGGCCGGCGGTCGCCGGTGGTGGCTGGAGATGGTCGGCCAAAGCCCCAAGCCCAAGCTATTAGTGGTGTGCAAGTCTAGTTAAAAATGGAGATTTGGAGTTTTGAAAACGAGGCTTCGGAGAATGAAGCTATAGCTCGTTAGAAAGAGCACTCCGTGGGGAGAAAGATGACGTGATTGTTGGTGGCCAAAGTGGTGTAGGTGGCGGGGGAGATGGTGGTGAAGTTTGATGGTAATGGGTTATTTTCTTGATGAAAAAAGAGGTGATGTTGGTGGTTGGAGTTGGTGTTATGGTTGTTGTTGTTGTTGGAATGGAGGAGGAGATGAAGGAGAGATTGGTGGTGGAAATAGTGGCGGAAAAGATGGAGAGGGTGGCCGGCCAAGGCACGGCCCATGGCTGCGTTTGCTGCTGGTTGCTGTTGGTGTGAAGAAGGAGGAGGAAAATAATGAAGAAGGGAGGAAAAGAAGGGGGTTTTATAAAAGGGAGTTGGAGATATTACAAGTTTGCCATCAACCAATGAGATTTGCGTCTCATTAAAAAAAAGAGGCCGCGTCTCACTAAATCAAACCAGCGTTTGCCAATTGCCCAGACGCGGGGATAAATCCGGCATCCCAAAGGAAAAAACGCGAGAATCGCGTTTGACAGAAGAGATAAAAGTCATAATGACTTGATTAGACTTGACTGGAAGGGCATTAAATGCAGAATGGAGAGAATCTCTGCATTAAAGATCAAATTCATGTTTAGTGAGCCCTGCGTCTGGAGAGGAGAGAGAAATAATAAAAGAAAAAAGAAAAATATCTAGATAAAATTTCGGCATCTGGGAAAATACCGAAAACTTCAGAAAAGCCTGAAAAATGAAGTAACTCGAAAAGATTTACAAAAATTCTAAAAAATAATAAATATTATTTTAAGATGTTTGGTGAAATCAGATTTTGAAGATTCAATTCCGTTTTTGAAATAAAAATCCTGAAATCCACCGTTGATTCCAGCCAGATTTTGATAAATTCTGAAAAATTCCAGAAAATACATTTAAATAGAAAATATGATTTTTAAAAATAATGTGAAAGCTGTTTGTAGAAATTCAACTCCGTTTGTACATTAAAAATCTAAGAATCGGTTAGCGGCACTGGTCGACGCCGGTTTTGAAAATTTCCAATTCAATTCAGGAAAATTTCAAAAAATCATAGAAATCTAAAATATTAGAAAATGATGTTTGAAATTGATCAAATCTGACTACCGAAAAGATCAAACCGAGTAATACACTAAGATCGGGTCACCGGTTCAGACTAGGGCTGACTCCGAGTCCACGAATCCAGATCCCCAGTAAAACGATCATACAAATAATTCATCATACAAAATAAATACTAGAAGTAAATCGAAAAATACGATTGAAAAATCTTAATACGCAACTAAGTATGTATTCCGAGAGCGGGGTGTTACACTCTTTATCATGATCAAAGGGAAGGAGGGTTTTAGGCATATCTGATTTCATCACAAAAGGGATGTCGAAGGTTGCACGATCTCGAGGACGCCGGAGTTGAGGGAGAGAATTCTTTTCTTCAGCCACCAAGTTCTTTTCTTTATCCTTAGAGGAGATGAGAGGCCACCAAGAGAGAGATTGTCATTGTGGTGGAGAGAGAACCCTACCCATGATATATATAGCATCAAGGAACTCTAGTTCAACTCATCATAGATCTAGGCCCTTGATTTATATCACAAGTTCCCCACGTATAGATGAGTCCTACATTTTAATTTAAATACACTTATGGCTAAGCGTAATTGAAAACATGTCTAGACCCAAACAATTTAGACTTGATCAAGTCTTTATTGGGTCATACAACATAGGTTAAGTGGACGGGTGCAAATATCTATTTGACTTGATTAGGCTCGAATTAAATTAGACTTTAAAAGCATAATAAGTGTAACATACTTTATTCAGCATAACCCTTACAATAGGAACGTTAGTTTAAAAAGACAGAGAATATATTGAAATTTAATTATTCCACAATCAATATTTATACAAGATAAATATTTATTAACAATAATTTGTGTATAACTGAACGTTTGTATAAACAAGCAGGATAACAGAATAAGAACCAGATTTTGGAGTGAGATACGCGTAAAACGAATCTCCTCAAGATTATTACGTCATCCGCTGCGGTGCATACGAGATAATGGACGCTGGTCCCAAGATACAACAATCATTCACGTGTTTTGTGCAACACTTTGCAAAACTACATACAGTCGAATCAAAGTTAATCCGTTCCTTCTACTTGACCAGAAGTTGAAATGGACCAAAGAACTATAAAATTTCTGAAGAGAATTTTTGTCTGAACAGACCTTGTATTAAGAGAGGAGAAGAAGGGAAATAAATTCCGAGTTGTTTTTGGTTTATAGTTTTTGAGTGATATTCTACCCTTTATGTAGGAATCAGAGGAAATCTTTCAATTGTAACAGGTGCAACCCTTCGAACAGACACATCTGTTCGGTTGGAATGGAGCAACCTTTCCGAACAGACACATCCGTTCGCCGAATAGACACATCCATTCGGTTGAAACGGGTTATCCCCAAATAAACACATCCCTTTGGTCGGAGCAGGTTGTAATACCCCGTTCCCGGAATACGTACTTAGTTGCGTATTCAGTTTCCCTATCGTGTTTTTTTCGAATTACTTCCTGTATTCGACCGATTTCAGTTCCAAATGTCATTTTCCTATACTTTGGATTTTATATGATTTTCTGAAATTTTCCTGAATTAATTAAATATTTTCAAAACCGGGGTCGACCAGTGCCGCTGATCGATTCTCAGATTTTTATCTTGTAAACAGTTAGGAATTTCTAGAAGATCCTTTAGACATTATTTCTTAGAATCATATTTTCTATCTAAATACTTTTTCTGAGAATTTTATGAATTTATGAAAATTCCAACGGAGTCGGTAGATAACTGATTCCGGGATTTTTAATTTTAAAACTGTAAATTATTTCTTCAAACGAATTGCACCATGAGCCTTCAAATATTATTCTTGATTTTTGGTAAAATTTTCAGGTCATTCCGAGATACTTGAATTTCGGGCATTTTTTCAATTATTGCAAATTCCATTTTCCACCTCATGTGCCACCTCAATTCCCACTCACCCTTCACCTAACCCCACTCACTCTCTCTCCTTCCCATGGCCGGCCAAGTGGCCAGGTGAGGGACACCTCACCCCCTCCTTTTTGCAAGAAAACCCCTCACTTCTATCTTAATTCCAACCCCTTTACAAAATCTCCAATCCTATAAATACATTTTCCTTTACACTTTAATCCTTTTCTTCCTCATTTCAACACAAGAGAGAAGAACTCTCACCAACCCTCTTCTTCCTCAACCACAACCCTAGCTCCAAGAACTCCCCAAGCTCTTCACCTCCAGCTCAAGTCACTTCTTTGGAGCTTGGATCGTAGCTCTCTCCGTCGCCAAGGATCATTTGGGAGCTACTCGTCGTCAACAATCTTTTCGAGCTCACTAACTCGAATCCAACGGTTCCAAGTGAGTATTTCACTCACCAAGACTTGAATTAGCCCTAGAACACTTGTATCTACACTTCTTGTACACCTAGGTTACCAAAAACCTCGGTTTGGACCATCAAACACACTTCCAGAAATTCTGTTCTGTTCACTGTTTTTCCCCACGATTAGTCGACTATACCTAGGGACTAGTCGACTAATCCACTGTAGTTGAAACTTAGACTTTCAGGATTTCACAGTTTTAGTCGACTAGACTAAATTACCAGTCGACTAGATATCCCTAGTCGACTACTAGAATTCCCCTAGTCGACTCCTGAAATAGACTCAACTCTCTGTATCTCAAACTTAGTCGACTTAAGTATCCATTAGTCGACTAATAGTTCCCTGTTAGTCGACTACCCTTACAACCCTAGTCGACTAACTTTCCCTGAAACAGAATTCCAACTCTCTGTATCCCTGTTTTAGTCGACTAACCCAGACTGTTAGTCGACTAGAGACCCCTATTAGTCGACTAACCCTTACCCCTAGTCGACTAATTCTGACTGTGTGTCATAGTTAATTTCTGTTCTGAATTTGGTTCTTATGCTTGTTACATGTGTATTATATCTTGCTTGTTCATGCTTCAATACTGGCACTACATGATCTATTACTGAATGGATGTATCTCTTAATGCCTCATGACTTGCTATTGCATATACTCGTTTCATGACATGTTAAATAGTAATATCACCACTTATCATGCCATCTCTTAAAACTAAGCATGATACACTTGACTTTTACATAAAAAGCACCAACTTACATATGGGTCGGGGGAAATATGCGGATATCGATACGTGTTCGTGTTTACAGTGGTAGTAGGTATATTGTACAATCATATTCCGGTCTAACCTGCGGTACACCAGGGGACCGAGGGGAGTGCTTGCTCCCTATTCCTGAATCAGTCATGACTAAGGGCATACATAAGACCCTCCTGAATAGCCTAGCGGCTGGCTTCCGTCACCAAGCAACGGAACAATCCTGGACCGTTATCCCGGGCATGTACGGGGTCCACTGTAAACATAGTTCGTCGATACCCCCGCTGTTTCCAATAACAACCTTGAGTTACTAGGATATGCATCTATGTGAGCTGGGACGCTGGGTCACATAGCTAGATATCACAGTAAAGCAAGTAATAATAATAATAGACTAGAGCTATGCATTCATTCCTTTCTGACTTCAGTTATATATGCTTTCCTTACCTGTTGGTTTATATTCATTAGACCGTTCTAGTTTTCTTTATTCATGTATCCTAGCCATTTGGCCATATATATATTGTTCATCGTTATATGTCTTGATCCCTTGGATTTGCATATTCAGATTCCGAGGCTTGGGTCGAAGTGGAGCCATCCACCGAAGATCAGGCTTTCTTTAGAGAGCAGGCAGATTAGCTCCGGTCCTCGTGCCAGACTCTCTCCTTTTGTCTCACGGGATCTCCATCCTACTCGTGAGATTTTTGTATACATATTGTATATATTCTTTTGGTCTTGGTTATGATGTAATGCACACGTCATGTGTAATACTTTATAATATCCTGTGATAACTTTGTATGTGTACTTCTTGTGTTGGCATATGTATGGATACCACGCTTTGTCGTGTACTCTGTTCCTTATTGTACTTTTATGCTTAGCGTATATACGTGGGGACAATTTATGACCTACGTATATACGCCGCAGTGACGTCCCCGTATTCGTGGAATCGGGGCGTTACAGGTTGGTATCAGAGCCTAGGCTCTCACACCTAAAGTACAATCAAGCAGCTAATTTATGATTTGCTGGTGCCAACTACAATGTACAAAGTTATCTAGTCCTTCTTGATTCCTCCTTGATTCCATCCCTTGTGTCCTAAATTCCTTCCATTTTTCCAATTCCAGTTATCTTTCACCAATCGGTATGGAGAGAAGGACGGGCCGTAACCACTCGGGGCAAGCATCGAATGGACCTACAGGGGAGAATGTGGATATTCTGAAGGTCATTCAGACTATGATGGAGAACCAGCAGCAGCAGACTGAACTCCTCAGGCAAGAATTGGCAGCACCGAAGGAGCAGAGGCCGGAAATGTATCGGACTTCAGGAGGCTGCAACCAGCCATCTTCTCGGGAGAAGAGAAGCCCTTGGATGCTGAGCAATGGCTGACAGATACCGCAGACTTGTTGAATGCGGCCAGAGTACCGAAGGAGAATCAAGTGGAGGTCGCCAAGATTCAGCTGAAGGACATAGCCAGAACTTGGTGGCTAGCAGAAGAGGCCAGATTGGAGAAACCTGTCACCTGGGACACGTTCTCCAAGAGCTTTTATAGCAGATTCTTCCCTGCTACTGCTCAGAAAGACATGGAAGAGCAGTTTATCAGGCTACAGCAAGGGAGTAGGTCCGTGGACGAGTATGCCGCGGAATTTCTCAGACTGAGCCGCTTTGCCCCGTACATGGTAACGGACGAGGAGAAGCGGGCAAGTAGGTTCCAGCAGGGCTTGCAGATGGACATTCAGATGTTCTTAATGCCCCAACAGCTGAAGACTTATTCAGGGGTTCTTACCATAGCTCGGGAAGTGGAGCGTGGGTTGGAGAAGAAGCGAGAGGATCAGATGAGGAACCAGGCCATGAAGAGGCCGTTTCCACCAATAGGGAGAGGAGGCCCATTCAGAGCAGCGAAGGTGCAGATGAGGCAGCAATTCAGACCAGCTCCTTACCAGGTGGGCCAACCATCGACCTTCTGCAGTTATTGTCAGAAACCGGGCCACATTCGTCAGAATTGCCGTAGGGCAAATGGATTGTGTTTGGTGTGTGGATCCAGGGATCATTCTATAGATGCCTGTCCGCACAGAAGGATGGGGATAGCCGGTCAAGCCTTGCCAGCACTTCCAGGACCCAATGGACAGAGAGCACTTCCAGGGCCACTTGGGCAGAGGAATCAGGGACCAGTGATGAGGAGAGCTCTTCCCCTTCCTCCACAGCATGTTGTTCGCCCAGTCCAGAGGGGAGCTAGGACAGCAGCAGGGCGTGGAAGAGGTCAAGCCTACAACTTGACGGAAGTGGAAGCTGAGACTTCTGAGGAGGTGATAACAGGTAATATCAGAGTGCATTCTCAACCTGTTTTAGCCCTCTTCGATTCCGGTGCTTCGCATTGTTTTATCTCAGATCATTTTGTGGCATTGCATTCTATACCTGTTAAAGTGTTAGACCACAAATGGGAGATTAGTACCGGGAATGGAGTAGTCATGTCTTCTAGGGTTTGTGCTGATTGTCCAGTGGAACTTTGTGATAAGACCTTGGCCATAGATATGCTCGTGCTAGACACTAAAGGGTACGACGTAATCTTAGGCATGACCTGGCTCAGTCAGTACCATGCAGTTATTGACTGTAGGGAGAAGAAGATTATTTTCAGGATTCCCCGTCAACCGGAATTTCAATTTTGTGGTGAGGTGAAGTCTACCAAGAGAAAGACTCGGTTGACTACTTCAGAGGTTCAGAAAGGAGTACCGGTGTGGGATGAATTTCCAGGGGTATTTGCTGAGATCTCAGGACTGCCACCAAAAAGGGTGATCGAGTTCTCAATTGATACTGTGCCTGGGACAGCTCCTATATCTAAGGCTCCGTACAGGATGGCACCGACGGAGCTAGAGATTCTGAAGAAGCAGCTGCAGGAGTACTCTGATAAGGGATTGATTCGGCCAAGTGCTTCACCATGGGGAGCTCCAGTGCTATTGGCGAACAAGAAGGATGGTGGTAAGAGACTTTGTATTGATTACAGGGAATTGAACAAGGTTACCATCAAGAACAAGTATCCCTTGCCAAGGATTGATGATTTGTTTGATCAGCTTCATGGAGCCCGGGTATTCTCTAAGTTGGATTTGCAGTCGGGGTACCATCAGCTAAGGATGAAGACAGAGGATATCCCGAAGACGGCATTCAGGACCCGTTATGGCCACTATGAATTTCTAGTTATGCCTTTCGGAGTCACCAATGCCCCTGCAGTTTTCATGGATTTGATGAACCGAGTGTTCTCGCCCTACCTGGATCAGTTCGTTGTTGTCTTCATGGATGACATCTTGATCTATTCCAAGAACAACAAGGAGCATGCAGAACACTTGAGGATTGTGTTGCAGACCCTCCAGCAGGAGCAGCTTCATGCCAAGAGGAGCAAGTGTGACTTCTGGTTGGACAGTATAGCCTTCCTTGGGCACATTGTTTCAGCAGAAGGAATCTCGGTGGATCCCAGCAAAGTCCAAGCAGTGAAGAATTGGCCTATTCCGGAGACGGTGACTGAGATTAAGAGTTTTCTTGGGCTAGCCGGATATTACAGGCGCTTTGTCCAGGATTTCTGTAGGATTGCAGCTCCGTTGACCAAGCTCACCCGGAAAGGAGAGAGGTACATATGGACAGAAGAATGTGCTTTGGCATTTGAGCAGTTGAAGCAGAGACTCATTTCAGCTCCGATCTTGAAGACTCCCTCAGGGAGAGGAGGGATGGTCATATTCAGTGATGCATCAGGGAAAGGCCTGGGGTATGTGCTTATGCAACATGATCTTGTTATAGCATATGCATCTAGGCAACTGAAGCCTCATGAGCGGAACTACCCAACTCATGACTTGGAGCTAGCAGCTGTTATATTTGCTTTGAAGATTTGGAGGCATTATCTTCTGGGAGATAAGGTGTTGATATACACGGATCACAAGAGCCTCAAGTATATTTTCTCACAGAAGGAGTTGAACATGAGGCAGAGGCGGTGGCTGGAGCTGATGGCGGACTATGATATTGACTTGCAATACCATCCAGGCAAGGTCAATACAGTACCGGATGCACTGAGCAGGATGCCAGAGAATAGGGTGCTTGTCCAAATCACTCAGCAGAAGGAGTTGATTCAGGACATTATCAGATTGGACTTGATGTTGGTTCGAGGAGCTGAGGAGGCAGGACAGCTCATGGCTTTGCAGATTCAGTCTACATTAATAGATGAGATCAAGGAAGCTCAGAAGGAAGATCCCAGATTGCAGCAGTTCCGAGCTCAGGTAGAGGCTGGATTGAGGACTGATATCTGTATTCATCCGGATGGTGCCTTATATTTTGGTAGCAGACTTTGTGTTCCCCAAGGAGAGGTTCGGCAGAAGATTTTGGCAGAGGCTCACAGTTCAGCATATTCCATACACCCAGGGGGAAACAAGATGTATCAGGATATGAAGAAGCAGTTTTGGTGGAATGCTATGAAGAGGGAGATAGCCCAGTTTGTTGCCAAGTGCTTGGTTTGTCAACAGATAAAGATTGAGCATCAGAGGACGGCGGGACTTCTGCAACCTTTACCGATTCCCGAGTGGAAGTGGGAGCACATTACCATGGATTTTGTTACGGCATTGCCTCGAAGTCCTAAAGGTAATAATGCTGTGTGGATAATCATTGACCGTCTCACCAAGTCAGCTCACTTTATACCATTCAGGGTGGGACAGTCAACAGAGGTCTTGGCAGACAAGTACTTGAAGGAGATAGTTCGTCTACATGGAGTTCCTGTTAGTATTGTATCAGACCGAGACACCAGATTCAGATCTCATTTCTGGGAGAGTCTCCAAGAAAGTCTAGGGACTCGTCTGAAATTCAGTACATCATATCATCCTCAGACAGACGGACAATCTGAGAGGACTATCCAGATTCTTGAGGATATGTTGAGGGCCTGCATGATTGAATTCCAGGGATCATGGGAAGACCATCTTCACTTGGCGGAGTTTTCTTATAATAACAGTTATCAAGCAAGTATCAAGATGGCACCATTTGAAGCATTGTATGGGAGGAAGTGTAGGTCTCCGATTTGTTGGGATGAAGTCGGTGAGAGAAGACTTTTGGGGCCAGAGATTCTGATTCAGACAACAGACAAGGTCAGGATTATCAGAGATCACCTCAGGGCAGCGCAGAGTCGGCAGAAGAGTTGGGCAGACACACTGAGAAGGCCATTGGAATTCCAGACAGGAGATCATGTATTCCTGAAGATATCTCCTACCAAGGGAGTAATCCGGTTCGGTACTCGTGGAAAGCTTAGTCCGAGATATATCGGCCCATTTGAGATTTTGGATCGAGTGGGAGATGTGTCTTATAGATTGGCATTACCGCCATCTTTGGACGGAGTTCACAATGTTTTCCACGTGTCACAGTTGAGGAAGTATGTGAAAGATGATAGCCATATCCTGGATCACTCCGAACTGGAACTACAACCGGATTTATCATATCAAGAGCAGTCGATGGCCATTGTGGATAAAAGTGTCAAGACATTGAAGAACAAGGCTATACCATTAGTGTTGGTGTCTTGGAACAGGCATGCACCAGGAGAGGCCACGTGGGAGCGAGAAGATGTCATCCGTGAGCGTTACCCTCATCTCTTCACAACTTGATTGGTAAGACTCTTCCTTCTTATTCCGATTCTTGTTCTTATCCTTATTCTTATCTACCGTTATCTTCCTTCTTGTCCTTATTTATCTGTTCCCTTTCACTTTACGAAATTTCGAGGACGAAATTTTTGTAAGGTGGGTAGATTGTAATACCCCGTTCCCGGAATACGTACTTAGTTGCGTATTCAGTTTCCCTATCGTGTTTTTTTCGAATTACTTCCTGTATTCGACCGATTTCAGTTCCAAATGTCATTTTCCTATACTTTGGATTTTATATGATTTTCTGGAATTTTCCTGAATTAATTAAATATTTTCAAAACCGGGGTCGACCAGTGCCGCTGATCGATTCTCAGATTTTTATCTTGTAAACAGTTAGGAATTTCTAGAAGATCCTTTAGACATTATTTCTTAGAATCATATTTTCTATCTAAATACTTTTTCTGAGAATTTTATGAATTTATGAAAATTCCAACGGAGTCGGTAGATAACTGATTCCGGGATTTTTAATTTTAAAACTGTAAATTATTTCTTCAAACGAATTGCACCATGAGCCTTCAAATATTATTCTTGATTTTTGGTAAAATTTTCAGGTCATTCCGAGATACTTGAATTTCGGGCATTTTTTCAATTATTGCAAATTCCATTTTCCACCTCATGTGCCACCTCAATTCCCACTCACCCTTCACCTAACCCCACTCACTCTCTCTCCTTCCCATGGCCGGCCAAGTGGCCAGGTGAGGGACACCTCACCCCCTCCTTTTTGCAAGAAAACCCCTCACTTCTATCTTAATTCCAACCCCTTTACAAAATCTCCAATCCTATAAATACATTTTCCTTTACACTTTAATCCTTTTCTTCCTCATTTCAACACAAGAGAGAAGAACTCTCACCAACCCTCTTCTTCCTCAACCACAACCCTAGCTCCAAGAACTCCCCAAGCTCTTCACCTCCAGCTCAAGTCACTTCTTTGGAGCTTGGATCGTAGCTCTCTCCGTCGCCAAGGATCATTTGGGAGCTACTCGTCGTCAACAATCTTTTCGAGCTCACTAACTCGAATCCAACGGTTCCAAGTGAGTATTTCACTCACCAAGACTTGAATTAGCCCTAGAACACTTGTATCTACACTTCTTGTACACCTAGGTTACCAAAAACCTCGGTTTGGACCATCAAACACACTTCCAGAAATTCTGTTCTGTTCACTGTTTTTCCCCACGATTAGTCGACTATACCTAGGGACTAGTCGACTAATCCACTGTAGTTGAAACTTAGACTTTCAGGATTTCACAGTTTTAGTTGACTAGACTAAATTACCAGTCGACTAGATATCCCTAGTCGACTACTAGAATTCCCCTAGTCGACTCCTGAAATAGACTCAACTCTCTGTATCTCAAACTTAGTCGACTAATAGTTCCCTGTTAGTCGACTACCCTTACAACCCTAGTCGACTAACTTTCCCTGAAACAGAATTCCAACTCTCTGTATCCCTGTTTTAGTCGACTAACCCAGACTGTTAGTCGACTAGAGACCCCTATTAGTCGACTAACCCTTACCCCTAGTCGACTAATTCTGACTGTGTGTCATAGTTAATTTCTGTTCTGAATTTGGTTCTTATGCTTGTTACATGTGTATTATATCTTGCTTGTTCATGCTTCAATACTGGCACTACATGATCTATTACTGAATGGATGTATCTCTTAATGCCTCATGACTTGCTATTGCATATACTCGTTTCATGACATGTTAAATAGTAATATCACCACTTATCATGCCATCTCTTAAAACTAAGCATGATACACTTGACTTTTACATAAAAAGCACCAACTTACATATGGGTCGGGGGAAATATGCGGATATCGATACGTGTTCGTGTTTACAGTGGTAGTAGGTATATTGTACAATCATATTCCGGTCTAACCTGCGGTACACCAGGGGACCGAGGGGAGTGCTTGCTCCCTATTCCTGAATCAGTCATGACTAAGGGCATACATAAGACCCTCCTGAATAGCCTAGCGGCTGGCTTCCGTCACCAAGCAACGGAACAATCCTGGACCGTTATCCCGGGCATGTACGGGGTCCACTGTAAACATAGTTCGTCGATACCCCCGCTGTTTCCAATAACAACCTTGAGTTACTAGGATATGCATCTATGTGAGCTGGGACGCTGGGTCACATAGCTAGATATCACAGTAAAGCAAGTAATAATAATAATAGACTAGAGCTATGCATTCATTCCTTTCTGACTTCAGTTATATATGCTTTCCTTACCTGTTGGTTTATATTCATTAGACCGTTCTAGTTTTCTTTATTCATGTATCCTAGCCATTTGGCCATATATATATTGTTCATCGTTATATGTCTTGATCCCTTGGATTTGCATATTCAGATTCCGAGGCTTGGGTCGAAGTGGAGCCATCCACCGAAGATCAGGCTTTCTTTAGAGAGCAGGCAGATTAGCTCCGGTCCTCGTGCCAGACTCTCTCCTTTTGTCTCACGGGATCTCCATCCTACTCGTGAGATTTTTGTATACATATTGTATATATTCTTTTGGTCTTGGTTATGATGTAATGCACACGTCATGTGTAATACTTTATAATATCCTGTGATAACTTTGTATGTGTACTTCTTGTGTTGGCATATGTATGGATACCACGCTTTGTCGTGTACTCTGTTCCTTATTGTACTTTTATGCTTAGCGTATATACGTGGGGACAATTTATGACCTACGTATATACGCCGCAGTGACGTCCCCGTATTCGTGGAATCGGGGCGTTACACAGGTTATCCCCGAATAGACACATCTATTCGGTCAGAACCGGCGCAACTGTTCTGAATAGACATGTTCGTTCACCGAATAGACACATCCATTCACATTTCACTTTCAATGTTGGATTAAAGAGTTTTCACTTTTTTTAGTCCATTTAGCTCTTATTCTAGGCAAACTTCCGACTTGAATATCTCATTCATTCATGAATGAAATTGAACATGTGAATATAGCACGTTCATCGCCAATGAAAGGAGAACACATTCCAACCATCTCCCGTGCATTCCGAGCAGCAGGTCCCACCTAAAATTTAGTCAATTTTTTTTCAAAAACTCACTTGATTAATTTCAAGTTTCCAGCATATTATTCTTTTAACTGGTGATCTCCTATAAAATCCAAAGCATGTCATTTATTCTCCATAAATTATGAAATATATGAGCCTTCATTCGAAATCTTGCTTGTTACATTCTTGAGCAGTCCTCTCATAATGTATTAAAAGACTTCAACTGAGCTTTTCAACAGTCTGTCTTTTGATCAGAAGCCCTCAAATTAATCAATGATATATAATAAACTTGTGTTAATATTTTAACTCTTTGTGTACTTATCAGGCCTGGTAGGTTCACAATTAACCAACACATTAACAAATATCTTCGAATTATCGCAAGCATGTAAATAGTATTAGGGGTTTACTGTTTGTTTTGTAGCTAGATATGCAAATACAATTGTAGAAAATGGATCAACGAGTTTTTTCTCGCAATACCCTTATTAGGGATGAGAATGGATGTGTCCATAGGCCTCCATTGGACGTGTCCAGTAAAATTTTTTCTATAAGAAAATGAGAAAATGCATATTCCTATAGAAAATTTTCTATTGAACATGTCCAATGGGGCCCATTGACATGTCCATTCTCATCCCTAACTCGTAGTAGTAACCAAGATTTGCACTGAGTACTTCTAAACCCATAGTGGCATATTGTTCGATAGGAATGAGTGGAGAAAGCTGATTCATGTGCCCGATCTGGCGTAATTCTCTTTTAGTTCTTGTAGCCTACCCCAAATAATTGGAACAAATGGCTTAGTTGTTGTTATTTTTCTAAACCCACATTGTACTGTGGAATTCTGCAAGCTAGATTTATGTCCATAATCGGTTTGTTGTTGGATATATTGACCTAATCTTAACAAACTCGTTTGACAACTCTAGGAATCAAACATGAAATCTTTCGCCAATAGCGTGTTTTGTTTGGGGCGGAAGTGGGAAAAAACGGAAATGAAAAAACTCATTTCCTACTTTCAGTGCTTGTTTGAAACTGAAAAAAGGAAATGAGAAAACCCATTTCTTTCTCTCTTTTCTCTTTACACCTCTCTTTTACATTATCATTTTTTCACTTACAGTGTGTTATACTTAATTTTGTTGTCATGTGTTTTCCATTGATTTTCTTTTCGGAGTGTCAACAATATAAATCTCACTTGTAATAAGTTATAACTCAAAACAGTTAATTTTGTTGTCATGTAAATCCTACTTGCAGTCTAATTATAATCATTTTTTTTATAATTAATATTTAGTTTAATATTATTTTACGGTCAACCTTGTGTTCAACTTTTTCACTTTCAACTTTACTAATCAAATACAAAAAAATACAATATACTTTTTCACTTACCTTTTTATATTACAACTAAATATCGAAAAATTTAACTTGCAGAAATCCCAATTTTTTATCTTTTTTTCACACGTCTTCCTCTTTTTTCACTTACATCTTTTCCTCTCACTTGAAACAAATCAAACAGTGAGGAAGAGGAGTTATTGGCGAACTTACCTGCTTTCACACTTTCTTGTTCATTAATTATGTTTTTCCTTTTTTTAGTTCTAAATTTATTTTGTATGTGCGCGTTTGTGTTCGAAGAGCTGGTTGTTGCATATATGGACCTAACTCGAATTCATTAATTAGATGGATCTAATAGATATATAACGGATCTGAATCTGGTCTATGAAAAGATCTGCCTTAGATATAATGCCACTGTCAAATATCAGAAAATTATGCATGTGAACGCAAATAAAGATTTTGTTGCAGGTATAGATGCAAAAATTCTTTTAAAATAATTCATACTACCCGCTCCTCAGCTGCGATGCACGTACACTGTCCCGTAAACGCTCATCGTATGGCCACAAACACTAAAATTAGGGGTGAGCAATAATTTGGACAAAGCGTGAAATCAAACTGAATAGCACGAAACCACTCGGTTCGGTGCGATTTGAGGAAGAGTTCAGTTTGGTTTCTCAAATTTTGGAATTCGGTACACCGAACCGAACAGAACTCTCTTCAACTCAAAAAATTACCCAAAAAAAATAAAGCATTGGGCAATGGTTTGAAAGCACACTCCTCTTCCCCATGTGCACTCTCTTTCACTCAAAAAATTATCTGCTCTCTTCTTCCCTTAAAAAATTACACGCCCTGAAGCCCGCAAGTACTCTTTCTTCCTCTCTCAGAACCGAACTACGAAGCCGCAACTGAACTGAAAGTTTCGGCTCGGTTCGATTTGAAAATTTATGCGGTGTGATTAGGTCCAATTTTTTTTTGATGAAAATCGGACCTAAACTGACTGATGCCCACCTTTAGTTAGACCCGACCCTGGTTCGATTCGAACAGGCGAGCCGAACCGGGAACCAGTTTGCTAGAACTGGAACCAAAATTGGCTCGGGCGGCCAATTTGCCGATTCTAAACCGAACCGGAAGCAGTTGCTCTTGGGCCGGTTCTAATTGATGAGATCCAGAATTGGAAACCGGTGGTTCCCGATTCGAACCTCCTTTTTTTCCTTTTTTTAATAGGTTGTTCGGCCCGATCTTTAATCTTTTTTTGGGAGCCCAGGCGGGCCTAGGCGCCTGGCCCAGCTGCCCCGCCTGAATCATTGGTGCAAATATCTCTCAAAGTTCAGATCTTGGGCTGAAATTCATCCCCAAAAACTTGGATTTGCCTTAGATGGAACTGGTGGCCCAGAGGCCCTTTACCTTAGTTTTGATGATGACTAACTTATGAAGGTTAGTTTTCTAATGATCCTGTGTTTATATAGTTTCAGATATTGATCAAGATCTTAGTAGGTGTTTAGCTTCAATAAAGGATTCAAAACTAGTTTTGGAGCAAACACGTGTGGATTTAAGAGCTCGCGCGTCAAGATCGCATCTAGCACTCGGTTGGAGTCAAACTCTATGGATCAAGATTCGATCGAGTCGGCTTGGAGACAGAGATCGACAAGAAAACTTGCATCTAGGTTTGTTTAGTTTGTTTAGTTCAGATCTTGTGTGAGGATAGCTTAGTCTTGATATGCTCAAGTACACACACATAAGTTCAATAGTTTTTGGTTTCTGTTTAACCGTTTTTGAATTTCAAGAATACATAGATGGTTTTCATGAATAGATAAGATCAAAACAAGTTTTACATGGTTTATATGTATAGTGAATTCATCTATATACATTGATGTTTCATATTGTCTAAAAACTTATTTTGATGTATATCTAGTCATGTGTTTTAAGTTAAGTTTTATCAAAACTCAGTTTTGGATTTATTGTCAAAAACATAGATATATCTTTTATATGTGTATTGAATTCTATCCATACACACTATGCTTCAAATGTGTTTCTATATCATGTTTTTGTATTTATACAAGTTTAAAGAAAAATCGTATTTTTCTTTAGAAGTTTGATTTTTGAAAAATATCGTTTTTGGTTTGAAGCTTAATTTTCATGCCTAAAAAATAGTTCAAATAGTTTGTAATATGTGTTGAATTTTGATCATACATATTTATACTTCAAATATTTATAAGAACTTATTTTTGTGAAATTTATGTGATTTTATGAGATTTTATAGGTAATTAAAAGCCAACATTTTAAACCCTATAATCCTAGTCCTGAGCCTGCTGACGGTCGACCGATCGGTCGACCGGACCAGAGCTCGGTCGACTGATGTGTGCAGATACGTGCACACTGCCTTGGCCTTGGGCCGGTCGACGTACAGTCGACCGATCCAGAGAGCTTGCTCTCTGGACCTGGCCTCGATCGACCAGTCGATCAACCGGTCGGAGAGTTAGCTCTCTGGTGCTAGCCTTGGTCGACAGGGCGGTCGACCATTAGGCAAGTTTGCCTGGGGCGGTCGATCGGTAACCCCAACGGTCAGAAATCTGACCGTTGGCCGGTCGGCCGAGTGCTCGACCGACAGGTCATTTCTCACATGTTCTGGACTCCAGCGGCTATATTTCAGACACCTATAAATATGGGTCTTTGAGGGTTGTTTTAACCAAGATTTTCTAGAGCAATTTTTCCCATCTTCTCAAGAGTTTTTAAGCAAGTGTTTAAACAAGTTTTAGAGCTTTAATCTCTCTATCTTTATTTAGTTTCAAAGTTTTTAGAAAATCAAAAGAAAACAAGTTTTGAGATTCTAGTTCTTGTCCAAAATTTCTATATCTTATTTAGAGTTTTTTTTAAGTAATTTCTTTGTGTTTTGTTTTCCAAAACACTTTAATTTCTCACACTTGAGCTATCAATTCTATTCCTACCTTTAGGATCTTTTTTTGTGAGAAAAATATTTGTGATCCTTTGAGATCTTCAAGAGAGAGTTTCTGATCATTGGATCACTAAGTTTTATTTCTTCTTTGCTTTGTGTGATTGGTAGTGAAAAGTGCATTTTTATCATGACATTTACCATCACATTTTCATATTTATTCATATAATTCTGCACATTTACTAATATTTTATGATTTATTGTGTGCAGGCCTTGAGTTCTTATTTTAATAATAAATAAAGCCTAAAAGAAGCCCAAAAGCCCATATTCAAGCCCAAGTGCAAAAGTGAAAATATTAATTGTCAAAATTGCAAATACACAAGGGCCAAAGTTGCAAATATTAAAGAAAAGGGAAGGATAGACTTCTATTCAACCCTAAACACTTGCGGGATGAGGATAAAAGCCAAAGAAGGAGAATTTAAAATCACAAATTCGTGGATAAAAGATTTGGGATCTAGGTAACTTGCTTCCCAAGTTATATCCAAATCCAAAGATTAAGAGCCAGGATCAAGCTTCTAGAAGGAAACGACCAGATGGACGGACCAGGGGAGGCCACGCGCCAAAGCGCGTGGCCAGCCGCCACTACCAGGCCGCGAAAATGCGGCCCAAGCCGCGTTTCCGCGGCAATCCAGTGTTATCTGGGGACCCGTTTTCGTGGGAGAGTTGTGTTGGGACTCTACCTCCTTCTGCTCCTATAAATACCCCTACAGTGCAACCGAGAAGAGCGTCCAGTGAAATACAGGGCCAAAAATTAGGGTTTTCTTAGGCTTGTAGTTTAGGTTTTTCTTTGCTTTTTGTAATTTCTTTATGTAAGTGAGGGAGAGGGCTATGTTGAGAGTGACACCGATGTATGCTTCTCTTCTCTTCCATTGTATCAAGTAATAAAGGTAACTTTTCTTTTTATGTCATTGCTTTATTTTCCTTTTTGTTTTCTTCTCTTTTTCTATTTTTATCTCTGTTGGTTTATGATGAGCATGAAAGTGATTTCCAAAGCACAAGTATAACGAATCTTGGTGGGTGCCAACGATACTTCATAGTGATGTTCTCCTCCTCAAGGTACGTATCACTTCATACTTGCCCAAGCTTGATGATATAATGCGAACAGGGGACTGAGATCGATCCTATGGTTTATGCGTTCAACGCCTCCAAAGCAAGGTAGAAAGTGTTAGGATTTCACGTTTTTTTTCAACCAAACTAAGGTTAGTGTTTATTTCTTTTCTTTTATTTTTTTGTAGATTAAATCAACATCTCCCAATTCTTTCTTTCTCATCTCATTATAAATACCGCCTCTAATCCTCCATCTTCATAATCTACCGCCTTCTTCCTAACTTAACTTTAACTATTCTTTTTGTTAACTTAAAGAAAATAATTTTTAGAGATAACTTATTGACAAAGCTTCCATCGCTAGTCCCTCCCTGAGGATCACGACCCGCATAGCCACTGCTACAGCGGATAGTATTGTGAACCTCGCACTATTATTTCTTAAATCTAAACTTCATTATTTTGTTGCATAGGTAAAAACTCAATCAAAATTTTGGCGCCGTTGCCGGGGAGGGACGGTAAGTTTTTCTCTAAAAATAAAATTTTTTTTTAACTAATTCTTTTATTCTTTCTGTTTGCAGGTTTGGGGAACAGGGAAACTGACAGCAGAAGTGGATATATAGCAACTCTGTGCCTCTGCCCTCGAAGGCAGAGCACAAGAGCCTACTTCAGAGCCGCGAAAACGCGGCAAAAGCCGCGAAACCGCGGCTTGAGTAGTTCCCTACTGATCCATCTTTTTGCAGGTTGCTGCAAATTGCAATATCTGTCTACTGCTCCATTAAACTTTGTTCTGTGATAACCCTGCTTACTGCTAATTAATCAACAGTAAAATACTTGTTGTTAAAGATAAAAATTGATTAGACGTTTGCATATTAGGCACATGTCTTTTCAATTCCTTTATTTTTACTGTTGAAGAGTGCTGGAGTAAGGTACGTTCGCATTGCATGTAGAATAGGACTCATCTCTTGGTTGATGCTTTGAGTGAATCTTATTTACATATTTTGTACACTTGCACAAATTTATTTTAAGGGCATAACCCATTAACAAGATAAGGTGGGGATTTCATCACCCTTCCTTAGCCCAAAAATCATATCCCAAGCACTCACTAACCCAAGCCTAACTTAAAATTAGTAGACGTTGGCCCTAGGGACATCTCGGACTCAATTAGGAGATTATCCTAAGGGGGAACGGTGTTTGAAATTGACTCCTGCCAAATCAGTGTCTAGGAAGGGGATTGAGGGCCGAAAGCCCGAAGATTGGTGGTTATTTAATTAAGGAACGTCTTTAACGGAAAACCTCCTACCACTCTTGTCCTGACCTGGCTGATTAACTTGTGGTCAAAGTCTGCACCCTACCTCCCGTGGACAATCTAACCAGTTAGGAGTCGTCTAGGTCATAGGTCTACCCTAACTTAGGTTAGAATTTTTCTTTTTAATTTGTTTATTTGTTTGTTTTCTTTTTCTTTGTTTGTGTTGGTGTGATATGGCATATAATAATATTTTTTCCAATTTAATCCATATTACACACCTAACTATTTTTCGGATATTACCAACCCGGCATATCACAACTTTGATCAACCTAGTGTGCCGGAATGGTCTTATCCGAATGAATATAACCCATACCCCCCATCTTATGACCACAATTTTCATACTTTCAACTCTTCACAGAGTTCATGGGGTTTCGATTCCCCGAGTCTAATTTTCAACCGACTTGTCCTCCGTCTCCACCTTGTCCACAATATTCCCAAGATTCATACTCAGATCCACCCAGTCAGAATAGACTACCATCTATCCAGGAAATGATGAGTATGCATGAGTCCAAGCAAAAATTACCATCAATCGCAGACATGATTATGCGTGAGTCCACCGACTCACAACTTCATCACGATTACACTTCATCCTTTCAAGTCCAATCACAACATGATGCACCTATCAACTATGAAAGGATGCTTGCAGCCATGACTCAGGCTAGATTAGCCCGTGATCGTGAAATAGATATGATGGTTCAATCTTTACGTTCTCACCGTCCGGCCAATTCTGCTTTCGCTGACCACCCTCTTAGAGCCGACGAACCATGTTGCTTTGGACAACAAGATTCTACTTCAGTACCATCATTTGAACTTGCTGAAACTCCAAATTTTGATAGTTTGGCAAGTTTTCCTTTCCTGAAATAGATCTTGAGCATGAATATAATCATGAACCCCAACTTGATGATTCAATTTTGCTTCCTGATTCAATAATGACTCTGGTGTCTCCACCTGATTTCACTTTTTCCGAGTCAATATTGGATCCTGTTCCAATTCATCATGAAATTGAATCACCCATTTTTGATGATCATATTGAACTTGATCAATTTTGCAATTTTGAAAGTCCCATGGATAAATTGGCAAGTTCTCATTTTTATGAAATTGAACTCAATGAGATATGTGACCTAGATTCTCAAATCTGTGATCAAGTTCAAATTCCCGAATCATTATTGACTCATGTTTTGTTACCCGACTTAGGTAATCTTTTAGAGTCAGTCTTGATTCCCACACCTATCATTCCTGAACTTGAATCACCAATATTAAGTCACATTCCATTGTGGGAAGATTATTGTGGACTTGAGCTTCAACTTATTGATTTGGACCCACTTCCTGAACCTAGCCCGACTCCTGAACCCTTACTTGATTTAAGTTTCTTTCCTGAGTCGGTATTCGTTCCCGCACTTATGACGTCCAAGTCAATCATTCCATCTTTTCACACTCCATTTTGGGACAAGGCGGTTGACACAATTGACTCTGAAAATAATTATGAAATTCGGAAATCAGATGGGGTCAAATATTTAATAAAAATTCTTAATGGACACATCTTTTTAGTGGGTTATATTAGAGTAATTTCTGGTGGGTTCCCTCGAATTCCACAAAAAGTAGATTGGGCTGCATTTCGTGGACCAATTAGACCACCACCGGAACCACCACCTTAAGGTAACTTCTGCCTTCCCTTCTTCTTTTTCATGCATATATGCATTCATTCATACATTGAGGACAATGCATGAGATAAGTGTGGGGGTGAGCTTTACTAACATACTAACATAGTTAGAAACTAACAAAAATTCGCTAATAAAAAAAATTCTAAAAAAATAAAATAAATAATAATTATAAAAAGGACAATATTTTGACTTATCTTTTGAAAGAAATCTAAGTTAATCTTAAGAATTAGGAAAATCATGATTAGGATTTCTAAAAACTTGGTCAAAATAAATAAATTGTTTAAATTTTAGGTATAGGAGGAGAAATTGAATAATTAATTAGTCTTGATTTTTACCTTAATGAAATTTGCATACCTAATGCATATCTAGGATTCTAAGACAAAGACCCTTGTGCCTCATAAAAAATTATTTAAAAAAAAAATTTCACCAATTAAGCTGGATACATGTGCCTCAAGAAGCATAAGTATTCACGCCTAAAGGTGAGTTCTAAATAAAATAAAGTCCTTAGTTTTGTGGCCTAGTTCACTCGAATTTGAGTCCGCGGGGTGTTTTCTCACCTGGTGCCCTAAAGTCGACCGGTTTGGGAGCCACCGACTTTAAGTTCGCTACATGGGTGGATTAGAAAGCCAAAGAAAACTGAGAAATATTATATATGTATTAACACATCTAATAGTCAATTAGTTAGGTATGAGGGCCTCAAGAAGCCTTGATGCTTACACGAAAGAGAATTAGATGAGTTATACATATATATATATATACATATATATATACATATATATACATATATATATATATATATATATATATACATATATACATATATATATATACATATATATATATATATATATATATATATATATATATATATATATATATATATATATATATATATATATATATAGGCATGAGAGTCCAAGTTAAGGAATTCCTAGTAAAAATTTATAAGGATGCATATGATTTTTGGTAACGAAAAAGACTATACACAAAATTCAATTTTGATCCTTACTTAAAATGAAAACAATTTACTTTATAAAGACTAAATCTAAGAATGAATAAAAATGATAATCCTAAAACTTATAGACTACTTAGTCTTTTCAAAAGTATTTCAAATAGTTTCCTTTTTATGGATTTTGTGGGTGTAATCCGCTGAAAACCCTCACGAGACAACACTCGTCCTCTAGGGTAACCTACGGGTTTAACGGCTTGTTGCACATGCTAAGTGCAACCGTGATTTCTACGAAAGTGAGTTAGGTTAGATTAATTTTTCTTTTCTTTTTCTTTTTCTTTGATTTTTACTCGAGGACGAGCAAAAAGATAAGTGTGGGGGTGTGATTGGTAGTGAAAAGTGCATTTTTATCATGACATTTACCATCACATTTTCATATTTATTCATATAATTCTGCACATTTACTAATATTTTATGATTTATTGTGTGCAGGCCTTGAGTTCTTATTTTAATAATAAATAAAGCCTAAAAGAAGCCCAAAAGCCCATATTCAAGCCCAAGTGCAAAAGTGCAAATATTAATTGTCAAAATTGCAAATACACAAGGGCCAAAGTTGCAAATATTAAAGAAGAGGGAAGGATAGACTTCTATTCAACCCTAAACACTTGCGGGATGAGGATAAAAGCTAAAGAAGGAGAATTTAAGATCACAAATTCGTGGATAAAAGATTTGGGATCTAGGTAACTTGCTTCCCAAGTTATATCCAAATCCAAAGATTAAGAGCCAGGATCAAGCTTCTAGAAGGAAACGACCAGATGGACGGACCAGGGGAGGCCACGCGCCAAAGCGCGTGGCCAGCCGCCACTACCAGGCCGCGGAAATGCGGCCCAAGCCGCGTTTTCGCGGCAATCCAGTGTTATCTGGGGACCCGTTTTCGTGGAAGAGTTGTGTTGGGACTCTACCTCCTTCTGCTCCTATAAATACCCCCTGCAGTGCAATCGAGAAGAGCGTCCAGCGAAATACAGGGCCAAAAATTAGGGTTTTCTTAGGCTTGTAGTTTAGATTTTTCTTTGCTTTTTGTAATTTCTTTATGTAAGTGAGGGAGAGGGCTATGTTGAGAGTGACACCGATGTATGCTTCTCTTCTCTTCCATTGTATCAAGTAATAAAGGTAACTTTTCTTTTTATGTCATTGCTTTATTTTCCTTTTTGTTTTCTTCTCTTTTTCTATTTTTATCTCTGTTGGTTTATGATGAGCATGCAAGTGATTTCCAAAGCACAAGTATAACGAATCTTGGTGGGTGCCAACGATACTTCATGGTGATGTTCTCCTCCTCAAGGTACGCATCACTTCATACTTGTCCAAGCTTGATGATATAATGCGAACAGGGGATTGAGATCGATCCTATGGTTTATGCGTTCAACGCCTCCAAAGTAAGGTAGAAAGTGTTAGGATTTCACGTTTTTCTTCAACCAAACTAAGGTTAGTGTTTATTTCTTTTCTTTTCTTTTATTTTTTGTAGATTAAATCATCATCTCCCAATTCTTTCTTTCTCATCTCATTATAAATACCGCCTCTAATCCTCCATCTTCATAATCTACCGTCTTCTTCCTAACTTAACTTTAACTATTCTTTTTGTTAACTTAAAGAAAATAATTTTTAGAGATAACTTATTGACAAAGTTTCCATCGCTAGTCCCTCCCTGAGGATCACGACCCGCATAGCCACTGCTACAGCGGATAGTATTGAGAACCTCGCACTGTTATTTCTTAAATCTAAACTTCATTATTTTGTTGCGTAGGTAAAAACTCAATCATTGTGCTAGGCTTAGTGTCACCTCTTGTGCAGAGGCTTGTGTTGTGGAGAGAAGGAGTTGTACTTTGGTGTTGAGTTGTAATTCCTCAGTGGAGGTCTATGTGTGAAAGATCATATAGTGGATAGTTGAAATCCTTCTGTGTGAAGGCTGAGACGTAGAGCAGTGACTCGAACCTCGAAATATATCTTGGTGTTTGCGTTTGATCCACTATCTCTTAACTCTCTCTCTTTATATCTTGCATTGCTTTTACTGTTCATATTCATATGCTAGATATTGTTTGTATGCCACACTTGTGGTCACCCAAAAGAGCTTTTAAAGCACCTCAACTCTTAGTCTAGAGGAATCTAGAGGAGTAGTTTCAGAGCCTTCACGGGAAATTCAGGTTCACTCTTGGTTACACATAGTGTGTTAGCAATTAAGTTTTAAATTTCGCATCATTTGTCCTAAATTAGCTTGTATACCTATTCACCCCCATCTTTGTGTACTTACAGGAACACCCCACTCCTATCTTGATCTCCCCCTGCATCCTGGGTGCGGCCCCTGCTTCCTAGGCGGCGCCGCCGGCGACGTGGCCGCAGCCTGACGTGACCCCCTATTGGCGAGCTCGGTTGTCCACCCTCCTCTCTTGGTCTCTCTTGAAGGAAGAGAAAGAAGGGAAGCAAGGAAGAGAAAGAGAGAGAGAGAAATTTTGAGTTCATCTATAGAGAATATGGATTCTGGGGTTTTTACCATGGGGAGTTTAAGAGGATGAAGAAAACGGGAGATGGAAAAGGTTGGGCTGAAATTAGAGATCTCAATTCAGGTATAATTACAAGTTTGTCACAACTCCAATTCTCTTCAAGTGGCCTTTGCACAAATCAAGGGCATCCTAGCCCTTCATCAACCTCTCTCATACTCACCTACTCCCTTCCACTAACTTTCACTTTGATTAATTTAATGGGTATGGTTAGTGGAGTATATATATTCCATGTAACGCCCCGATCCCAAGGATACGGAGACGTTATGGCGACGTACATACGCGAGGTGAAAACAACCTCACGCGTACGTTAAGCCGCAGTACAGGGAATCACCTCCTAGTTATAAGAGTTCCAGCCGGAAATAAGTACAAGAATACCTGCAGAAAAAGGTGAGTGATCATAACAGATAAAACATGGACAAATAAGATAACAGCAATAAATCATAAAGATACCTATGAATAGTCTCGTTGAGGAATCACCTATATGACTCCAAGGCACTATCTGATGAGATGGTAACGCGGATCTCCAACCTGGGCACGCAAACCCAGGGTCGTCAGAAAGCGACCTAGTGAGTGGTAAAATGAAGGAGGCAGTAATATATACAATAGTAATACAAGCACGATAATAATATATAATACATAATGTTATACTAGTGATACCATATAATAAAGATATAATAAGCAGTAGAAATATATAAACATGTCATCGTTTAATACCATCACTAAGCCGGTTATCATCGGGTCATGTCTATAGTTAGGTTATATCATAAATACTGTTGTCTGGTGATGACGTGATAGAAGTGAACATGCAGGTGGGCAAATGCAATATGAACATGCAGGTGGGCTGTGCATACAGTAATGATGTCTGCAAGGTATACAGAAAACAGATAGATGCAATGCAGAACATGCATAGTATGCCACCACAGAAAGAGTAACATGTACCAGGTAAAGTAACAAATATCCATGTAACATGATAGCGGATAAATTATCAGGACCAGTAACAAGATAGCATACATGTATCGGGCAAGTCATGTCATTTAGACAATAGTAGCAATCAGTACCACCTGGTATTTTAATCAATATCTTCCAGTGTCCCATACCACTGGCAGTTCATACTGGAGCCCGCACTCCAGTCGAACCCATCCGGACATGGCCTACGGGTACCATTATCCAAACGAGAGAGTGACCAAATAACAAGTGTTCCCGACGTCACTATTGTGTATACTGTTTTATTATGTTAATTGGAAACCCATGGTCGAGGAGCTCTAGTCAGGTGGGTGTATCCCGTGCATACCCGGGACAACGGCCTTAAACAGATCCCTGGCTGTTGAGACCAGGGCCAGCCCGCTAAGGCTGTAACATGTAACAGGATCTCAATGAGCTAAAATAATAACGGGAAACGGGAGCTCATGAGTAACAGATGGTAGCCAGCACTACCCCGTCCCCTGCAGTGGGACAAACAATGGATCCAGACATCCACCCGACAAGATCTAGTCAACCGTCAAGTCTCCCCTATACCCAAGTTCTCTTTATTATCTTTCACTATATAGTATATCAGGAACAAGTACATGATATGGTACATGTAACACGATAACATAACATGAGCTCTGTTAATAGCACAAAACATGATAACGGGAAACGGGAAACAATAGATGTGGGATTCCACACATCGCATATCAACAGCTCATGTATCTGGTAACGGGGATAACAATATCAGTAACGGGAAACTATCATATAACATGAATACGGTAAGATGTTCCAATATCAGTAACGGGAAACAATCATATAACATGAATACGGTAACATGTCCCAATATCAGTAACGGGAAACAATCATATAACATGAATACGGTAACATGGAACATGTATTGCATGTGTAACAGGGATATGGAAACATGACATGCAGGTGTAAACAATGATATGTAATCATGATATAACTGTAACAATAATATGAAATGCGGTAGTCCGTGCTTTGGTCTCTCCGTGTACCAGTGGAATGTATATGTGTAGCAATAATCCGTGTAATGTCTATGTAATAACAGTGATCAGTGCATCCATGTAACGAGGATATCAATATAACATGACGGTATCCAGTGTATTAGTACATCAGTAGGTCACAAACATGCAGTACGTAATGGTGAGACGTGTACATGAAACTACATGAAATACTACAGGAAATACCGATATTCAGTGTAACTGATATCTACATGCACTACAGTACTTAGTGTACCAGTGGGTCGTAAGGGTGATAGTGGAATAGTGACAAGATCCCGTATAATGAAGTACGCGTGTCTTGGTGTACATGTAGCCGTGTGGTATAACCAAACGAGTATCAGTGGACATGTAGCTGTATTGTGGAACCATAATAGTCATCCATGAGGTAACAGTGTCTAGTAGTACGTTTTACTCAGGAATATGATTAACTTCAGAAATCTCGTTAACTGACCAATCATCCCGTATCAGGTTTTATTATGTTTTAATTACAAGGATTTCCCAAATGCATTAATCACGTTTTATTACGGAAGTAATCAAGCATTTTCACTAAATATGATAAAAATATAATTTAGAAAAGAAAAGCACTCACAAACTGGTCATGAGAAGGTAGCTCTCTTTCCCACGATCGCAACGGATCCAGAATCGTCCAAATCGGAGTCCGGATGCTCCCGATATCGCTCGAAAACCAAAACCGATATAAAAGGTTAGATATGTAATAACTGCAAATATTCAGGAGGCTATTTGTAATTTTTCAGGAGCCCCAAAGTAAATTAAAATCTCATAGGGGCTAAAGTGCAATTTTACCTTTAACGGGTCGGGTTTGGGTGTAAACGGGACGGGTTTGGGTTAAACCCAAAACCCAGAACCCGTTTGGGTTTCCTTTCCCCTTGCAGGCGGCGGCAGCAGCAGCTGCTGCTGCTGCCCGCGGCCGCTGCGGCCACCGCCGCCCAGCCGCGCGACGGCACGGCCACCTCCCCGGCGCCGGCGCCGCTCCGGCGGTGCTCCGGCGCCGCTCCGGCCTGTCAACCAACGGGGGAGAGAGAGATGGGGGGTGTGGTGCTTCCCCCCTCCCCACTGCCGGCCCTGCGCCGGCCGGCCTAAGCGCCGCCGGCACCCGACCGCCGGCGCCTGGCCGCCGGTCAGACCGCCGGGGAAGAGAAAGGGAGACATGGAGAGATTAAAGAATCACCGGCTTTCAAAGAGAGAGAAGAGAAGGTGTTCTCAGCCCCTTGAGAGAATCAGAACTAGAATCAAATCCCCAGAGAGAGAGTGAGAGAGTTTTTATAGAGGAGAGAAAGAGAGAGAAGGGTTTAAGAGAGAGAGATTTAGAGAGAGAGAGGAGAAATTGAGAGGGAGTGGGAAGGAGAAGGGGGTTTTATTAAGAGGAGAGAGAAAGAGGCGGCTGGGTTTGATTGAAAAAGGCGGTGGGGGAGAAGTGTGTGGAAGAAAGATGGAAGAAGAAAGAAAAGAAAAAGAAAGATTTAAAAAAATAATATTTTATTATTATAACATTGGCCTAAGATTTGATCAGCTCCGAACAGTGCCCAAAAATTACAGAAAATAGAGAATATTACCCTGAGACGTAATATGAAAACAGTTTGACGAAATTCAATCTGGTTTGCCAATTAAAAATCCCGGAGTGTCTCGCCGATACCGGGCGACACCGGTTTGGTCGGATTTTCGATAAATTCAGAAAAATCCCCAAAATTTCCTAGCGTAGATCATATGATTCTAAGACATATGGTAAAGCGGATTCTCAAAATACAACTCCGTTTGTGAAATAAAAATCGTAGAGCCGGTTATCGGTATCGGTCGACACCGACTACAGAGATTTTCCAAAATAATCCAAAAAAATTCCAGAAAATCCTGAAAAATCTAAAATATTAGAAAATGATTTTTGAAACTGAAATCAGCTCAATCGGACTACTATGGAGGTCAAATCAATTTTGTACGTCGTATCGCGTACTGATACGGTGATACGTACACCAGGGATCAGGGGGTTACATTCCATGTATGAAATTCTTGTGCACTTGAATATGTGTAACATTATGCATACATGGTTATCACTTACATTGTTATTATTATATTATTTTTATATCCATTATTTAAATACAATCATTGATATATTTACATGTCACTTACTTATAAAATTTTATTTACATCACTTTCCCACTTAATCATCAAAATTTTGATCATATAGATAACCGAATAAATTATCATGGTATAAGTCAAAATTTGCATTCTGTAACACTAATTCATGATTAATGTAATCTAACATATAGTTATAGTTATCAGTTCGAATTATCCAGTATTATCTCTTAGCTGAAAATTAAAATATTCTTTAGGGGAAAAAATCGAGGTGTTACACTAGTAGCAAAGTTGAGGATACCTCTAAACTTAATAGATGACAACAACTACTATTGCAGTAAGCGAAAAAACCACAAGGGTCTTCATCAAACTCGAACTTCGAGCTTGATAGTTATCTAACCACTTCACTTGAGTTTGGTGAAAATTTTCAAGATATAAAATTTTCAATCCGACAATAGTGGAAGGAGCATTCAACACAATTTTCAATCATGATAATTATCGCTAAATAAATTTTAGCAATGCTGGTGTCAACAGTAGCTGTAGAGTAAGCATTCAGTGCAGGGGTAGTAACTTGTACCAAACCATTCTAGTATGTCCCCTGGCTCAGCGGAAGCCCTTGCATGTCTTGATGATTGGACAAAAGCCATCGGTAAGATAACAAGAAATCGTGCGGGAACAAAGTGAAGATTTTATACAAATGACGATCCCGGAAAGGAAGTAAGTGATTGAGGTAAAGTACGGGGAGTAAGGTACGTGGGCTTTGATTTCTCTAAACCCTAAGAGAATACGCATGCAACTTAATTATGGTAAAAATTAAGTTCAAGCCCGTTTTTTTTAATTTTTTAATTAATTTGTTATATTTTAAAAATTAATTAATGATAAAGATTAATCCCTATTTCTAACTATTATAAAAAATTGTGGAAAAAAATACGCATCTATGTCCCCCGGGTCAATCGGTTCCGGAAACAGAACCGAAATCGGAACCGGACTACAAGGGTCCGGTTCTGAAACAAGGTCGGGTCTACCCCTAGTCTAAAATCATAACAAAATTGCTCCCAGTGCCTTTCTTTTGGAAAGCGAGGGATACCTCGGACGAAGAAAGAAGAGTCTATGTAATGACAAAATTACCCTTGATACGTGCACTCCCCATTCTGGTTATCGCACCACTTTCTCTCTATTCCCGGGCGAATCTGCGGGATATCTCGGGTGTCACTTATCAACGGGCACTTTTAGGCAGGCGCAGTAAATTCCGTAAATTCAAAAGGAGGCACCGGCATCATGAGGCCTTCTCCGAAGCGGCTACGTCCCGTAAATCCGGTCGCGTAACGGGGTCGAATTAGTCATTTCGTCCAACCATTCTTATTCCGGTCGTCAGGTATAAAGGTAAGCGGAGAAAACAGGACGAAAAAACTAATAATAGTGGCAGTTTTTTTTACTGATTGATTGAAATAAACCGAGAAGCATAAGAGAGAGAAAGTGCGAAAGTGAGAGAGAGAAACCAAGCCTAAGGGGAGAGCTCTTCTTCCTCTCTTTCTTCAAGCTCCACAGATTCACTCGCTTGCTCCCACCTAGGTCTATAGAAATCCCTTCTCTGGTGTAGAATTTGCCTGCGAAATGCTCGATTTCTGCTCGAAATCTCAGTTTCTGGAGCTCCTCCGCTGCTTCTGAGGTGGGGATCTGCAGTGTTTAGGGCTTGATTTGGTGGTTCTCTGATGGAAGAGCTCGAAAAGGGTTCTGAGAGCGTTGTTCTTGTTTTCAGTGGCGGGAGTTTGGTTGAGGTGCTTTACACTGAGATCTGAGGATCTAGTGTTTGGATCGAGGATCGTTTGGAGGGAAGAGGCCGTTGTGGTGATTTTTAAGGTTATTGAGCTCCTGAGGTGAGATCTGGTGGGTTTTCTTGGTTGGTTGAGGTTTATGCTCAAATGCTTCAGTTCTCTGTGCGAGCTGGTTTCTTTGTGCTGTGGAAGCTTTAGTCACTGGAAAGATCAGTCACTGGAAAGATCGTCCTTTGACCTGGTGAGGGATTTCTTTTTGGTGGAGTTTGTGAAATGTTTGCCAAGAGTAGCTGTTTCTTGTAGCTCGCTTCTACTGTTTCTCCACAAAGTCTGTTCTTGAAGTCTGAGCACCGGTTTTTTTTGCTGAAAAAGGCGAGAAATTGCTGTAATTATAGAAGAATCGAGGCCTTGATGAGGAAGAAACTAGTGCTTACTGCAGTGGTACGGGCTTTGGTTGACCATATTTGGTGTGTCTAAAATGGAAGTATTAGATTCTGCAGGTACTAATTTGGAAGAGCATGATTGCATCTTTGTTTAAGGGGAGGAAAAAAATTGCGGCTCTGCGTTATATGGACTTCTATTAAAGATTTCAGTCATCTGTTGAAGTAAGGGAACTACTTTGGTTGTGGGTTGGGTTTTATTTTCCATTAAAGCCTTCTCAGATTCTTCAAGGATGCTCTCTTCAACGGGAATCATTAATCAGGCACCGGAGGGTGAGATTCTATAGGCTCTATTCTTATAATAATATCTTACTGATTGTAATTTGTAATCATTTCAATGTTTTTTGAGAAGATCTCTTCCATTTCTCAAAGTTCTCAAAGGATGATTTGGGCTTGTGAAAATTTGGGTCTTTGGCTGTACTTCGGTTGTTCCTAATCATTTCTAAGCAGTTGGAACTTTGATTTGAAACTTTTCTTAAATATTTAAAGTCTTAGGCTTTAAATCTTCTTTTAATGGCCGTAATCCTCTGTTCTTGTCCGCAGTCAATTGTATGCTTTCAACTGAAACATGCAACTTCCCCATTCGTGCAGTACGTATCTCCCACCTTTCATTGTCGCCTCTTTTTTTTCGATTTTAGTAAGTTTTACCCCATGAAAAATAAAACAAGCATCCAAAAATAATATATAATAGATTTTGATCAAATACAGCTATTTACTGAGTTGTGAAGTTTTCAAGTGCTGTAGTTGGAATTAATGGTATACTTTTTATTTTTCTTTTACATGATATTTTTTTCGCTTTTTTTGTTAAGAGATTTGAGGGTTGAGGCTAGATTGGTTGGAAAATAATTTGTTTCTGGAGAAAAAATTCTGATGTTTTATCTGATGAAAAAAATTTAAAGATTCATCACAAGGGTCCCTGGTGAAAGCATAGTACTTTTAAAACCACTGTTTGTCTGTCTTTTTTCCTCAAATAATGCGAAATTGATTCTTCTAAACTATGCTTTTGTGTTGAAATTTCACAGTAGAACAGAGGTGTCTGAATTCTGAACTATGGCATGCTTGTGCTGGTCCACTTGTGTCGCTACCTGCGGTAGGCAGTCGTGTTGTGTATTTTCCTCAGGGTCACAGCGAGCAGGTCAGTTGCTTTCATTAAATTATTCCAAGATGATTTAAGGGTTTTTTTTTTTTTTTCCTTGCTGACCAACGAATTATATTTGGTGATTGGTGTGTTCCATGGAAGTATATTTCACTTCGGCATTTGGTATATATTGTGCTGAATAGATGAATGCAGATACCTTCCTTCCCTCCACATTATTATCCTTCCTAATCTGTACTCCATACTGTACTATATATATTCTGTAGCTACAGCATTTTGATGAAAAAGGATATTTGTGAAGTATCTTGCAGATTATTATTGGACTTTTGTAGTAGACTACAGTAGTTGATACAAAACCTACTAATCATGAGTCGTTAAAAATGTGATATTGACCTGGATATACAATAGAGGAAATGTGCTGGTGTCCCTTGTGAGGTAACCTTAGTGCAGCATCCAATTTAAGATGACCTTATGCAGTTATGCTTGGTAGAGATAGTTGTGGTGCTGTAGACGTTCCTATGTCTTCTCAGCATCCCCAGTAAATAAATTTTACAATGCTGCTTTTTGCAGGTGTCTGCATCAACCAACAAGGAAATTGATGCGCACATCCCCAATTACCCAAGCCTGCCTCCTCAGCTGATTTGTCAGCTTCACAACATGACCATGCATGTAAGCTTCACATTGTGACTTAGTTTAACTTGAATATATTGGTAACAGTCTAAGGTGCAAGCCTGACAAAATCTCATATTTCAGGCAGATATAGAGACTGATGAGGTTTATGCCCAAATGACATTGCAACCATTGAGCCCGGTAATCAATAACATCTTTATGTTTGATACATCAGTATAATCATCCTTTAGATTTCTTTTAATATCATTGTTTTCCCCTCCTCATATGTCCGCAGCAAGAACAAAAGGATCCCTACCTCCCAGCTGAATTGGGCACTCCTAGTAAACAGCCAACCAACTATTTTTGTAAGACACTGACTGCAAGTGACACTAGTACGCATGGTGGGTTCTCTGTTCCTCGCCGGGCGGCCGAAAAAGTGTTCCCTCCATTGGTGGGTTTAGTTTGCTAGCTTAAAATCACAGGATGTTTGCTTTCTAGTTTGGTCAAAAGAGTCTATGGAAGTAACGTGTTGATGTTTTTCACCTTGTTGCTTTGTGGTGTATCTTAGGACTTTTCCCAGACACCTCCTGCACAAGAGTTGATTGCAAAGGATCTTCATGATAATGAATGGAAATTTCGCCACATTTTTCGAGGCAAGTTGATTCAACTATTCAAACTTCTACTTTTCCGTCAATCACAATCTATAATGTATACCCTTACTTTATTGTGAAACACCCCTGCTTTATTGTGATTTTTTTGTGGAAGTATACAAATATTTTAATGTACAACCTTTTTTTTTTGTTTTGATATGAATGGCTAGCCTAATTTTTTATGGGATTGTTTTCTAATTGGTTCATCTGATTTGGAGGCATGAATGTCAATGTGTTAATTGTTAAATTTTAGCATTTGTATGGTTTTAAGCTTAAAGGTGTTTTAATGTAGTCCAGTGTTTTTACTGCCATCGAAATGATGTGGTGTAGTTTTGGAAGTCCTTGCATAATTGTAGTTGTGAAAGAAGTAGACATGAACTTTGTAGTGTTTTATTTCTGCTTGGTTCTAGTCCAAGTTAGACACTGATATATACACTATAATAATGATGTAGTTAGTTTATAAGAATAGAAAGATAAGGTAATTACAATCATTATAGTTATGTTTATGATTCCAAGGATTAGGCAATGTATCACCTTAGGATAGAATGAGATTGAAAAAAAATATTATGCTGGAAGTTTTCAGTTATGTATATCCACCATTGTTTGATTATCACGTGGTTAGTGGTAGTGATAAACTGGCTGAAATATCCAAATACATCCAGATGTATGAAATATATTGGAACACAGATATGTTTAAAGTCTATCCAATAGTATATGATGCCATATTTTGATTGAAAACGAGGCAAATCCTATATATTTTTATTATTTTAATACAAGAGCAGGCTAAAATTAGGGGTCTAACATGTTTTTTTCTGTAACTTCTTGGTCCTATTTTTTAGTATCCAATTAATATCCAGCCATTATCTGCATTCAATATGATTAATAAATTTTTTTTGCCAAATATATTGAGTGTATAATTATCTGGTTTCATGTCCCCGAAAGAATTTTAATACAAATTAGATAAATGCGTATATCTGTTCTGCATGTATCTGTAAGTACATAGATATGAGTTGTATCAACAAAGTGTTGGATTCCTGATGCGTAATCTTTCTTGAATTCTGAAGACTGGATAGTCAACAAGTGGGAAAGCCATTTACCGGAATACAGAAAAGTTGGAGAGACACATAGCCCTGGAAATGACTTAGCATACCAGTCCAAACTGAGTATAAAGAAGAAAGCATTTGGAGAAAGAAAATGAGTGGCTCCTTCTCCTCTTCCTTCTTCTCCTGTGTGTGTGTGTGTGTGTGTGTGTGTGTGAGAGAGAGAGAGAGAGAGAGAGAGAGAGAGAGAGAGATGTTGGTTGTGAGCAAAAATAGGCAATAGCTGTGTTTCTCAATAGTCTGTAGTAATAGTTATGGTAGTAGGTTGTCTAGTATGACAGGTATGGTGTTATATGCACATATATTTTGTCTATAAATATGATGTTGTCTAACACGTAGCTGCAATATTGGTTAGATTCATGACTTATCAAATTTATTTTGCACTATTTAGTTTTTGGGATTCCATAGGAAATATTTATGATTGGAAATAATCGAAGAACACTGTACATTATTGACGGTAATGCTATATGTTATTTAAGAAATTAGCCTACTGTTGGATAATGATTAATAAAGAAGACATTTGCATGGGATATATATGATACACCATGCATACTATGGCTGTGCAGATGGAACTGTCATTATGATTTCATCACAGGACTCATCACATATTGTTCTCTCGCTTTTTTGGTCATTAAATCCATTTTTTGGTTAGTCTCTTAGTTTCTGGAAGTTCTAGTCTCGTGTCACTCTTTGCTTCATATGCATTTATTATTTCTTAGTTCTATAAGATGAAGTTATAGAAGAAGTAATAGTTCTTTCCAGGGTTCAAGCGTGTTTGGTTTGGCGCTGAAGTGGGGGAAAGCGGAAGTGGGAAAATTCATTTCACATTTCGCACTTCCGGTGTTTGTTTGAAACCGGAAAAGAAAATTGGAAAATCTCTTCTTTTACCCGTTTCTCTTTTATCCTCACTTTTTACACTATCATTTTCTCACTTGCAGGTTGCTACAGTTAATTTTGTGGTAATATAAAGCTCACTTTTAATAACTTGTAGTTCAGAACAGTTAATTTTGTGGTCATGTAAATCCTATTTGCAGTACAGTCCAAAAAATAATTGATAATTAATATTTATTTTAATATTATTTTGTAATTGACTTTTTCACTTTCACTTCCACATTACTAACCAAACATCAGAAAACACAATATTCTTTTCCACTTACATTTTCACATTACAACCAAACTCCGAAAAACTTACTTGCACAAATCTCAATTTCCTATATTTTCCTTACAATTTCCTCCTCATTTCCCACTTACACCTTTTCCTCCCAAACCAAACAGGCATGAAGTCAAAATTTTCAATTGATCTGTATATAACAAGATTGCTAACTTTAGTTTCTTTTTGTAACACTAACGTTTATGGGTCGTTGTAGTATCATCTTTTATAATATAAACTATGTAGTCACTGTGAGGGAATTGTGATATATTGAATGGAAGGCAGTTATGTTAATTTCTCTCTGCATTAAACGGGGCTTGGTGGATAATCTGTAGAGTTGTGATATTCTCTTACATTTTTATATTACTTTCATTGTATTAGTTTGGTTCATTATATGGTAATAAATTGCACATCACATGTTTATAAATTGCACATCACATGGTTGGGTAGCACATGAATGATACGTGCATCTTGGGTTTCCCCCCTTTTTTCCTTGGAGAATTGGACTATACCGCATATTTTACTTCATGGTCATGCCTAATATTTCAAACTTTCAATCCTATTATCATATGTAATAATGTATAGGAATGCAAATAGTTGATTTGTTTCTATTCTATACACTTTTCTGTGCAATTCAGTAAATTCATAATGTGCAGGTCAGCCAAAGAGGCACCTTCTTACAACAGGATGGAGTGTGTTTGTAACTGCAAAGAGACTGGTCGCGGGGGATTCAGTCCTTTTCATCTGGTATGTCGCTTCTGGACCTTGTTTCTACAGCATTCTTCTCATGTTATTGTAATTTGTTTCTGTTATTTATGATGCTAAGTGTGCTTCTTGCCTCAGGAATGAAAATAATCAGTTGCTTCTGGGTATCCGACGTGCTTGTCGGCCTCAAACAGTTATGCCTTCATCAGTTCTATCCAGTGATAGCATGCACATAGGCCTGCTTGCTGCAGCAGCTCATGCCGCTGCTACAAATAGCCGTTTCATTATATTTTACAATCCAAGGTAACTGTTGTTGCAGTAAATGTGCTCTCAAAATTTAAAATATTTTTTGACATAAGTGTCATATACTTTTAGGGCGAGCCCCACGGAGTTTGTCATTCCACTGGCCAAGTATGCAAAAGCAGTTTATCACATTCGTGTTTCTGTTGGAATGCGTTTCCGGATGCTTTTTGAAACTGAAGAATCAAGTGTTCGCCGGTAGGTTCACACCCACTCTTTCTTACCCCTTGATTTTTTTTTATTCATTTTTTATTCTCTCTTTTTTAAACTTGTAGCGAAAAGTTTTTGTTAGGCATAATGATGTTGCGTTATATGGGAAATTACATTACCGATACATTTCATTTTGGGGTGCTTGTGGTCAATATTACATGTACCACATTCTGTTGGGCTATATCATAAAAAATGACTTATTTTGTTTTCAGTTACATGGGAACAATAACAGGTATAAGTGATCTGGATCCAGCCCGTTGGCCAAATTCACATTGGCGTTCTGTGAAGGTATTTATGGTGCAAGAGCATTCATTTGCCTGTTGTGATCCTTTACATTATGTTGTTTTGGAAAATTTAGATTATGTTGTCTGGTTTGAGTTATATATAAATGCCTCAACTCGTTCTACTCATGCAGGTTGGTTGGGATGAGTCTACTGCTGGAGAAAGGCAGCCAAGGGTATCACTCTGGGAAATTGAGCCGCTCACAACATTCCCAATGTATCCATCGCCTTTCCCTCTCAGACTAAAGCGTCCCTGGCCATCAGGACTACCCACTCTGCATGGTACGATTTGGGATTGCTTCCTGATGTAGCGAGCTAGCTTCTTTGTGTTAAAATGCTCTATATACTTATCCTAAATTTCCCATTGATCCATGCAGGTGGAAAGGACGGTGAACTTGGTTTGAATTCTCCACTCATGTGGCTTCAAAATGGTGACCGAGGAATGCAGTCATTAAACTTCCAGGGACTGGGAATGGCACCGTGGATGCAGCCCAGACTGGATGCTTCTATGCTTGGCTTACAGCCTGCCGTGTATCAAGCAATGGCTGCTGCAGCACTTCAGGAAATGAGGACTGTGGATCCTTCAAAACAGGCAGCTTCTGCAATAATGCAATTCCAGCAACCTCAAGCAATACCCAACAGATCCACTTCTTTATTGCCTAGCCAGATTCTGCAGCAAATGCAGCCTCAATCTCAGCAAGCCCTCCTTCACTCCATCCAGGAAAGCCAGGCTCAGAGCCAAAGTCAGTCACAATTACTTCAGCATCAGTTGCAGCACTGTCACTCATTTAATGATGGTCAGCAGCAGCTGCAGTCAGCATCATCACAGCAGCATCATGAGCCCCAACAATTACAGCAGCAGCAGCAGCGACTGCAACAGTTACAACAGCATCAGCAGCAACAATTACAGCAGCAGCAGCAGCAGCAGCAGCAGAGCCAGAGCCAATTGCAGCAGCAGCAGCAGCAGCAGCAGAGCCAGAGCCAATTGCAGCAGCAGCAGCAGCAGCAGCAGCAGCAGCAGAGCCAATTGCAGCGGCAGCGAACATCTAATCATCAGCAAATTCCTAATGCAGTTTCAGCCCTGTCTCAGTTAACTTCAGCATCTCATTCCCAACCTTCAACCTTGCCAATAGTATCTTCATTTGCTCAGCAGTGTTTTCCAGACACCAATGGTAACCCAGTATCCACATCTGGTGCTTCCGCCCTGCATATTTTGCGGTCATATTCACCAGAGGAAACATCAAACATTCTTAGTATACCAAGAAGTAGCCCATTAATGAACTCTGGCATGTGGCCATCTAAGCGATTAGCTGCTGAGTCCTTGCTTCCTTCCGGGCCTCAATCAATTCAGGCCCCGGTTGAACAGTTAGCTCCTCCCCAACCTAATACTTCTAACAACTCCTTTGCATTGCCACCATTTCTGGGAAGAGAATGCTCACTAGGCCAGGAGGGTAGCACTGATCCTCAGAGCCATCTTCTTTTTGGCGTCAATATAGATTCCTCGTCTCTCTTGATGCAGAATGGCATGCCTAGCCTTAGGAGTGTTGGCAGTGAGACTGATTCAACAACCATGTCATTTGCTAGTGGAAATTTTCTGGGAACCACGGGGACTGATTTCCAATTGAATCAGGCATTGACAAGTTCGAGTTGCATAGAAGAATCAGGATTCTTGCAATCTCCTGAGAACGTGGGCCAAGTTAACCCACAAAGTGGACCCTTTGTTAAGGTGAGATGCTTTTTACCCAGCGTACAACTTACAGTTGTGTATTTCGCTTTCAGAAAATTTTTAAGTTCTGTGATTGTTGTCTTTGGAAATTTGAATTGTGCCTCTTATAGAGTTAGCAAACCTTTCCTGACTGTTACTGCATAAATATTAGCATGTCACAAGAAAGAAGGCATAGAAGATATAATAAAAAGCAAAATATATTGCCCATTGTCTCATCAAACACCCTGAAGCTAGAATTAGAATTGGATTAAGCAGTTTTGAACCTCTTTTATTCATGTTTAAATGGCAAGTTAATTATTCCGAAAGCAATAAATCATTATCTATTATACGTCTTGTTTCGGCTGAATAATGATATACTGTCTGAGAGATGATCAAATGTCATACAGACCTTTTCCATGTCTCCCCTTTGTTGTCACCGTTTTGTGAAAATGTGTATCTAATCTGGTAAAGAATCTGTCTTTTTAATGTTAAAGATTCTATTGAGGTTTATAAATATGGTTCACAATTTCCTATTGATCAAGTATTTCTTACACCCTTTAAAAGCCTGATTTTAGTGAACCATGTTTGTTACTGAATTGACTTCTGTTGTTTCTAGGTTTATAAATCTGGGTCCTTTGGTAGGTCACTGGATATTACCAAATTCAACAGTTACCCTGAGCTCCGCAGTGAGCTTGGGCGTCTGTTTGGCCTTGAAGGCCTGTTGGAAGACCCTTTGAGATCAGGCTGGCAGCTTGTATTTGTCGACCGGGAGAATGATGTTCTTCTTCTTGGCGATGATCCCTGGCAGTAAGTTATTTCTTTATATTTTTTTTCTTTCTTGGAATGCTATTACATTAACCGTCTTTCCTCAGCTTTGTTTTAGTTGCCTTGGCATAGATTCTACCAATTACTATTAAAAGAGTGGTGAAATCAACCTCTTTTCATTGTCACTAGCTGTCAAAGAATTTCTCATGCAAGTATTCAGATGTTCGGTACCACTAGGTTTTTGAAGGGCTTATGAACTTTGTATCATATCTTACCCGTATCAGCCAAAATGCTTTGAATCCAATAAACGTACCAATAACACGAAATATAAGTCAAAAATGAAAAAAAGGGAATCTCACAACATTGATAAGCTCACAACATAGATATATGAAACTTATGTTAAAGATGTACTTAAGTCTATGAATCGAGGAAATCCAAAAATGCAATATTTGAAGGTCATAGAAGTTAAAATATATCCATAGACAAATTTGATGATTGATTCAACCTAATGCATGTGCTACACTTGATTATCTTAAAAGCCTATTGTTTGCTTGGTGTTGGTGATATGGCAGATACCTTTATGCAGAAATATTTTTTAGTTTTGCCAAAAATAACTGATGGGAAGATTTGGAAATTAATGGGAAGTTTCTTTGTCAATAGACAGTACTCTAGTGATGCAATGGGCCACTAGAAGCATGTATACGTAGAAATCTAACAATTTAAATCCTTAAGGAGAAATCAAATAACAGTCATCAAATGTTGGACGATAAAAATATATGCTTTGATAGTCGCACAAATTTGAGTTTTGATGCATAGGTAGGACTGTAAGATGGTAACTAGAGCCACCCAAGGTTCAACAAATATTTGTTTGAGACATCATGTTTCTAGGAAGCTTTTCCTTCGATATGTACATGTACATTAGCTCGAGATGACCTTTAACTAACACAGAAGGGTCGGAGGGTTTGTTTCATCTGGCTTATTCTCCTCTAGTCTTATAGTCGCTTGTTTTAGTTCATATCAATTCAAAAGCATAGACCAAATTGTATATGTATATTTGTGCAGGCTCCTTAATATGAAATGACCTTGTGTAATGAAGTAAAACCATAGAGCTTAGAATTTCAATGTAGTACTGTCATAGATGGTAGAACATATTGAGTGTTAGGTTTGTGTCATGCATCTGGTAAAAGCACGGGAGCTAAGGGGTGGATGGAGTTAATGTTTTAGTCTCACAATGGAAATAGAGTGAAATGAGTGCATAATATGTGATCCAAGGGGTGGATGGAGGTAAGGTTTAGTCTCTCATTGGAAATAGAGTGAAAATAAATGAGTGCTTAAAATGCGCTTTGAGATTCCATGATATATTGGATTCTTTTTTTGGGTTTAAAGTGGTCTTAGTTTATTATTAATGCCTCACGGATCACTCGCTCCCCATGTGTTGTAACATTGATCATGTCACATTGTGGATTTTCTCTTGCAAAATTCATAATACACCTTTTTTTTTTTTTTTAATTTCAATATAAGGTGTGCTTTCCTGGGTAATTTCTTTATATATATATATATATATATATATATATATATATATATATATATATATATATATATATATATATATATATATATATATATATATATATATATGCTCCTTGTGATGGTGTCAACCATTGTTGAGTAGGAAGATCTACATAGCACATGAAAGAACTCAAACTTATCCTTGAATTTACTTGAAAATTCTTAAAGATATGCACAAAAAACAAGTCTACCCTTCGATTTTACTCAAGACTTCATCATATTGCGAGTGGCTTGAAATGCTATGTATTTGCACAAATACATAGCATTTGACCTCAACCTTATCCTTGAATGTTCTGGAGATTTTTGCTTCATCCTCGAGAATCTCTCAACTTGCTGTGATGCTTTCAGGGAATTTGTGAATAGCGTCTGGTGCATAAAGATACTTTCGCCTCAAGAAGTGCAGCAGATGGGAAAAGAAGGGGATGAACTTCTAAATTCTGTCCCAATGAAGAGGCTCTCGGGTGGCAGCTGTGATGACTACATGAGCAGGCAGGATGCTAGAAACATGAGCAACAGGGTCACATCCGTGGGGCCTTTGGATTAGCGAAGTAAGAAGACACGGTAGGAAAACTGAAGCAGATAACCGCTAAGTTCCATTAGAGAACAAACCCTTCTTCTGTGTTACGCCACAACCGTGGCCTCTACCGGAGCATTCCCGGTAAGTTTAAGCTATTATGCATGTCTAGTAACTGTGTATCATATGACCTTGTTATACAATGCCGATAAGGGACTGTTTGAGGACTAGCGTTCTAAAATCCTTTTTGTCTTGAATTCCAACTATATTTGGACCAGTGGAAAATTGTTCCCATCTGTGCTTTCGTTTTGCTTCTATTAGGAAAGATTCGAGCTCTCACGTCTTTGTGCGCATCAGGTAACTCGAAATCTATTCCCTCTTTTGCTCAGTATGACAATGTGAAAGAGCCACTTCGATCATTTTGTATTTTTTTTGGTGGGGAGAGTGGTCGTTTTCCTGCTTTATTCAGCACATCTCGTCCACTCGCTCTCGGTCTATTTTCAGTTCAATCGCCTGTCTTTTTCCTTTTCCACTGGGGAGCGAGCGCGACCCAGCGCTGCTGCCCAGGCCTTTAACGAGAGGGGGTCGACGTTGCCCGTCCCGGGGCCGGTGGGCCCCGCCGTTGGCTGGACCATGCTCAGTTGACCGCTGGTGACATTGCGCTCGATTAAAGTGGGAGCATGTGCTCATCAATGAGTCCTTGCTGCTTTCCTTTCTTTCCCCAGAGAGAGAGAGAGAGAGAAGAAAAATATCGCATTTGGCGGTATCTCTACTTTCCATTAAATTTCCCTGGATTCTCTGTCGCTCTCGTATCTTTCGTTGGGCCCGCCCCTTTCTTGGGCCTCACAGATCACGTTGTTAGGTGAAATTCTGAGCTCTATCTTTGCCCTTTTGTTTGCGTGCTATGTTCTTGTTGGAATTGAAGAATATGAAGGTGAATCTTCGAGCTGAATTATAACGAGATCCGTTGATAAAATCAACTGGATGATGGTTGGAGTGTGTTCTCCTTCCATTGGGGATGAACGTGGTATATTCACTTGTTCAATTCCGACTTCGAATGAATGAGATATTCAAGTCCAAAGATTGCCTAATTCAAAGTCAAAACGGGACTAAAGGTAGCTAAAAGCATTTAGTCCCATATTGGCCATGGGATGGAAGTTTGTGGTGTATATATAGAGAAAATTGAGAACAAAGGGCGTGCTCTTTGGGTACTTGGAGTTTTCGCGCGCGAAAAGGAGGGAATTATGCTCGCACATGCGTGCACGCGCGCCGCCACTGGCGGCGGCCGGGCCGAGCCGGGCTCGGGTTTGGGTTTCCTACCTGGCCTGGCTCTTTTTGAATCGGGTCTCGAAGTATGGGCCGAACCAGCTCCGCTCCCGAACCGGACCGAACCCGCTCCGCTGTCAGGTTGCGAACCTATTGGACTGCCAACAGTCGCGAACCAATTGGACTGCCAACGGGTGCAAACCAGTTGGACTGCCAACAGTCGCGAACCAATTGGACCCCCAACGGGTGCAAACCAGTTGGACTGCCAAAGGTTGCGAACCAGTTGGACGCCCAAAGGTTGCGATGGTTGGGTCGAAAGGTTGCAATCTTTCAGTCCTGTTGGCCCCTCTTGGAGTGCTATATTTAACACTCCAAACTCTCAATTGAAACACACAGAAAACACCAAATTCCAACTCTCTCTATTATCTAAGTTCTGATCTGCGCGAAGTGATTTTCGACATTCTGAACTGTGCTTCCAGCGTGAAATAGGAAAGCGGCTTCCAGCGAGAAGTGGGAATCCGAAGCAACTTCCAAAGGAGATTCTACAAAATTTTTCTGAAAGAGGAATCAGAAAATTCAACAGATTCTTTTATAAGAATTGTTGTCTGAATCTGATACTTCTGAAGAAAGATATTCTTCTACCTTCCTTCGTCCTCAACAGTGGGTGCTCCTCCAGAGAGAAAAGGCAAATATTCGTTTGAAATTTGTCCTTGTACCGCTGCTTCAAAGATCCTGTGAAGGTACTGGTTGACTAAGGTTCGAGCGTACGGTGATTTGGTAGTGCTATCCAAATACCGTGAAAGAGTGTTGTATCTTGGGAGACCAGCGTCCATTATCCCGTTAGCACCGGTGCGGGGGACGTAATTGTCTTAAGGAGCTTCGCTTTAAGCGTACCTCACTCTAAATACTGTATAAGTGGATTAAGTCCTTTATACAGGGGATATACTTTACAGTATATCGAGACTGACTTAGATTCAGTCTAATTGGTGATTTAACCAAGGAAGGAAATTGAAGGTGGTTCTTAAATTAAGGAATGTTCTATTGAACGAAAACCTCCCACCTGATATTTGCCGACCTGGCCAATTAGATTGTTGATATCTCAGTGATCTTGATTAGTTGTCAGATTGATTCTTGTTAAGCAGAATACCCAACAATCTTAAGACAATTAAAGTTTCTTACTTCTGTTCTGCTTGAACTTGCAGAAAATGTCTTAGACAAATCAAGATAGCACTAGCAAAGCAACAAACATGCAACTCCAAAGTTTGATGCCTACTCCACTTCCTAACCCGAAGCCGGAGAAGCCAGGAAAATTCGACGGCACAGAATTCAAGAGGTGGCAACAGAAGATGCTCTTCTACTTGACCACTCTTCATCTGGCCAAATTCCTGCAGGAGGATCCACCAGAACCCGGAACTGATCGGGACTCAGTCCTTGCAGTCGATGCTTGGACACAAGGTGACTTCCTTTGCCGAAATTATGTTTTAAATGGACTGGATGACTCTCTTTACAATGTCTACAGTTCTATCACTACGGCAAAGAAGTTATGGGCTAGTCTTGACAAGAAGTACAAGACTGAGGATGCTGGTACCAAGAAGTTCGTCGTAGGACGATTTCTGGAGTACAAAATGGTGGATACCAAGACTGTCATCAGTCAGGTGCAAGAGTTCCAACTTATCTTGCACGAAATAGAGGCCGAAGGTATGATTCTTCCTGAAACTTTTCAGGTTGCAACAATCGTGGAGAAGCTCCCACCTGCGTGGAGAGACTTCAAGAATTACCTGAAGCACAAGAGAAAGGAGCTAAAGTTGGAGGATCTCATTGTGAGGCTTCGTATAGAGGAGGACAACCGCAAGTCCAAGAAAAGGAGCAGCAAGAACTCCTACGAAGCAAAAGCAAATGTGATCGAGGACTCAAAGGGGAAAGCGTCTTCTTCCAAAAGCTTGAAGAGGAAGATGCCTTCCCAGCGGTACAAAGGCAAGGCTCAAGACGGCAGAAACATGCGCTTCAAAGGGACCTGTTACATCTGCAACAAAGAAGGTCACAAAGCAAATGAATGTCGCAGCCGTCTTAAGAAGAACAAGAAGAACCAACCACAGGCGAACATGACCAACCATGAATCTCCAAGCCTTTCTGCTGTGGTGTCAGAAGTGAATCTGACAACCAACAATAAGGATTGGTGGGTAGACACTGGAGCTACCCGACACATCTGCTCGGAGAAATTGTTATCTCAGAATATCAAAGGCTAGAGCAAGATGAGCAGCTATTCATGGGTAATTCAGCTTCCTCAAAGGTTGAAGGAAAGGGCAAGGTCATCCTGAAGTGGACATCGGGGAAAGAGCTTACTCTTAACGATGTGCTTCATGTTCCAGACATCCGCAAGAATTTGATCTCCAGATCAATACTTAGTAAGAAAGGATTTAGAATTGTTTTTGAATCTGACAAATTTGTACTTACTAAGGGAGGGATGTATGTGGGAAAGGGTTATCTTGTTGATGGACTTTTTTAAGCCAATGTTGCAGTGGTAGATAAAAAGTCCGTGTATTTGTACCCGAAGCTAATAAATAAAGGAAATTCTTCTGTTTATTTGCTTGAGTCTCCTAATTTGTGGCATGCTAGATTAGGGCATGTAAATTACAAGTCTTTGAAAAACTTGTCTAATCTGGGATATATTCCTAAACTCAACTTGGAAGAAATTCGCAAGTGTGAGATTTGTGTTGAGGCCAAGTTAGCTAAAAATTCATTTCACTCAATAGATCGAAATACAGAACCTTTAGGGTTAATTCATAGCGATCTATGTGACTTGAAGTTTATGCCAACTAGAGGCGGTAAAAAGTATTTTATTACTTTTATTGATGACTGTACAAGATACTGTTATGTGTATCTTTTAAACAGTAAGGATGAGGCAATAAATATGTTTACAACATATAAAGCCGAAGTTGAGAATCAACTCAACAAGAAAATCAAGATTCTAAAATCCGATAGAGGCGGAGAATATGAATCAAATGATTTTAGTGAGTTATGTGCTAGTTTTGGTATAATACATCAAACAACAGCATCATATACTCCTCAGCAAAATGGAATTGCTGAACGGAAGAACAGAACTTTGAAGGAGATGGTAAATTCCATGCTCGTAAGTTCTGGAGCTCCGCAGAACTTGTGGGGGGAAGCTCTATTAACTGCAAATTATATTCTAAATAGAGTACCCCACAAGAAACTTGGTCTTATACCATTCGAGTTATGGCATGGAAGGACACCTTCCTACCATTACCTCAAAATGTGGGGGTGCCTTGCAAAGGTGCTGGCACCATTACCTAAAAAGACTAAGTTGGGAGCAAAAACTATGGACTGCATATTCATAGGTTATGCCTTGAATAGCAGTGCCTACAGGTTTCTGGTTTATAAATCAGAAATACCAGATATTCATGTAAACATGATTATCGAATCTCGAGATGCTGTGTTCTTTGAAGATATCTTTCCGTATAAACGGGAAGCAGATAAGACTACTGGGAAAAGAACACACGAGATGGCGTTCAGGGACGAAAGCCCCGAGGAACCGACTGTTAATGCGGAAACTGAACCAAGAAGAAGTCAAAGATCTAGAATCTCAAAATCTTTTGGTTCAGATTTCATAGCATACGCTATTGAGAGCGAGCCTCAAACATTTAAAGAGGCTATGTCAACCCCAGAAGCACAAATGTGGAAAGAAGCTATAAATAGCGAAATAGAATCCATACTAAGTAATCATACTTGGGAATTGGTAAACTTGCCTCCTGGAAGTAAACCAATTGGGTGTAAGTGGATTTTCAAACGAAAATTAAAACCCGATGGATCTATCGATAAGTACAAGGCTAGATTAGTAGCCAAGGGTTATCGGCAAAAAGAAGGACTTGACTACTTCGATACTTATTCACCAGTAACAAGAATAACGTCCATTCGATGTTAATTGCAATTGTAGTATTGCACAACTTAGATATCCATTAAATGGATGTCAAGACTGCATTCTTAAATGGTGAATTAAATGAAGAGATATATATGGAGCAACCTGAAAGATTTATAGTCAAGGGCCAAGAACACAAGGTGTGTAAATTGGTAAAATCCTTATATGGTTTAAAGCAGGCTCCAAAATAATGGCATGAGAAATTTGATAGTGTCATGATCAAAGATGGATTCACTATCAATGAATGCGATAAGTGTGTTTACACGAAAACAGTTGGAAACGCATGTATCATTGTTTGTCTTTATGTAGACGACATGTTGATACTTAGGACTAATATTGAAATTATTAAGTCCACTAAAAGAATGTTATCCAACAGTTTTGACATGAAGGATCTGGGGGTTGCTGATGTAATTTTAGGAATTAAAATTACTAGAACACCAGATGGAATCAGTCTATCTTAATCTCACTATGTGGATAAGATGATAGAAAGATTCAAGGATCATGGGATAAAAGAGAATACAAATCCTTTTCTCCCACATGTCCATCTTCATAAGAATACGGGAACTGGAATACGCCAGTTGGAGTATTCTCAGATTATCGGGAGTCTAATGTATTTGATGAATTGTACTAGACCCGATATTGCTTACGCTGTAAGCAAGTTGAGTAGATACACTAGCAATCCTAGTGATCTACATTGGACCGCTCTACTACGAGTATTGGGTTACGTATCACATACCAAGGATTATGCCTTGAGATATGGACAGTATCCACCTGTACTGGAAGGATACAGTGATGCTAATTGGATTGCAGATTCTGAGGAATCAAAATCAACTAGCGGATACGTATTTACTCTAGCAGGAGCAGCGGTATCATGAAAATCTTCTAAGCAAACATGTATTGCCCGTTCCACTATGGAATCGGAATTCATAGCCTTAGATAAGGCTGGAGAAGAAGCAGAATGGCTTCGACAATTCTTAGAAGATATACCATTATGGCAAAAGCCAGTGCCCGCTATATGTATACACTGCGATAATCAAGCAGTTATATCTAGGGCACAAAATGTTATATACAACGGTAAGTCTAGACATATTCGTCGTAGACATAATACCGTGAAGCAGTTGCTCTCAAATGGAATTATCTCTATTGACTTTGTATCGTCAAAGGATAATTTAGCGGATCCGCTTACTAAAGGTTTAAGTGGAGAGCGTATAAACTGCGCATCGAGGGGAATGGGTCTAAAAGCCTAACCTTACCGAGTCAGCTTAATGGAAACCTCACTTAGCGACTGGAGATCCCACGGACTAAGTTCAAGAGGAAAAACTAGTTATGATTGACTCAGCAAGTAAGCACTTGGGAGCTTAACTCCAATCCATTCCTAAGGTGCACATAAGTGCTTTTCTACAAGTGGATTAAGGATAAGCTTAACGCTTTTAATGATGCCTATATCTTGTTACTAAACAAGTGGAGTAGAGTAGACTACTCTTAATAGGTCCATCACCTATGTGAGTATAGAGTTGGGTCGGCTCTTTGGGAATTTCTATGGAGGCTGTTATTCCCTAAAGATACTCTCTGAAACCAAGAATGTCCAGGGCCAAAACGGACACAACCGAGAACCAAAGTTAATTTGGAAAGTTACTGTGTGAAGCTTGTTGACTTGACTTACACTAACGGCTAACAGTTCAAGACCTAGTTCACTGATTAACCAGTAAGTCCGATAAAGCTTTCGCTATGGAAGGTTCAAGACCTAGTTCACCTATCCTTATGCAGTTTCTTTTCTCAAGTACCTTTCACAATAGAGTCAGTCTCTTTGTGTGTCATTTCCTTGAATCTTCATTCATTGTGGGGGATTGTTGGAATTGAAGAATATGAAGGTGAATCTTCGAGCTGAATTATGGCGAGACCCGTTGATCAAATCAACTGGATGATGGTTGAAGTGTGTTCTCCTTCCATTAGGGATGAACGTGGTATATTCACTTGTTCAATTCCGACTTCGAATGAATAAGATATTCAAGTCCAAAGATTGCCTAATTCAAAGCCAAAACGGGACTAAAGGTAGCTAAAAGCATTTAGTCCCACATTGGCCATGAGATGGAAGTTTGTGGTGTATATATAGAGAAAATTGAGAACAAAGGGCGTGCCCTTTGGGTACTTGGAGTTTTCGCGCGCGAAAAGGAGGGAATTATGCTCGCACATGCGTGCGCGCGCGCGCCGCCGCTGGCGGCCGGCCGGCCGGCGCCGGGCCGGGCGCGGGCTCGGGCGCGGGCTCGGGTCCGGGTTTGGATTTGGGTTTGGGTTTGGGTTCCCTACCTGGCCTGGTTCTTTTTGAATCGGGTCTCGAAGTATGGGCCGAACCAGCTCCGCTCCCGAACCGGACTGAACCCGCTCCGCTGTCAGGTTGCGAACCTGTTGGACTGCCAACAGTCGCGAACCAATTGGACTGCCAACAGTCGCGAACCAATTGGACCCCCAACGAGTGCAAACCAGTTGGACTGCCAAAGGTTGCGAACCAGTTGGACGCCCAAAGGTTGCGATGGTTGGGTCGAAAGGTTGCAATCTTTCAGTCCTGTTGGCCCCTCTTGGAGTGCTATATAAAGCACTCCAAACTCTCAATTGAAACACACAGAAAACACCAAATTCCAACTCTCTCTCTATTATCTAAGTTCTGATCTGCGCGAAGTGATTTTCGGCGTTCTGAACTGTGCTTCCAGCGTGAAGTAGGAAAGCGGCTTCCAGCGAGAAGTGGGAATCCGAAGTAACTTCCAAAGGAGATTCTGCAAAATTTTTCTGAAAGAGGAATCAGAAAATTCAACAGATTCTTTTATAAGAATTGTTGTCTGAATCTGATACTTCTGAAGAAAGATATTCTTCTACCTTCCTTCGTCCTCAACAGTGAGTGCTCCTCCAGAGAGTAAAGGCAAATATTCGTTTGAAATTTGTCCTTGTACCGCTGCTTCAAAGATCCTGTGAAGGTACTGGTTGACTAAGGTTCGACCGTACGGTGATTTGGTAGTGCTATCCAAATACCGTGAAAGAGTGTTGTATCTTGGGAGACCAGCGTCATTACCCCGTTAGCACCGGTGCGGGGGACGTAATTGTCTTAAGGAGATTCGCTTTAAGCGTACCTCACTTTAATACTGTATAAGTGGATTAAGTCCTTTATGCAGGGGATATACTTTACAGTATATCGAGACTGACTTAGATTCAGTCTAATTGGTGCTTTAACCAAGGAAGGAAATTGAAAGGTGGTTCTTAAATTAAGGAACGTTCTATTGAACGGAAAACCTCCCACCTGATATTTGCCGACCTGGCCAATTAGATTGTTGATATCTCAGTGATCTTGATTAGTTGTCAGATTGATTCTTGTTAAGCAGAATACCCAACAGTTCTTTCATCGAGCCACAAGATTAAGCTGGGGGAGTAGAGGATAACAGTAAGAACTAGGAACACAAACGTGAGGTTCTTTTTTAACTAAAGACGTAAGAGTTAAAGTTCAACTTGTGCAGCTATTGGCAAAGGTTGCTGTGTCGGCGTCTCGCTTGCACAGGGTTGGCCCGGGGGTTGCGACAGTAGTTATCGCAGTGAGAAAGCTGTTTGCAATAATGAACTACGATTCCGTCAGTTTTTGCGAGCGGACTATGTGGGCGACTGCGGCCACAGCTGTTTGGTCGAGTGAGTGTCTCACTCTCCTCGGGATTTAAATCTTGAAAGAAGGGGGGCTGTTAACACAGAAACTAATTCAATCATGTAGGTTTTAGCTTATCTAATTTCAGCCGCGGATGTAGGCTTTGATTTTTGACGTTCGGAGACGGTGAAAGGCTAAACTTATGCCTTGTACAAACTTTTTGAAAGTATAAGGTTTAAACCAGACGTATGGTGTCCGATACGCGTGTCATATATATTTTTCAGTATTTGTCACGTGTCGTGTCCATTTCAATGTACAGGCAGCATTTAGCATTCTTTATGTTCTCACCATGTGATGCGCAGAAGATGATGACCTGCGTTCCAAGTGATTGCTCTCTGGGCTCTTCAGACGTCAAGCTTGGAAAGGTTTGAAGAGGTCTCGGTGAATCCTGCGTGTCATATGCAATCACTTTGTTACTTGTTTTTGGAGCAAGAAAATCTGAAAGTGCACAAAACTTGAAGAAAGAGCCCACTTTTATTTCTTTGTTTAGAAATAAGATTGTTGAATTGTAGACCTTGCTATAAACAAATTTCAGCAGGCACTAAAAATGCTTATTGAAACATCTAATTCTTTTCCCTCAGGGAAAAAAGAGAGAAATACGAAAAATCTAATTCTTGAAATACTTTGAATCTTATGCCAAACTCTTTCATGTAAATGAACGCCCCTGCCAGAATGCCCTGATAATTTGATAACAAACAACAACTGGGGGTTGTCATGAAAACTCAATCATAATGTTCGGAACCAGCCATTAATTTCCCTTAATCAATTCAGTCTTGACTATTGGGTTACCAGCGTGAATTGTTGCAGAAGATCTCGAAAATGAGCTTTGTGACTAACTCACTCCTCACAACTGAATTTGAATTTTGAGAAGGTAGCAGGGACTATTATTAAATCATGTATTAGTTTTCTGGGCGCAGATCCACTTGAAGAGTTTTCTTATAGAAAGATCGTCTGTGGTGAGTTCTCCGTTTTCTTCTCCTTCCATTAGCATTATTCAAGTGAAATACACTAAATGCCGTATTTAGTGCCATTAATAGAATTTACAGTAAGGTTTAAGATTCGAACACCGTATCAGCTTGAGGATTTTTTTTTCCGTCACTCACAGAGTGTTTTTTTTTTTTTTTGGTTGTGGGGTGGGTGGTGGGTTTTTTTTTTGGCCCGGGGGGGGGGGGGGGGGGGGGTGGGGGGGGGGGGTGGTGGGTTGGTTGTTATGTGTTTGGTTTGAATGGAATTGCCATGGACGAATGAGTGTCAATGAAACTTTTATCACAGGACTAAATTTACCTCTTGTCAAAGCAAAAAAAGTGCACCAAGAAAGCTTTTGAATTTCCAAGGAAAAGGGGAATTACACATCAAAAGAATCAAAAAGAATGGCGTGCATAAAATTATCAATTTTTATGTACACAAGTGGCTAGTTGGGGTTAGCTCCTTCACGTGAAGGTGATGGTTCTTTAAGTTGTGGGCCGTCTATCACAGCTGACAGATAGCCTAGAGTAGGGGAGAGAGAGAGAAACAAAACCCAACAAAATACGTTTTCTTTTTTCTCTCCCGTTTCAGGTCCCGTACACATGACACATCTGGATCTCTCACTCCATTCTTGGTGAAAGGGGATAACAACACACCCCACTCCTCCACACATCTGGACTATTGACTACTGCATTATATGTATAGTTTCACAAGCTACAACCGCTATAGAAACCAACTACAGCATCTAACATGCGAGGGAGGGACACGGCCAGTTTGGCGAATCTGCTCTACCTTATGAGCGCTTCGAGCAGCTGTTAAGTTGTAAGTTGTGCATTATGAATTGGGATAAGCAAGGAGGTCAACTGAGGAAAATTGTGCATTATTAAGTGCAATAGAGTTGGCAAAGAGCTCCATCGAGATCCAACTTTTCATTGCATGGGAAGACGATACGCCTTATGTGAAGTAAGTATCTACATCGTCGAACACCACCCATACACGGCACCATACTTCAGTATGGGAAGATGGCACGCCTTATGTGAAGTAAGGACTACATCGTAGAACATCACCCACACACACGAGACTAAGTTCAGTTCGGGGCATGTCTGATACCACTTGAAGGACGTGGGGCATCATCCCAAAAAGACTAGACTTTTAAGTGGAGTTGCCCAAATCCTTATATACTCAAGACCATCCCCACTTCTAGCCGATGTGGGACTATTTATTCGATCTAAATCCCAACAACAAGTAGGCTAGTGGTTTAATTGTTAGTTTCTTCAACATATGTTCTCCAATTACATTACACATTAACTCTTTGTAACTTCCTAGTGAAAGTTCATGCTTGATAGAACTTGATTCAAGTTGTGTTTGCCAGCCATAATGTTCTGTTTATGAACACAACTTAGAAAGTAACATTGCTCAATTTCATTAACCCTTTGAGCTTTCTGACAGTGTATTCAGGCATTTCCATTCGCAAACAAGAAGGCAAGGTACCTCAAGTTTCCGGATTTTGGCCTCAATTTTTTGCTTTCTGATGCCTCTCCCATGCCTGGATCTTGACCTCTTCTCGTTTATCTCTGAAATATAGGACTATGAAAACTAAACCATAGATAATGTTCAACGAGTTGTCACTTTGAGTTTCAATTTCCAAATCAATATCAAGATATATCAATATCAGACGAGACAGCGCAAAAACAATGAAATACCTGGCCATGTGTTTGGCTTTCTCAGCTTCCTCCCATGTCACTGCACGGGCGTGATATTCTGCCTTTTGCTCTGCATCAAAATTCCTGGGTGAGGGGCAGCAGACTCTACCTCTTCACTAGCCCAAGAGGCGATGTTTGTTTTACCGAGCTGCATGCCAAGAGCAGCGATGTTGGTTTGCTACCATTCTCTTGGCAATCATTTTCATAAGCTTTAGCAGAATCCATAGGATATGATGCTGGTGCTCGTCTCTTGGGAGTTGATGGTGTCGAAGACCTGGGGCATCGACTCGGTGTTGTAGATCCCATAGGAGTTCCAGTCCTTGATGGCTCTTGGCTAGGAATAGGGGTCATTTCTGTTCCATGTTTCTCATTGATACAGACTCAACAGTTTGGGTAGCTGCATAAGATGAACATTGCAATGGATCTTTATGAAAAGGTGACATCCAGGGGACCAAAAATTATGTAGTAACAATAAGGGGAACCAAAGAAATGTTAGATAGAGACTGGATTCAAGACGCAAACATCACAGAAATCTCGGCTGACCTATCATGTGAATAAGGTGATCTTATATTGTATTTGATGTGCAACTATTTAAATTGATTTTTCACAATTTTCCTTGTTAGCGATCAAGTGAGGTAACCATGCCATAGGAAAATTCAAGTTTATAACATTTTAGGTCTTGGTTAAAAGTTCAGTTTAAGGTCAATTTAAGGCGTAATTTATAAACTTCACAGTTGGGATAAAAGTGCTGCAACTAGAATGACATTCATTAGGGTAAACAAATTATAGACTACCATTTGGATTGAAGTACATCACAGCTCACAAGATGTTCGGAGTTATATACATCTTCTTGCAGAGTATGAAGTGATAAATTTCATCAAAGCCTCAGACAGCTAGAACAGAATCATAAAGTTAAAAGTAGCCTCAATGACAGTCAGCTGCTCTTTAAGAAGCAACGATGCACCTCTAGAGGAGTCGACCAATACAGATAATAGAGGAAATATATGTCAGAAACTGGAATTTTTGAAAATCTTCAGTTGAATCTTTTTACATGATGGAGATACAAAATCCCCTTTTGCTTGAACATTCACGAGTTATGTTTGACACAAGAAAATAAATCTAACAAGGTTTTAGGCAATAATTGTAGGATTCTGGGATCAATCTGACAACTAATCAATATCACTGAAATATTAACAATCTAATTGGCCAGGTCGGTAAATATTAGGTGGGAGGTTTTCCATTCAATAGAACGTTCCTTAATTTAAGAACCACCTTTCAATTTCCTTCCTTGATTAAACACCAATTAGACTGATATAAATCAGTCTCAATATACTGAATATCAGTATATCCCCTGTATAAAGAAATTAATTCACTTATACAGTACTTGGAGTGAGGTACGCTTAAAACGAATCTCCTTAATACAATTACGTCCCCCGCACGGTGCTAACGGGTTACTGGACGTTGGTCTCCCAAGATACAACACTCCTTCATGGTATTTGGATAGCACTACCAAATTACCGTACGGTCGAACCGTAGTTAACCAGTACCTTCACAGGATTGTTGAAACAGTGGGACAATGACAAATTTCGGGAGAATATTTGCTTTTACTTTAGAGGAGCACCCACTGTAGAAGAAGAAGGAAGGTTGAAGAATATTCTTCTTCGGAAGTCCCAGATTCAGACAACAATTCTATTAAAGAATCTGTTGAATTTTCTGAGCCTTCTTTTAGAATGAATTTTGCAAAATCTCTTTTTGAAGTCGCATTAGAAACTGAGTTGCAGAATCCCCATTTGCTTTCAGAAATCGGGTTACTGATTTCCCACTTCCTGTTTGGAAGTCCCTTCAAGAATGAGAGAGAGAGAGAGGATCTCCTTCAGGAATCAAATTGAGTTTTTGTGTGTTTTAGAATGAGAAAACGGAGCGCTATTTATAGCGCTCCGGGAGGGACAGTTTGGTCCGAACCCATCCAACAGTTGCAACGGTTCGGTCTGAACCGTTGCAACTGTTCGGTGCCTTTACTTTAGAGGAGCACCCACTGTAGAGGAAGAAGGAAGGTTGAAGAATATTCTTCTTCGGAAGTCCCAGATTCAGACAACAATCTTATTAAAGAATCTGTTGAATTTTCTGAGCCCTTTTTCAGAATGAATTTTGTAGAATCTCTTTTGGAAGTCGCTTTGAAAACTGAGTTGCAAAATCCCCACTTGCTTTCGAAAACCGGGTTACTGATTTCCCACTTGCTGTTTGGAAGTCCCTTCAAGAATGAGAGAGAGAGAGAGAGGATCTCCTTCAGGAATCAGATTGAGTTTTTGTGTGTTTTAGAATGAGAAAACGGAGCGCTATTTATAGCGCTCCGGGAGGGGCAGTTTGGTCCAAACCCATCCAACAGTTGCAACGGTTCGGTCTAAACCGTTGCAACTGTCCAACCGTCCAACCGTTGCGATGGTTTATAGACAGCCATTGGCGGGGTGGTTTGGATCCAGATAGCGCAGCGGGTCCGTTGGCGGTGCGGGTATGCTGGCAACCCATACCCGTGAGACCCGATTCAAAAAGAACTAGGCCGGGTAGGGAACCCGAACCCGAGCCCGGCACCGATGCCGGCACCGGCTGGCCGCCGCCGCCGCCAGCGGCGGCGTGTGCGTGCATGTGCGGGCATGGTTCCCTCCCAATCGCGCGCGAAAACTCCAAGTACCCAAAGGGCACGCCCTTTATTCTCAATTTTCTCTATTTAAACACTACGAACTTCCATCCCATGGCCAATGTGGGACTAAATACCTTTAGCTACCTTTAGTCCCATTGTGGCTTTGAATTAGGCAATCTTTAGACTTGAATATCTCATTCATTCGAAGTCAGAATTGAACATGTGAATATACCACGTTCATCCCCAATGGAAGGAGAACACACTCCAACCATCATCCAATTGATTCGATCAACGGATCTTGACGTAATTCAATTCAAAGATTCACATAAATATTCTTCATATTCCAACAATCCCCCACAATAAATAGAGATTCAAGGAATTAACACACAAAGAAACTGACTCTATTGTGAAAGGTACTTTAGAAAAGAAACTGCATCAGGATAGGTGAACTAGGTCTTGAACATTCCATAGCGAAAGCTTTATCGGACTTACTGGCTAATCAGTGAACTAGGTCTTGAACTGTTAGCCGTTAGTGTAAGCCAAGTCAACAAGCTTCACACGGTGACTTTCCAAATCAACTTTGGTTCTCGGTTGTGTCCGTTTTGGCCCTGGACATTCTTAGTTTCAGAGAGTATCTTTAGGGAATAACAGCCTCCATAGAAATTCTCAAAGAGCCGACCCAACTCTATACTCACATAGGTGATCATCCTATTAAGAGTAGTCTACTCTACTCCACTTGTTTAGTAACAAGATATAGGCATCATTAAAAGCGTTAAGCTTATCCTTAATCCACTTGTAGAAAAGCACTTATGTGCACCTTAGGAATAGATTGAAGTCAAGCTCCCAAATGCTTACTTGCTGAGTCAATCATAACTAGTTTTTCTCTTGAACTTAGTCCGTGAGATCTCCAGTCCCTAAGTGAGGTTTCCATTAAGCTGACTCGATAGGTTAGGCTTTTAGACCCATTCCCCTCGATGCGCAGTTTATACGCTCTCCACTTAAACCTTAGTAAGCGGATCCGCTAAATTATCTTTTGACGATACAAAGTCAATAGAGATAATTCCATTTGAGAGTAACTGCTTAACAGTATTATGTCTACGACGAATATGTCTAGACTTACCATTGTATATAACATTTTGTGCCTTAGATATAGCTGTTTGATTATCGCAGTGTATACATATAACGGGCACTGGCTTTTGCCATAATGGTTTATCTTTCAAAAATTGTCGAAGCCATTCTGCTTCTTCTCCGGCCTTATCTAAGGCTATGAATTCCGATTCCATAGTGGAACTGTAACACTTGCCCTAATTTAAGCATTTCTTTTCCTAATTAATCATAAGGGTAATGGGATTAGTATGCATGCATGATACTTTAGTTAAGTCATGCATATTATATGTGTATGTATAAATAAGTATGTATACATGAGTATTTATACACCCATGTATATAGGTATAAGAATACCCCACATGTGTTTGACTTATTACCACCATGCCCCCATGCTTGTACCTCATGGAGAGGGGGGAGAGGCATGGAGAAGAGTAACTTTAATGGGATGTTTAGGGGACACATGGCACAATCCTATGGAGGGTTAGAGGCTATAAATAGAGGGGATGAAGAGGATTAAACACTTTTTGATAAAACACTCTTTTTCTCTCTTCACAACCTCTCTCCCTCTCTCTCCTTTCACAACAACAACAACAGCAACAGCAACAGCAACAACAACAGCAACAGCAACAGCAACAACAACAACAACAGCAACAGCAACAAACAACAACAACAACAGCAGCAACAAGAGGGCAGCAGCAAAATCAGACCATACAACTTCAAGAGTGAGTAGAATATGCTAATCTTAACAACATGATGAGTAGAAATAAGTAGGAATTGAAATAAGTGTAAGAGATATACAAGTATTTGACCTTATGTATGTTTTGGGTTCATGTGTTTCAATTCCGCAAGTATTACTCATGTTGTTTATGAATCCATGATTTTATTACATGTCTTGCATATTGATATTATATGATGGCATGAATGTATCGGAGGAAGGGACCGGGTTGAACCGGAGGCGTAGAAGGGGAGATTATATATTGTGTATCGGAGGAAGGGACCGGGTTGAACCGGAGGCGTAGAAGGGGAGATTATATATATATATTGTATCGGAGGAAGGGACCGGGTTGAACCGGAGGCGTAGAAGGGGAGATTATGTTGTATGTATGTGTATATTGATAAGATATAAGTCCTATGATGTAATCATGCTTAAACCCTTAACATCAAATCTGGAATGGCTTCTTAACAGGCACTTTTTTGGGTAAGTTAGTCGACTAAGTCCCTGGGATAGTCGACTAAACGTGTGATATTTAGGCAGATACACTGCTGGATAGCAGGATTAGTCGACTACATATAGACTGTAGTCGACTAATCCCAGATACAGAGAGCAAACAGAAAGTTGATAATCTGTTTTTGACAGTTTTAGTCGACTATAGTCAACTTGCTAGTCGACTAATATTTAGGGTTAGTCGACAACACCAGGAGGGTAGTCGACTATAGGTGACATCCTGAGAGTAACACAACTTTTTGACAGTTTTAGTCGACTATAGGGGAATTCAAGTCGACTAGTACTTGAGTTAGTCGACTATACCAAGGAGGGTAGTCGACTACATTAATTCTTGGCTGTTAGTTAAGAAGCAGATTCGTGTGAAGTGGACTTAGTCGACTATGGCTTCATGATTAGTCGACTTACAGTTAGTATTAGTCGACTATAGGATGACCTAGTCGACTAGTAAGGCCTTATTACTGTGTTTGGTTTTGGTTCCTGGATAATCATAAGATCCTATAAAAATAGTGTAGCGACACACATGCCAACCGGATAATTTAGCCATGTATACCTACTTGATAGGCATATTTAACTATTATTTTACTCACTGAGCCGCCAAGCTCACTCTATTCTAACTCCACCTACAGGTTTGGACAAGGGTAAGGGACCCGCTTAAGGGCAATTGTGCGGGACAAGCGCCACCAGAACCACTGTATTAGAACCACTTTTGTTATGTATATGATTTTGTATAAACATGCGTGCTTTTAGCTGGACGTTACTCTTGACCTGTAATTATAAAGGACCTGGTGCTGGACTCTTACTTGTATGTATATATATATTTTGACATGATAAATGTAGACTGTGTTCTTATGGATTATTGAACTATATGTGTTAATATGATAAGTCTCGAGTAGATCATACATGTTATCTCTAGTGGAAATTCTGATGTATAGTGAAGAATCTGATGATTATATTGGAAGTATTATACCTTGATGGGTCCCACGCTTGGATTGTACAAGATAATTGTGGTTAAATGGAAAATTTTAACTGGGACCGTTACAGTTGGTATCAGAGCAATGGTTTAGAAGTAGAAAGAGTAAGAGATGATGAAATTGTTAGGTTACACGTGCAGACATGTGATCATAGTTAAGTAGTTGGCATTAGGTGTCAAGGGATGCATTAAGTTATTATTGAATCTAAGTTACTCTAAGGACATGAGACTTATGAGTAGACTAAGGATAAGTATAGTTACCAGTGTGTCTATTTATGTTGCTTCTTGATGATAGCCGTATGATTGAGACTATTTCATGGACTTGAGATTGATACGACCTTTTTGTTTACATGTAGATGGGGGACTCCGATGTATACTGGCCCGTTTCTAGTTCCGACAGCTCGAGTGAGAGCTGGGTGGCGGATTCCATGGACTGGGGGTACGAGTCGGACGAAACTGACCCAGCGGAAACGATTATGCCCCTAAATTGGGTAGATTGTGAGGAGGTTGAGTCGCAGGCATCTAATGAGCCTGAACCGACCAATGTTGACACAGAAAGCTTTGTGGGAGATTCACTTGAGATACCAGTGACGGAGCACTCTACCACGATTAAAGAAGAAGCCCGAAGGGGATTTACATATGGAGGCGTCTTTTGGAACGAAACGTGGGAAGAGGATATGGACCTTTATGACGACTTAGACAACTGGTGCTGCGCCGGGGACGAATCACCGGAAGAAGACCCCGAGGAGGATATTGATGATAGCAGCAGCACTAGCGGAGATTCTAGTGGGGATACTCTACCTATGAAGGGTGAACCTTGGAGCTGACGCTTTTTGATGTATATACATGTATAGGCCTAGTATGTTAGGTGATGGATATCCTTAGGGTTGTTGTATGTACCCTGGCATATATCTTATGAATGCACATGGGTTAGTCGGGATATCCAAGAAGGAAGGCATGTCAGCATAATACCTTTTGTATCCATGATGGATGTAGCCATATATATATATATAATCAGTTGCTTGTTTTCAAAAGTAATGTTATTAACATGATTGCCTGAGACTAAAGTTTTATCCCAATGCATTCCTATATTGTGTAGAATGTTGATTAGACGCCCTTATTTTTATAGGGAGAACAATGGATTTGAACCAACCACCCCCTGATGAGTCCCTCGATACGACACACTACAGTGAGATGGGGAGTGCACCCCCCGTGAACAATGATGGAGACTCTGAAGTTCAAATGAGAGGGAACGAGGGAACTCCAGGGGTAATACCGGAGTGGCTCGCACAACTAATGACCAGAGCGAGCAGTAACAACTCCCACCGGGCACTGGAGCAGTTTCAGAAGATGAAACCGCCCGTATTTGAAGGAGAGGCGAACCCCTTACAAGCTGAATCATGGCTTCTTCAAATAGAGAAGATCTTAGAAGTTATGAGTTGCACTGATGAACAAAAGTGTCCTTCTCTTCTTTTATGTTCCAGAAGGAAGCGGAACATTGGTGGAGGGCAGTAAAGCTTAGTATGAAGAATGCAAGGGAATCAATCACCTGGGAATTCTTGGTGAACAAATTCACTGAGAAATACATTCCGGAGTCAGCCAGAGATAAAATGGCAACAGAATTTTTGGAACTACGTCAAGGTTCTATGAATGTATCCCAGTATGATCAGAAGTTCACTCAGCTATCCAGGTATGCTGATGCCTTGGTAAGGAGTGAAGCAGAAAAGACAAAGAGGTTCGTAAAGGGCCTGAGATCGGAGATTCGTGGCCGACTGATTCCATTACAACTGAGGAATTATCTCCAGGCAGTAGAAAGAGCTTTGGAGGTAGAAATGGACATACAAGAAGGTCAGGGAGACTGGGTAGAAGGAACTCCCAATTCTAAGCGCCCCCGTTATCAAGGACCTCCAATGATGACGGCATCAGGATCCACCAGTAACAAAGGGCCTGGGTTTAACACCACTTTTCATAGAGGAGGAGGGGCCAGAGGCGGGAGAACATGGTTGAGAAATAGAGACACACCCTTGAAGACACAAGCTACCTCTGCATCACATCCCAGAATCTCGGAGGCTCCCTGGTGTCAGAGGTGCAGAGTGAACCATTTTGGAAACTGCCTCCTAGACAGGTCTTGTTTTAATTGTGGAGAGGTGGGACATCTAAGGAAGAATTGTCCGACAATGCGTGGAAGCCAAGGGCCGAGTAGAGGAAGTGGAAGGCCGACCATGAGGACGAATCCTCCCAGAGGACAAGCCAGTAATGCCCACGTCCTGCTGCAACCCAGTCATCGGTTCAGCAACCTCAAGTGCAAGGCAGAACCTTCGCATTAACCCACCGGGAAGCAATGGCCTCGAATGCAGTGGTGGAAGGTATGATCTCCGTATCAGGACATATTGCCCATGCATTATTTGATCCTGGAGCTACTCATTCATTCGTATCTAGTGCTTTTGCTCATAAACTAAATCAAGTCTCAAAACCCCTAGGATTTCAATTGGTTGTGTCCACACCTATAGGGGAAAATTTGATAGCTAGCACTAGATATACGAATTGTGAAGTGATAATTGGAGAAATGAAGACATCCATTGATCTGATTAAGCTAGGCGAAATGGAGTTCGATGCCATACTAGGAATGGACTGGTTGTCTGCCTGTAGTGCTCATGTGGACTGTAATAAGAAGAGGATTATTTTTAAAATGAAAGGGACTCCGGAAATTATTTTTGAAGGAGAGAAAGTTAGTTATGATATACCTCACATATCAGCCATCAAGGCCACCAAGTTATTGAAACAAGGGTGTCAAAGATTCCTGGCTTCGGTATTGGATACCACCAGGACTGATACAAATATTAAGACTATTCCAATTGTGAATGAGTTCCCTGATGTGTTCCGGAAGACTTACCAGGCCTGCCCCCAAATCGGGAAGTAGAATTTACAATAGATGTAATACCCGGTACTGCCCCAATTTCTAAGGCACCGTACCGTATGGCCCCTGCAGAAATGAAAGAACTTAAAACTCAATTGCAGGAATTATTAGACAAAGGTTTCATTCGGCCAAGTGTATCTCCCTGGGGAGCACCTGTACTATTTGTAAAGAAGAAGGATGGGAGTATGAGATTATGTGTTGACTACCGGGAATTGAATAAGGCAACTATCAAGAATAAGTACCCTCTTCCCCGAATTGATGACCTATTTGATCAATTACAAGGGTCTTGTGTATTTTCTAAGATAGATCTTAGATCGGGGTATCATCAGTTGAAGGTCAAACCTGAAGATGTGCCCAAATCAGCTTTCCGGACGAGATATGGACACTTTGAATTTCTAGTCATACCTTTTGGACTCACTAACGCCCCGGCAGCATTTATGGACTTAATGAATCGGATTTTTCAACCATATCTAGACCAGTTTGTAGTAGTATTCATTGATGATATTCTGGTCTATTCAAAGAATACGGAAGATCATGAGAAACATCTTAATATTGTCCTTCAAATCTTGAGAGAGAAACAACTCTATGCAAAGTTGAAGAAATGTGAATTTTGGCTAGAACAAGTAGGGTTTCTTGGCCATATTATATCTAAAGAAGGAATATCAGTAGACCCGGTAAAGATCGAAGCAATCCGAGACTGGCCTAGACCCACTAATGTTACTGAAGTTCGAAGTTTCTTGGGATTAGCTGGGTACTACAGAAGATTTGTAGAAGGGTTTTCTCTGATTGTAGCACCAATGACTCAATTAACTAGAAAGAATAAGAAGTTTGCATGGGGAGAAGATCAAGATAGGAGCTTCCTGGAGGTTAAAGCTAGGCTGACATCTGCTCCTGTCTTAATTGTACCTTCGGGGACTGAAGGATTTGTCATCTTTAGTGATGCATCAAAACTGGGATTGGGATGTGTGTTAATGCAACATGGAAAAGTCATTGCCTATGCATCCCGACAATTGAAGACCCATGAAAGAAATTACCCCACTCATGACTTGGAATTAGCCGCTGTGATTTTTGCTTTAAAGATCTGGCGACATTATTTGTATGGAGTATCTTGTGAAGTTTTTACTGATCATAAGAGCTTGAAATACATCTTCACACAAAAGGAACTGAACATGAGGCAGAGGAGGTGGTTAGAACTAATGAAGGATTATGATATCACTATTCAATACCACCCTGGGAAGGCCAATGTGGTGGCTGATGCTTTGAGCCGGAAATCAGGAGGGACCCTGGCCGCTTTGATGACTTGTCAAGCAAGAATCTTAAGAGATCTAGAAGAAATACAAATAGAAGTGCGAGTCATTGATTCTTCAAATTCTGAGTATCAACTGAATCAAGTGAGTATCCAAATTAATCTATACGACAAGATCAAAGAGGTCCAACAAGGAGATACTCAAATAAAGAAGATGATGAAGAAAGTGCAAGAAGGAGAACTCAAGGAGTTTCAAATAGACGGTGATGTACTGCGGCTTGGACGCAGATTATGTGTGCCAGATGTAGCAGAGATCAAAGAAGAAATAATGAAGGAGGCTCATAGCACACCTTATACAGCCCACCCCGGAAGCACAAAGATGTATCAAGATCTGCGTCATAACTTCTGGTGGGAAGGAATGAAGGTAGACATTTCAAATTTTGTCCACAAATGTTTAGTCTGTCAACAAGTGAAGGCAGAACATAAGAAGCCCCCAGGTTTGTTAGTGCCTTTATCTATTCCCGAATGGAAGTGGAGTCAAATTGCTATGGATTTCGTCACTGGACTTCCTCGGACGTCCCAAGGACTGGATACAGTCTGGGTAGTGGTAGACAGACTCACTAAATCTGCTCATTTTCTGCCTATCCGGATCAATTATTCAATGGAAAGACTGGCTCAGGTATATGTCCGAGAGGTAATTAGATTACATGGAGTACCTGAATCCATTGTATCAGATCGAGACCCAAGATTTCAATCAAGATTTTGGAAGAGTTTATCCAAAGCTATGGGCACTAGATTGCAACTCAGTACAGCAGCCCACCCCCAAACAGATGGACAGTCAGAAAGGACCATTCAAATATTGGAAGATATGTTGAGAACCTGTGTGCTAGATTTGGGGGAAGTTGGGACAACTATTTACCCTTAGTGGAGTTTGCTTATAATAATAGTTATCAGTCCACTATTGGTATGCCTCCATTTGAAGCATTGTATGGCAGGAGGTGTAGATCACCAATCTGTTGGGAGGAAGTTGGGGATAGAAGACTGTTCGACCCTGATGTAATTCAAGAGACTACTGAGAAGATCAAGCTAATCAAGGAAAGGATGAAGGCAGCCCAGAGCAGACAGAAAGCTTATGCAGACAATCGTCGCAGACCATTGGAGTTTGAGGTAGGGGATAGTGTTTTCCTGAAGGTGTCTCCCATGAAGGGAGTGAGACGCACCGGTAGTAAGAACAAATTAGCCCCTAGGTATATGGGTTCGTTTGAAATACTGGATAAAATTGGACCGGTTGCTTACCGCTTGGCCCTACCCCCTGCCTTAGAACGGATGCACAATGTATTTCATGTCTCTCAACTGAGGAAGTATGTGCCCGATCCTGATCACGTCATCTCCCTTGAACCCCTGCATATACTAGAAGATATGTCTTACGCGGAAGAACCAGTACAAATTCTCGATCGCAAGGAAAAGCAATTGAGAAGCAAAAATATTTCCTTGGTCAAGGTCTTATGGAGAAATCAAAACATAGAAGAAGCCACTTGGGAGCTGGAAGAGGAGATACGAAAAACCTATCCACATTTGTTCCAAGGTACGTTAAGTTTCGAGGACGAAACTTCCATAAGGAGGGTAGAATGTAACACTTGCCCTAATTTAAGCATTTCTTTTCCTAATTAATCATAAAGGGTAATGGGATTAGTATGCATGCATGATACTTTAGTTAAGTCATGCATATTATATGTGTATGTATAAATAAGTATGTATACATGAGTATTTATACACCCATGTATATAGGTATAAGAATACCCCACATGTGTTTGACTTATTACCACCATGCCCCCATGCTTGTACCTCTTGGAGAGGGGGGAGAGGCATGGAGAAGAGTAACTTTGATGGGATGTTTAGGGGACACATGGCACAATCCTATGGAGGGTTAGAGGCTATAAATAGAGGGGATGAAGAGGATTAAACACTTTTTGATAAAACACTCTTTTTCTCTCTTCACAACCTCTCTCCCTCTCTCTCCTTTCACAACAACAACAACAGCAACAGCAACAACAACAACAACAGCAACAGCAACAGCAACAGCAACAGCAACAACAACAACACAGCAACAGCAGCAACAACAACAACAGCAACAGCAACAAACAACAACAACAGCAGCAACAACAAGAGGGCAGCAGCAAAATCAGACCATACAACTTCAAGAGTGAGTAGAACATGCTAATCTTAACAACATGATGAGTAGAAATAAGTAGGAATTGAAATAAGTGTAAGAGATATACAAGTATTTGACCTTATGTATGTTTTGGGTTCATGTGTTTCAATTCCGCAAGTATTACTCATGTTGTTTATGAATCCATGATTTTATTACATGTCTTGCATATTGATATTATATGATGGCATGAATGTATCGGAGGAAGGGACCGGGTTGAACCGGAGGCGTAGAAGGGGAGATTATATATTGTGTATCGGAGGAAGGGACCGGGTTGAACCGGAGGCGTAGAAGGGGAGATTATATATATATTGTATCGGAGGAAGGGACCGGGTTGAACCGGAGGCGTAGAAGGGGAGATTATGTTGTATGTATGTGTATATTGATAAGATATAAGTCCTATGATGTAATCATGCTTAAACCCTTAACATCAAATCTGGAATGGCTTCTTAACAGGCACTTTTTTGGGTAAGTTAGTCGACTAAGTCCCTGGGATAGTCGACTAAACGTGTGATATTTAGGCAGATACACTGCTGGATAGCAGGATTAGTCGACTACATATAGACTGTAGTCGACTAATCCCAGATACAGAGAGCAAACAGAAAGTTGATAATCTGTTTTTGACAGTTTTAGTCGACTATAGTCAACTTGCTAGTCGACTAATATTTAGGGTTAGTCGACTCCACCAGGAGGGTAGTCGACTATAGGTAACATCCTGAGAGTAACACAACTTTTTGACAGTTTTAGTCGACTATAGGAGAATTCAAGTCGACTAGTACTTGAGTTAGTCGACTATACCAAGGAGGGTAGTCGGCTACATTAATTCTTGGCTGTTAGTTAAGAAGCAGATTCGTGTGAAGTGGACTTAGTCGACTATGGCTTCTTGATTAGTCGACTTACAGTTAGTATTAGTCGACTATAGGATGACCTAGTCGACTAGTAAGGCCTTATTACTGTGTTTGGTTTTGGTTCCTGGATAATCATAAGATCCTATAAAAATAGTGTAGCGACACACATGCCAACCGGATAATTTAGCCATGTATACCTACTTGATAGGCATATTTAACTATTGTTTTACTCACTGAGCCGCCAAGCTCACTCTATTCTAACTCCACCTACAGGTTTGGACAAGGGTAAGGGACCCGCTTAAGGGCAATTGTGCGGGACAAGCGCCACCAGAACCACTGTATTAGAACCACTTTTGTTATGTATATGATTTTATATAAACATGCGTGCTTTTAGCTGGACGTTACTCTTGACCTGTAATTATAAAGGACCTGGTGCTGGACTCTTACTTGTATGTATATATATATTTTGACATGATAAATGTAGACTGTGTTCTTATGGATTATTGAACTATATGTGTTAATATGATAAGTCTCGAGTAGATCATACATGTTATCTCTAGTGGAAATTCTGATGTATAGTGAAGAATCTGATGATTATATTGGAAGTATTATACCTTGATGGGTCCCACGCTTGGATTGTACAAGATAATTGTGGTTAAATGGAAAATTTTAACTGGGACCGTTACAGGAACGGGCAATACATGTTTGCTTAGAAGATTTTCAAGATACCTCTGCTCCTCCTAGAGTAAATACATATCCGCTAGTTGATTTTGATTCCTCAGAATCTGTAATTCAATTAGCATTACTGTATCCTTTAAGTAGAGGTGGATACTGTCCATATCTCAAGGCATATTCCTTGGTATGTGATACGTAACCCAACACTCGTAGTAGAGCGGTCCAATGTTGATCACTAGGATTGCTAGTATATCTGCTTAACTATCTTACAGCGTAAGAAATATCAGGTCTAGTGCAATTCATCAAATACATTAGACTTCCGATAATCTGAGAATACTCCAACTGGCGTATTCCAGTTCCTGTATTCTTATGAAGGTGGACGTGTGGGAGAAAGAATTTGTATTCTCCTTTATCCCATGATCCTTGAATCTTTCTATCATCTTATCCACGCAGTGATATAGAGATAGACTGATTCCATCTGGTGTTCTGATGATTTTAATTCCTAAAATTACATTAGCAACCCCTAGATCCTTCATGTCAAAACTGTTGGATAACATTCTTTTAGTGGACTTAATAATTTCAATATTAGTCCCAAGTATCAACATGTCGTCTACATAAAGACAAACAATGATACATGCATTTTTAACTGTTTTAGTGTAAACACACTTATCACATTCATTGATAGTGAATCCATCTTTGATCAGGACACTATCAAATTTCTCATGCCATTGTTATGGCGCCTGCTTTAGACCGTATAAGGATTTTACCAATTTACACACTTTGTGTTCTTGACCATTGACTATAAATCCTTCAGGTTGCTTCATATATATCTCTTCATTTAATTCACCATTTAAGAATGCAGTCTGGACACCCATTTGATTGATATCTAAGTTATGCAATACTGCAATTGCTATCAACATCCGAATGGATGTTATTCTTGTTATTGGTGAATAAGTATCGAAGTAGTCAAGTCCTTCTTTTTGTCGATAACCCTTGGCTACTAATCTAGCCTTGTACTTATCGATAGTGAAATACACCTAGAGGGGGGGGTGAATAGGTGTAATTGCTAATCTAATGCTCTTTTTAAATTTTACTTAAGTGAGTGATGCAACGATCTCTCAAAACACGACTAAGAGCCGAATACCCCTTGCGAGGTTCTGAACTCCTTCCTCCCAATTCCCCTTAAATGGGTTAGAGGTGCGCAATGCAACCGTGTTGTATTGAGGTGTGATCGAACAATTCCAAGTATGAAATGCGATGATGAAATGCACACAAGTAATATAGCAAGAAATATTGAAAGCAAGTAAGTAAGGATATCACAAATAAAAGTTAGTTCACAAGCAATAGATTGGAAGTAATTTAAAGCAAGAAATTAAGCAAGAAGAACGCCAAGCCAATCGCAAACAAAGTGATTTGTTTCGAGGTTCGAGCCCGTAGCTCTAGTCCCCGCCTTCACCTCCGTGAAGGGTTTCCACTATCCCCTTAGGATCCCGTACAAGTTAGGCCTCCAAAGACCTCAAGCCCGTAGCTTCACCTTACAAAGAAATTCCCCTTAGGAACTTGTCTCCACAAGAACAAAGGATTACAAATTGGTGATCTCAACTAGACCACAACACTCTTTCTCTTTTACAAACACTCTCACACTTTTACAACTTCACCTATAGAAAGAATATGAAATTTTTGGCTCTATGAAGTGTTTGTGAGAAAAGCTTCAGTTGTAGAGTGATATTAAGAATCAAACAACAACTGAAAATCAAACTTAAAAGAATGGAAATGAAAGCTTTAAACTATTTTTCTCTTTCTCTTGAAAAACAATGAAAACTTGTATTTTTCTTGGTTAATAACTAAGGCCTATTTCCCACTATTTATAGGGAGAGAATAGGTTAAAAACTCTGATTTTTCCAGCTAATATCACCTGCAAAAGCACCCCAACAACCCTCTAAAAAGTCTGTTAAAACAGAAAATAAAACAGTTTTTCAGAACAGCCCAAAGAGGAAAGAGCCGTTGGAGGTGTTGCAGGCCTACCGGTCGACTGCCGGTCGACCGGGACCCTGCTGGCAAAAGAGCCGTTATGGCTCCGGTCGACTGCCGGTCGACCGATCTCAAGAAAGGAAACACAGTTTCCTTCTACCGGTCGACCGACCCAGTCGACCGGAAGGATACAGAGAGCAAACGTCTGTTTTCGGTCGACCGGTATATAGGTCCGGTCGACCGACAGACATGCACAACCTGTGCATGTCCGGGCACAGCAGCCGGTCGACTGGGCCGGTCGACCGGTCTGCCTGGAAAACAGTTTTTCTGGGCAGATTTTAAGATAGAAAATTTGTATAAAATCTTTAAAAATCTGAAGCTAAGTTTTATGCTGAAAATAGTTTATATACATGTATTTAAACAAGTTTTGAAGATGTAAAGCTTTGGGTACATGTATGTATAAACTAAGGCATAAACCTAGAAATAAATATTTTGAAAACATAGAAACATACAAAACAAATGTGTGTGCAAATCCTAGAGCCAAATTTCACATATTCTATCTTTACAAAACTAAACTTACAAACTACAATGGTCTTCAAGACTTCAACTTGAGCTATCTTCTCTTGATCTTCAATATTGCAATTTGAGCCCAATTTGACTTGTCTTGAGTCCAATAGCTTGTATTTGAGTCCAAAAACTTTGTATATGAGTGAGAGTACTTCTAGTATGATAATAAACCTGAAACACACTTAAGCAACAAATAATATTAGTACAAATAACTAATATGTTTTGTAATCATCAAAATACACTAAACATGGGTTGATTGTAACCTTGGGCCAACAATCTCCCCCTTTTTGATGATGACAAAACATATGAGTTATTAAACAAATAAAAGAGGAAAGAGCTTGGAAAGCTCCCCTTAAACAATGCTATGTATTTAACATGAATATGAACACTATGTAAACATACATAAGGCATTGAAAAATATCATCACCAAAAAAATAAACTATCATAAGAAATAAAAAACAAACAACATATATTTCCTCCACATATTTTTCCCAAACTTATATTTCTCCCCCTTTTTGTCATACATCAAAAAGGGTTAAAAAAAAATTTAAGACAAAACAAAACAAACATATTAGAAACCAAAACAAAACAAACAAGATATTTTAAGTATCAATTTTACATACATTCAATTCACCACAAATAAATGAAAATCTTGCATAATCCAAAGGTTTTGTGAAAATATCCGCAAGTTGAAAATCGGTAGAAACAAAATCAATATCTATGTCACCTTTTTCAAAGTGATCTCTAAGAAAGTGATATCTAATGTCTATATGTTTGGTTTTACTATGTTGATTAGCATTTTTGGTCATGTGAATAGCACTAGTATTATCACAATAAATCTTAACATGATCAAAATGTAAATCAAAATCGAGAAGAGTATGTTTCATCCAGAGTACTTGTGCACAACAAGCTCCGGCTGCTACATACTCCGCCTCGGCGGTTGAAAGGGCTACACTATTTTGCTTTTTGGAAGACCAAGACACAAGACAATTGCCCAAGAATTGGCAAGTGCCACTTGTGCTCTTCCTATCTACCCTACAACCGGCATAGTCGGCATCCGAATAACTAGTCATGGTAAATTGGTTAGTTTTCGGATACCACAAACCTAAATCAATTGTGCCCTTAAGATACCTAATTATGCGTTTTACCGCTATTAAGTGTGATTCCTTAGGACATGATTGAAAACGTGCACATAAACATACGGAAAACATTATATCCGGCCTACTAGCCGTAAGATAGAGTAAACTACCAATCATGCTACGAAATAATTTGATGTCAACTTCCTTACCTTGTTCGTCTTTGTCAAGTTTCGTAGTGGTTGCCATGGGAGTCTTTGCTACTTTGGATCCTTCAAGCCCGAACCTCTTGATGAGTTCTTTGGTGTACTTGGCTTGGTTGATGAATGTCCCATCACTACGTTGCTTGATTTGAAGTCCAAGGAAGAAGTTGAGCTCCCCCATCATAGACATCTCAAATTCCCTTTTCATGCATGATTCAAAATTCTTGCAAAGTGAAACATTAGTAGATCCAAAAATAATGTCATCAACATAAATTTGAACTATGAGGATATCTTGATCTATATGTTTGGTAAATAATGTTTTATCAACTTTTCCTTTCTTAAAATCATTTGAAATCAAAAATGAAGACAATCTTTCATACCAAGCCCTAGGGGCTTGTTTTAAACCATAAAGTGCTTTATCTAATTTATAAACATAATTAGGGTGTGTAGGATCAACAAACCCGGGGGGTTGTTCAACATACACCTCCTCATCAATATAACCATTAAGAAAGGCACTCTTTACATCCATTTGAAATAACTTAAAATCTTTAAATGAGGCATATGCTAAGGTCATCCGTATGGCTTCGAGCCGTGCTACGGGTGCAAAGGTTTCTTCAAAATCGATCCCTTCGATTTGAGTGTAACCTTGGGCAACTAACCTAGCCTTGTTTCTAACTACATTACCCGATTCATCCAACTTGTTCTTAAAGATCCATTTAGTGCCAATAGTTGGTCTATCTTGGGGCCTAGGAACAAGGTGCCAAACTTGGTTGCGCTCAAATTGATTGAGCTCCTCTTGCATGGCAAGCAACCAATATGAATCGGCCTCGGCCTCGAGGACATTTTTAGGTTCTATGTGTGAAATAAAAGCAAAATTACCACAAAAATCTTGAATCTTAGAGCGAGTGGTTACCCCTTTTGATACTTCACCTATGACGAGGTCCTTGGGATGATGAGGATTGAATCTCCAATCCTTTGGTAGTGGTTGAGAGGGCTCCTCTTCATTTGCTTGATGTTTATTTCCTTGAGCCTCTTCCACTTTGGCTTCACTTCCATCACCATCCTTTGGCTTGTCTCCCATGGTAGAAGCATCCTCCAAGGTCACTTTCTCCAAACCTTCATCTAAAGCATCAATTTCTACACAATTCTTAACAAACTTGTTAGATTCCTCAAATTTAACATGAATAGATTCCTCAATAGTCAAAGTTGACCTATTGAAGACTCTATAAGCCTTACTAGTATTTGAGTAACCTACAAAAATAGCCTCATATGATCTAGCATCAAATTTTCCCAAATTAATATTTGTATTTAAAACAAAACATTTGCAACCAAACACTTTGAAATAAGAAACATTAGGTTTTCTAGAAAAATACATCTCATAAGAAGTCTTAGTAGTATTTTTACATAGGAAAACACGATTTGCAATGTAACATGAAGTATGAACGGCCTCGGCCCACAAATAATGTGGTAGACCATATTCATTTAACATTGTCCTAGCCATCTCTTGTAAAGTACGATTTTTCCGCTCAACTACTCCATTTTGTTGTGGAGTTCTAGGACAAGAAAGTTCATGTTTTATTCCATGTTCCTCACAAAAAGTGGTAAAGGGAAGGTTAATGAACTCACCTCCTCTATCACTTCTTATTTTAATTATTGAGGAGTCATTTTCCTTTTCAACTCTTTTCTTAAAGGCTTGAAAATGTGAAAAGGTTTGACTTTTGTGTTCGAGAAAATAAACCCAAGTAAAACGCGAAAAATCATCTACTAAAACATAAGCAAATCTACTCCCACTTAAACTTTTGGTTTGAGTTGGGCCAAATAAGTCCATGTGGATTAGCTCTAATGGACGTGATGACATGATATCCTTAATTGATTTGAATGAGGACTTAGTTTGTTTCCCAAATTGACATGCGTCACAAACTCGGTCCTTTTCAAAGTTCAATGAAGGAATACCCTTCACCATTTCCTTAGAGTTAAGCCTAGAAATATGGTCAAATGAAACGTGGCCTAATCTCCTATGCCACAACCAAGAGTCGTCATCGAGGGCTTTTAAACATGTTATATTACAAGACATATTTAACATATCAATCATATAAACATTGCTTTCACGAAAACCGGAAAATACACAAACATTAGAAGTTCTATCAATCACTTTGCATGAAACATTATCAAAAACAACATCAAAACCTTTATCACAAAGTTGACTAACACTCAAGAGATTATGCTTGAGGCCATCAACTAAAACCACATTTTCAATTAAAGGAGAGGTGCCAAGTTTTACATTACCAATACCGATGATTTTTTCCTTGGCGTCATCTCCGAAGGTGACGGTGCCACCTTCATGATATCTTGATAGGGTTGCAAAGTTGTTGATGTCCCAAGTCATGTGCCTTGAGCAACCGCTATCAAGATACCATAAACCTCTACGTCTTTGAGCTTTGGAAAGTACCTACATCATTTAAAACAATAGTTGACTTTGGTACCCAAACTTTCTTGGGTCCTTGAAAGTTAGTGTTACGAACCCAAACATTATGGTGTGATGCACTTAGTCTATCATAACAAAAATTAGCTAAGTGTCCTTTCCGTCCACAATGTGAACATGAATACACTTTTCTATACATGAATGCATGGTGTGTATGTGAAGTGTGAGCATGCTTTGGGGGTTTACCATGATGCATAGGTTGTGTAGCATGTACATGAGCATGAGCATGAGCATGATGAATATTTCTCTTAGGAGCTTGTTTCTTAGGAAACATATTCTCCATCTTCTTCTTATCAAATTCACTACACTTTTTCAAAACAACATCTAATGAGTCTAATCTTTCCTTAAGCATGGCAATCTCATTAGAGTCTACAAATGGGGTCTTTCCTTTACAAGCAATCTTATATTTTTCAAAATCATTTTTAGTGGAAACTAAAGAAGAGTGTAAATCATTATTTTCTTTAGAAAGATTTACAATTTGAATATTAAGAGATTCAATATCCTTTTTCATTTTTAAATATTTCTTCTTTAAGAAATCATAATTACTAGAGAGTTCCATAAAAGCTTCTCCTAGCTCATCCATGGATAAATCTTCATCAAAGGAGTTGAGGGGGTTACCTTGCTTGTGCTCTCATTTGCCATGAAGCACATATTGGCGGTGTCGATCTCCTCCTCGGATTCACTTTCGTCATCCCATGTTGCTTTCATAGCCTTCTTCTTGTATGGCTTCTTGGATGAAGATGGCTTCACTTGTTCCGGACACTCCGCTACTATGTGTCCCGGCTTTTGGCAATTAAAGCAAATGATCTTCCTTTCTTCCTTGCCTCCTTGCCATCTCCTCCTTCCTTGGTACTTTGCCTTGTTGTACATCCTCCGGACATTTTTGACTAGAAGTGAGAGCTCCTCGTCATCTTCTTCTTCGTCATCTTCGTCGGAGTAGGTAGCATGACTTTTGAAGGCAATGGTCTTCTTTTTGGTAGGTGCCATGTCCTCCCTTGCCTTTCTCTCCATCTCATGGGTCTTCAAGTTCCCAATGAGTCCAATGAGCTCAATCTCATCTTTGTCATTGAGTTCCTTCAATGTTGTAGCTTTCACTTCCCATGATGGAGGAAGAGCCCGGATGATCTTTCTCACCCTTTGATCATTGTTGATTTCTTCACCTAGAGAAGCAAGACCATTAGTAATCTTTGTAAACTTAGTAACCATATCATCTATGGTTTCATTCTCTTGCATGCTAAAATTTTCATATTGGGACCGAAGAAGGTCTATCTTGGCCCTCTTCACTTGTGATGTCCCCTCATGTGTTACTAGCAAATGGGTCCAAATCTCATAGGCGGATTTGCAATGGATGACTCTAGCTATGTCATCATCATTGAGGGCTTGTAGGAGTGCATAATGTGCCCTAGCATTGGCATCAAACTCCTTGGTCTCAATTTCGGACCAAGTAGATTCATCACCGGGGGGTACACTAAATTGTTTAGTCACGGCCTTTACAACTCGATTACCTAGAGATTGCAAGAAAACGGTCATCTTAACCTTCCATATGGGAAAGTTAAGTCCATCAAACTTAGGGGGTGTCTTAATACCATCGGCCATGTTTACTATGTGGAAATGAATGAAGTGATTAGCAAAATGAGGATCTCTCTAAGGTTGTTAAGCCAAATCCTAGAGTCCAAGCTCTGATACCAATTGAAATACACCTAGAGGGGGGGTGAATAGGTGTAATTGCTAATCTAATGCTCTTTTTAAATTTTACTTAAGTGAGTGATGCAACGATCTCTCAAAACACGACTAAGAGCCGAATACCCCTTGCGAGGTTCTGAACTCCTTCCTCCCAATTCCCCTTAAATGGGTTAGAGGTGCGCAATGCAACCGTGTTGTATTGAGGTGTGATCGAACAATTCCAAGTATGAAATGCGATGATGAAATGCACACAAGTAATATAGCAAGAAATATTGAAAGCAAGTAAGTAAGGATATCATAAATAAAAGTTAGTTCACAAGCAATAGATTGGAAGTAATTTAAAGCAAGAAATTAAGCAAGAAGAACGCCAAGCCAATCGCAAATAAAGTGATTTGTTTCGAGGTTCGAGCCCGTAGCTCTAGTCCCCGCCTTCACCTCCGTGAAGGGTTTCCACTATCCCCTTAGGATCCCGTACAAGTTAGGCCTCCAAAGACCTCAAGCCCGTAGCTTCACCTTACAAAGAAATTCCCCTTAGGAACTTGTCTCCACAAGAACAAAGGATTACAAATTGGTGATCTCAACTAGACCACAACACTCTTTCTCTTTTACAAACACTCTCACACTTTTACAACTTCACCTATAGAAAGAATATGAAATTTTTGGCTCTATGAAGTGTTTGTGAGAAAAGCTTCAGTTGTAGAGTGATATTAAGAATCAAACAACAACTGAAAATCAAACTTAAAAGAATGGAAATGAAAGCTTTAAACTATTTTTCTCTTTCTCTTGAAAAACAATGAAAACTTGTATTTTTCTTGGTTAATAACTAAGGCCTATTTCCCACTATTTATAGGGAGAGAATAGGTTAAAAACTCTGATTTTTCCAGCTAATATCACCTGCAAAAGCACCCCAACAACCCTCTAAAAAGTCTGTTAAAACAGAAAATAAAACAGTTTTTCAGAACAGCCCAAAGAGGAAAGAGCCGTTGGAGGTGTTGCAGGCCTACCGGTCGACTGCCGGTCGACCGGGACCCTGCTGGCAAAAGAGCCGTTATGGCTCCGGTCGACTGCCGGTCGACCGATCTCAAGAAAGGAAACACAGTTTCCTTCTACCGGTCGACCGACCCAGTCGACCGGAAGGATACAGAGAGCAAACGTCTGTTTTCGGTCGACCGGTATATAGGTCCGGTCGACCGACAGACATGCACAACCTGTGCATGTCCGGGCACAGCAGCCGGTCGACTGGGCCGGTCGACCGGTCTGCCTGGAAAACAGTTTTTCTGGGCAGATTTTAAGATAGAAAATTTGTATAAAATCTTTAAAAATCTGAAGCTAAGTTTTATGCTGAAAATAGTTTATATACATGTATTTAAACAAGTTTTTGAAGATGTAAAGCTTTGGGTACATGTATGTATAAACTAAGGCATAAACCTAGAAATAAATATTTTGAAAACATAGAAACATACAAAACAAATGTGTGTGCAAATCCTAGAGCCAAATTTCACATATTCTATCTTTACAAAACTAAACTTACAAACTACAATGGTCTTCAAGACTTCAACTTGAGCTATCTTCTCTTGATCTTCAATATTGCAATTTGAGCCCAATTTGACTTGTCTTGAGTCCAATAGCTTGTATTTGAGTCCAAAAACTTTGTATATGAGTGAGAGTACTTCTAGTATGATAATAAACCTGAAACACACTTAAGCAACAAATAATATTAGTACAAATAACTAATATGTTTTGTAATCATCAAAATACACTAAACATGGGTTGATTGTAACCTTGGGCCAACAGATAGATCCATCAGGTTTTAATTTTCTTTTGAAAATTCACTTACACCCAATTGGTTTACTGTCAGGAGGCAAGTTTATCAATTCCCAAGTATGATTACTTATTATGGATTCTATTTCGCTATTTATAGCTTCTTTCCACATTTGTGTTTTTGGGTTGACATAGCCTCTTTAAATGTTTGAGACTCGCTTTCAATAGCGTATGCTATGAAATCTGGACCAAAAGATTTTGAAATTCTAAATCTCTGACTTCTTCTTGGTTCAATTTCCGCATTAACAATCGGTTCCTCGAGGCTTTCGTCCCTGAATGCCATCTCATGTGTTCTTTTCTCAGAAGTCTTATCTGCTTCCCGTTTGTATGGAAAGATGTCTTCAAAGAACACAGCATCTCTAGATTCGATAATCATGTTTATATGAATATCTGGTATTTCTGATTTATGAACCAGAAATCTGTAGGCACTACTATTCAAGGCATAGCCTATGAATATGCAGTCCATAGTTTTTGCTCTCAACTTAGTCTTTTTAGGTAATGGTGCCAGCACCTTTGCAAGGCACCCCCACATTTTGAGGTAATGGTAGGAAGGTGTCCTTCCATGCCATAACTCAAATGGTATAAGACCAAGTTTCTTATGGGGTACTCTATTTAGAATATAATTTGCAGTTAATAGAGCTTCCCCCACAAGTTCTGCGGAGCTCCAGAACTTACGAGCATGGAATTTACCATCTCCTTCAAAGTTCTGTTCTTCCGTTCAGCAATTCCATTTTGCTGAGGAGTATATGGTGTTGTTGTTTGATGGATTATACCAAAATTAGCACATAACTCACTAAAATTATTTGATTCATATTCTCCGCCTCTATCGGATTTTAGAATCTTGATTTTCTTGCTGAGTTGATTCTCAACTTCGGCTTTATATGTTATAAATATATTTATTGCCTCATCCTTACTGTTTAAAAGATACACATAATAGTATCTTGTACAGTCATCAATAAAAGTAATAAAATACTTTTTACCGCCTCTAGTTGGCATAAACTTCAAGTCACACAGATCGCTATGAATTAACCCTAAAGGTTCTGTATTTCGATCTATTGAGTGAAATGAATTTTTCGCCAACTTGGCCTCAACACAAATCTCACACTTGCGAATTTCTTCCAAGTTGAGTTTAGGAATATATCCCAGATTAGACAAGTTCTTTAATGACTTGTAATTTACATGCCCTAATCTAGCATGCCACAAATTAGGAGACTCAAGCAAATAAACAGAAGATTTTCCTTTATTTATAAGCTTCGGGTACAAATACACAGACTTTTTATCTACCACTGCAACATTAGCTTTAAAAAGTCTATCAACAAGATAACCCTTTCCCACATACATCCCTCCCTTAGTAAGTACAAATTTATCTGATTCAAAAACCATTCTAAATCCTTTCTTACTAAGTATTGATCCAGATATCAGATTCTTGCGAATATCTGGAACATGTAGCACATCGTTCAGAGTAAGCTCTTTCCCCGATGTCCACTTCAGGATGACCTTGTCTTTTCCTTCAACCTTTGAGACGGCTGAATTTCCCATGAATAGTTGCTCATCTTGCTCTAATATTTGATATTCCGAGAATAATAATTTCTCAGAGCAGATGTGCCGAGTAGCCCTAGTGTCTACCCACCAATCCTTATTGTTGGTTGTCAGATTCACTTCTGACACCACAGCTGAAAGGCTTGGCGACTCATGGTCGGTCAAGTTTGCATGTGGGTGGCTTTTCTTGTTCTTTTTGAGACGGCTGCGACATTCATTCGCCTTATGCCCCTCTTTGTTGCAGATGTAGCAGGTTCCCTTGAAGCGCATGTTCTTACCTTCTTGGACCTTACCTTTGTACCCCTGGGAAGTCTTCTTCCGCTTTAAGCCTTTGGAAGTAGACGCTTTCCCCTTTGAGTCTTCGATCACATTGGCTTTTGCTTCATAGGAGTTCTTACTGCTCCTTTTCTCGGACTTTCTGTTGTCCTCCTTGATTCGAAGCCTCACAGTGAGATCTTCCAACTTTAACTCCTTTCGCTTGTGCTTCTGGTAGTTCTTGAAATCTCTCCACGAGGTGGGAGTTTCTCCACGATAGAAGCAACCTGAAAGGTTTCAGGTAGAATCATACCTTCGGCTTCTATCTCGTGCAAGATAAGTTGGAACTCTTGCACCTGACTGATTACAGTCTTGCTATCCACCATTTTGTACTCCAGAAATCGTCCTACGACGAACTTCTTGGTACCAGCATCCTTAGTCTTATACTTCTTGTCAAGACTGGCCTATAACTTCTTTGTTGTTGTGATAGGACTGTAGACATTGTAAAGGGAGTCATCCAGTCCATTTAATATATAATTTCGGTAAAGGAAGTCACATTGAGTCCATGCATCAGTTGCGGGCTCTAGTGGATCTTCTTGCAGGAATCTGACCAGATGAAGAGTGGTCAAGTAGAAGAGCATCTTCTGTTGCCACCTCTTGAATTCTGTGCCGTTAAATTTTCCTGGCTTCTCCGGCTTCGGGTTAGGAAGTGAAGTTGGCATCAAAACTTGTAGCTGCATGTTTGGTGCCTTGCTAGTACTATCTTGATTAGTCTCAGACATTTTCTGCAAGTTCAAGCAGAACAGAAGTAAGAAACTTCAATCGTAATTGTCTTAAGATTATTGGATTCTGCTTAACAGGAATTAATCTGACAACTATTCAAGATCACTGAAATATCAACAATCTAATTGGCCAGGTCGGCAAATATTAGGTGAGAGGTTTTCCGTTCAATAGAACGTTCCTTAATTTAAGAACCACCTTTCAATTTTCTTCCTTGGTTAAACACCAATTAGACTGAATCTAAATCAGTCTCGATATACTGAATATCAGCGATATACTGAATATCAGTATATCCCCTGTATAAAGAAATTAATTCACTTATACAGTACTTGGAGTGAGGTACGCTTAGAGTGAATCTCCTTAAGACAATTACGTCCCCCGCACTGGTGCTAACGGGTTACTGGACGTTGGTCTCCCAAGATACAACACTCCTTCACGGTATTTGTACGGTCGAATCGTAGTCAACCAGTAATTGTAGAAGACGAAGGAAGGTTGAAGAATATTCTTCTTCAGAAGTCTCAGATTCAGACAACAATTCTATTTCAAGAATCTGTTGAATTTTCTGAGTCCTCTTTCAGAACGAATTTTGCAGAATCTTTTTTGGAAGTCGCTTCGGAAACTGACTTTCCCACTTCTCGCTGGAAGTTGCTTCAGAACTCCACTTCCCAGTTTAGAACGCAGTAACTCACTTCGCAGTTCAGAACGTATAGAGAGAGAAGAGATTTTTTGATTTGGTGTGTTTAGAATGAAAAACTGGAGTGCTATTTATAGCGCTCCAGGAGGGGCCAACGGGTCCGAACCCAACGAAAGGTTGCAACCTTTTGACCAAATAGTCACAACTGTTGGCTATCCAACTGACGCACCCAACAGTCACAACTGTTGGCTGTTCAACTGGAGCGGTTCGGGTATGCTCGCAACCCATACCCGTGAGACTCGATTCAAAAAGAACCAGGCCGGGTGCACCGGTGCCGGCGCCGGCCGGCCGCCGCCGCCAACGGCAGTGCGCGCGCGCATGTGCGAGCATAGTTCCCGCCTATTCGCGCGCGAAAACTCCAAGTACCCAAAGGGCACGCCCTTTGTTCTCAATTTTCTCTATTTAAAACCATGAACTTCCATCCCACGGCCAATGTGGGACTAAATGCTTTTAGCTACCTTTAGTCTCATTTTGGCTTTGAATTAGTCAATCTTTAGACTTGACTATCTCATTCATTCGAAGTCGGAATTGAACATGTGAATATACCACGTTCATCCCTAATGGAAGGAGAATACATTCCAACCATCATCCAATTGATTTGATCAACGGATCTCGCCGTAATTCAATTTAAAGATTCACTTTATATTCTTCAATTCCAACAAAACTAACAATGGAAATATGTGATGTTGGTTCATGTTTCCATGGCCACATGCCCCCCCTGCGCGCGGGGTGTGGGGGGGGGGGGGGGGAGGGGTGGGGTGTGGGGGGGTGGGGGGGATAGACTGATATGTTGTAACATTGCTTGTTTCCCCATTGTTACTACTCTTCTACAGTAATTTGGCACATTAACATGCAGAATACTGACAACAATCTAATAAAAGTAGCTGTACATACCTCAGCTGAATGCTTCTCATTTTTCTTAGATTTTGATGCCGTCCCTCCCTCGTTTTTGCTCTTGTCAGGTTCACCATTAGCCAATTGATGCACCCCTGATTCCTTCTGCTCATCCCGACCACAAGGTTCTTGTTCTTGATGAGATGCTTTACCAGCATTGTCAAAGCTTTCACTGCTCTCCTGTCTTCCGCTTTTTACTAAGAGGTGTATGTTCACTTTCTGGTAAAGACTTCTCTTGCTTTTTTGAAGTCCGACATTCCTTACCATCTTCAACAGCCTCCAGTTTCACATTAGACTCTTTGGCCTTGGTTTCATTCCCATCCTGTGGTGTTCTTTCTTCAGAATCTAATCGTTTTCTTTTCTTGTGTGCTTTCTTTTTAATTTTATCAACATTTTCTATTGTTGCAGTCATATCCCTTACCAGTTCAGATTCTTTCGGAGCTTCCATGTTACGCCCCTTTCTGTCAATAGATACCGACTCTATGCTTGCCTCTGTCTTCTTATTCTTTTCTCCTTTATGCTTTGCATTTGACTCAGCTGGTAGAGCTGAGGACATGTGGTTAAAGAGTTCTGTTCCGCTATCTTCTCTTTCTGATATGTTACAATTGATTTTTCATCAAAAGAAATCTCTGGATTTTCTCCTGATTCTGAGTCCACTTCGTTGCCGCTATCTATGTCATCAGACAACGATTTTTCTATCACTTTACCATTCTCTATATAAAGTAGAGAATCAATGAAGTAATTCTCTACCCCTTTGAACAGCTGCATTTCGGCAAACACCGTTCTGACCATGGCCTTATCATCTACATATTTAAAGCATTGATGGAGTGTGGAAGGCACAATCCAGTTAGCATGGATCCAAAGTCGTCCGAGTAAGAGGTTGTAGGACGTGTCAGTGTCAATGACGTAACACGTCACTTCTGATTTCAGGTCTCCAATTTGGCACCGGAGATGAATCTTACCCAAAGGATGACTACTCCAGGCGTTAAAGCCATATATGATCGTAGTCGTGGTTGATAACCTGGTCAACAGGATGCCGAGAAAATAAAGAAGTATTTTAGGGATAATGCTCAGATTAGACCCAGGATCAACTTGTATTCTCTCCATGTGTGTGGACCCGATGTACCCAGTGTAGCGCAAGGGCATATCCTGTCAGTTGTCCTTGAGGAGCATGTCTTCAGGGGTGAAGGTGATACATGGTACTTGTTGTTGTACCAGATGAAATTGGGGGCATGAAGCTCCATCTTCTTTTGTAGGAGCTGGCACTTATGTCAGAAATGATTCTGAATCAGCAAGCGCATCCCTAAGTGCCTCTTTCGTCTTCTTCGAGTGGCGGAATAGCTCGTGTAGGGTAATACGAGCTGGAATATTGGCCAGTTGTGCCAATATGTCGAAGCGGAAAGAAGTGTTGTGTCATCTAGAATGATTCTTCTTCAAGGATTCATCAGAGCGAATTTTCTTCTGCTTTTCTTTGTCCTTAGGCACTGTGGCCTGGACAGGTGTAGCGGCTCCCGATATCATTGGTTGGGAGTGCTCCATCGGGTCTCTGGTCGTACTGTCGCAAGTACTATTTACCGGAACGTGTGTCCACTGATTGCGAGGTGGTAGGCTGTGCTGCTAAGGCAAGTTCCTCTCCTTCTGAGTCACTGAGAGAGGCTACAGTCACTGAGTCATTATCTGTTACGAGAGAGACGGGATTGCATGACTTGCCTTTGAGCTTGAGCTTGCTAGTCTCCCACTGCTCGTCTTAGACAATATCTGGGTGGACCCACATGATCTCTCTAGATTTCGTTGTCATTGAGATAAGGCCCTTAGCTTTTTGGCTTTTCAGCTATTGGATTGATGACGTCCAATCTAGCCTTAGGGACTGGGACCAAGCCGTCTTGAACAATCATCTTCGGGAAGGTCTTGAAAATAAGAGTAACCATGTTGGCGGTGATTTTTTTTTATTCTGACTTGAGAGTCAAAACTCTAGCATCCACCAATACATGGATCTTATCCTTGAGAACATAACATCTGCTGGTAGGGTGATACACCATCCTATGAAAGAGGCAGTAGTTAGGATCATTTGTACGCCCTACTTCATTAGGTCGCCGAATTTCAGGTAACTTGAACTTGTTACCCTTGTGCATCAAGTGGAAGATTGTCATCACTTATTTATCTTTAAAGGAGTACACCTTTGGCAGAAATTTGGAATCCTGTTTGCTATTGGTGTTACTTTTCTGCTTTGATTGAGTTGTCCCTAATAGCTCAACGGCCATGGTTTCCTACCCCTTTGATTAGGAAGACTGGGTTGCATCACGCCCCCTTGGTGTTGCCCCCTATATGTTCTTGGGAGCTAAAGGTTCATACTTCTTAGTCGATTTATTGGCTATCTCAGCTTGTTCGATAAGCTCCTTCCACGTATGGGCTTTGACAGCTCCCATACGAATTTTCACTTTATCAAGAAAATTATGCCGGCGTGTCTGGAGTAACATGGGTAATGGCATGCCCGCGGGGCACGTGGGAGAGAGAGATTGCGGAACCTCTCAATGTATTCTCGCACAGATTCTTCTCCTTTTTAGACTGTTGAGAGGAGCTTGTTCATAGTCACCTCGGTGTCATCCTCGTAAAATCGAGAGAGGAACCGGGTTTCTAGGCAATCCAAGAATTGATGGAGGCGCTGGGCAGGCTCCTAAACCAATCAAAGGCTGCCCCTTGAGGGTGCCAATGAATAATCTAGCCATGATGGCATCGTTATCTATCACGTTATCAGTTTGAGACCGAAAGTAATAGATATGCTGATTGGGTGAGCTCTTGCCATTGTACATCTGCAACATAGATGGTTTGAACTTTGGAGGGTATGGAACAGAATCCCACTCCAATGGGTAAGGACGAGTCATCCCTACTTTCTTCAGCTTATCCCTCTTAGTTAGGGATGCAATCTGAGCTTGATTGCCTTTAAAAACCTCAGCATCGATCAATGAGCTTTCCTTCGACTTCTCAGTCTTAGGACGTTCATTGTCATTATGTTTCTCATCATTATGATTAATACCACTGTTAATTGTATTCCGGTTGATCAAGAGCTGAGCTAGCATCTGTTGGATGCTGTCCAAACCTTCTTACTGAGCCCTGAAAGTCTGCTCTTGTGCCTCTATTCGTCGACGAAGATCATCATCATTGTTGTCGGCCATGTTAGCAGATACAAGCCCTGTTAGCACTGAGCTAATGGTAGCTGAAGAGGCGTATCCACTGGCCTCTTTCTCATCATCAGATCATTGAAAAAGGTTCCTCAATGGTGCAGGTGACATGACTCCAGTTGATGAAGAGGTTGGTCGTAATTATAGGGTATTGCTACCCAGGAGTAAGTACCTTGGAAGACAACCTCTTGTTCCACGAGAACCTGACTCAAATCGGGGCTATAATCGATTCGGGGAGCTAGCTAGAGGACTAAAGGTTCTTCATCCCTGCCGCCGGGACCGGAATAAATCCTCCCTCTGCTTATCATGTTAACAGAGGCTGCTGCAAGATGGACCGGCTTTGTTACCTTCTTCTTCCGGGGCTTGGGCTTCTCGGAAGTTCGGGCTGACAACCGGTTGAATACCGATTGCTAGTTTGTAGGAGAAGTTGGGGGGATGGTTCCCAAACAGCAACGGATGGAGTGCACCATCATAAGTTGACACCCTGCTAGTCCGTACTGGGACGGCGAGATGTGAACAGGTTCGTCAGAGGGAAGCTTTCTCTTGTTGCTCAGATAATCTCTCAAGTCTACGTTAACCGGACCCAACTGATCCATCACAGAGACTCGAGGAGATTGAAAATTAGCTCCCTTGGGCTGAGAAGCCTTAGGCTTAGCCTTAAAGGCTTTCTTTTTGGCTATCAGTGAAGTTAGGATAGCTTCGCCTGAAAGAGTAGTGTTGCAAAGCGAAGTTGCTGCCTTAATTCTACCCTTGAAGCGAACTTAGCTTTGTCGTGCAGAGCTTTTCCCCTTAAGCGAGGTTAAAATAGCCTCACTGTTAGCACCCAATGATGCTTTATTTCTAGCCTCGCAGCAGAGAATTTTAGTACTTGTTGCAATCAGTGAGAGCGACGCTGAATCAGTGAAGCTATTAGCACGCAGAGGTACTTTGGCCTTAGCCTCACGTGCAGCGGGCTTAGCACTGCCCAGCAGTGTTGTTAATGCAAGTGAAGCTACAATAGCCTCACTATTAGCACAGAGTGTTTTGGCTTTAGCCTCACGTACTAGGTGAGACTGAACTCTGAAAAGAGTTGAATTAGCTTCGCATGACGAAGCTATCTGAGCACTCAGTGCTTTGGTACTGCCGCAAGCGACTGCCTAGCACTAGCCAACATTGTGTAGGCTGTCTAAAAATCACTAAAGACAGGCAGAATCCAAACTCCAGACGTAAGATTAATCATCGCACCAGCGCAGCACCAAGACGCGAGGGTTGAAACCCGCGTCTCAACATCACTGCAATGACCAAGACGCGGAGCATGAAAGCGACGTCTCAGCATTATTGCAGTACCAAGACGCAGAGTCCAAAGCCCGCGTCTCACGTGAAGCTTGACGCAGAATTTGAAGCTCGCGTTTCTCAAGCATCACCCAGATCAGATAATTCTTGGTCAAAAGAACTTTGGTTGTAAGCCGTAGAAACACAGTGCTGATGATATAAGTGGGGTTGTAGTAGCATCGCTGTTAGCACAGACTGTTTTGACTTTAACCTCGTAAGACGGGCGAGGCATAGCTCTGTAAGGAGTTGGGATAGTCTTGTGATCCAAGACTATCTTAGTTTCGCATGAAGTTCTGTCAAAAGAAGGGATTGTGGATTTTGCAATCATATAACCTTTGAATAGGTTGTTTTAGGTTCACAGAGAACCTTTATAACCTCGCGCACAATGTTCGTGCATTGGTGTGGGGCTAAGTTAGTCTCTGTTGAGACTGTGATGGGCTCATGCAGAGCTTGTTTAGCCTCGCGCGAGGCTATGAATAAGTTCACAGGGAACCTCAGTAGTCTCAACAAAGACTTGATTCTAAAAGGTAGCCAGAGGTGCTCTAGCTACACTGACCTTCATGTGCTTGCGCACATGTAGGAGACTTGTGCTATCCTAGAGAGAAGTTGTTCAAACTTTTCTTGGTCAAAGTGAATGGCCAAAGTCTCTGCAGTAGACCCAATATCGCATCGCGGCACTTGGCTCTCAACAGTGAAGAAGCAGATCCCTAGCGGAGTCGCCATCTTGTTTTCCATTGAAAATTTAATAAAGGAAAAACTTACAAAATTGTGAAGAGAAAATTATAAATAATTAAAAGAAAAATTACAAGTATCTCTTCTGAGTCTGGGGAAGTGTGCCGGTGGAAATCTGATCAGCATGCAACCATTTTGTTCTGTTGACAATGCGATAGATAAAATCTTAAGGAATTCCTTCTCGCCTGGCTTCGGAGATTCCTTGAGGGAAGAAGTTCTTAGGGTATTGACACCCTGAATTTCTTGAAAGTGAAGGCAAGTTATCTTTTTTCTCTCTTTTAGCCTCTGCTTCTTTATCTTCAGCTTGTCAGCCAACCAACCCAATCAGCCCCAAGCTCATCCCAAGAATGAGCTATTTATAAGCTCTTGAGGGGTGTAACTGCCTCTAGAATTCAGTAAAGACTGATAACAGTCAGTTAGCCTCGAGCCAGAGGCTATTTTGAGCCTCGCGCGAGGTTATAAAGTTTTATAAGAAGCTAAATACTAGCCTTCTATGAGGCTATGCAGGCTCGCGCAAGCCTAAAATTGGCCTTCTGATCACTTAATGTGGGGCAAAGTGGGCCGGTGTAACCGCCCACTTATAGTGGCATTAACTCCATTAAAGTGTGAGGTTAATCCACTAATGACTAGGTCAAATGTTGACCTGGCAAGCCCCGCCATAGGGGTTGAATATAGCTTTAAGCGAAGCTGGATTTAACCTCGCGCGAGGCTAGTACAGCCCCCAAGTGAAGTTACAAGAAAGCTTCAAGCGAAGCTATAATTAGCTTCAGGCGAAGCAAAGCTAAAGATTAGCTCTTTGCAGAGCTATGAAGAGCTTCAAGCAAAACTCACAAGAAAAGCTTCAGGCGAAGCTAATGTTAGCTTCAGGTGAAGCTTAAGATTAGCTCTTTTACAGAGTTGTGAAGAGCTTCAAGCGAACCTCTCAAGAGAAGCTTTAGGCGAAGCTAATATCTTAGCCCTTCAACAAGGCTATAGAGCTTCAAGCGAAGCTGTCCTCTTTGGCTGTGCTTAAGTCTCTTTACAAGTGATGCTTGACTTACTGTCTGCTTTACTGGATCAGTAAGTTTCAAAGTATCGCTTGGTGTATGAGGATGGGTAGAACTTGGTCGTCAGCTTGTCCGCATCTTGTCTTTTGCAAATGTCAACAAGTTTGGATGTCGTTCGGACCAGTTGAAGTACTACCTAGAGAGTTTGTCTTTTTGGAGTGTCATCAACTGTCATGTGCTTCCAAATAGCAGGTCGATGCACCTCTCAATGCTTGATCTGACTTCAAGCTAGCTTATCTGTGCTCACTGTGTCATGATCTGATAGAATCGCCATCCAACTGTCCTGCAGACGCCAACTCAGTAATTGTGTTACCCATCAAGTAGTACATATTATTACGTCTAATACCCTTAGAACAACCAACGAGCCGCTAGACACCTTAGAACACCTGCTCCAAGAGCCACTCTGAGGTTCTCGCTTCTAAAACTCCAACTGAGATCAAGTTCTTCGTCATACGAGGAATATATCTCACATCCTTCAACTCTCTCAATGTCTCATCATACACCCTGATACAAACAATACCCTTATCACCCAACTGACATGCGTGATCGTCTCCTATGGATATCAAACTGCCATCCAGCTCTTCAAAACTAGCAAACAACTCCCTTTTGGGACAAATGTGGTAGGTAGAGCCTGTATCCAATACCCACCCAGACGCATCTGAATGACAACCTATGGTGTAATAGAAAGTGAAAAGTAAGAAGAGTTATAATCATTGCCATTCGACCTCATAACATTGGCTTCTAATCGTGACTCCTTCTTCGACTTATTGAGATTTGGATAGTCACTTTTCCAGTGTCCTTTCTCTTTACTGAAAGCACACTGATTCTTTTCCAATTTGCGATTACCAACCACGGGCTTCCTGTTGGATTTCTGCTGATTTTCTCTTCTTCGGTTTGGACTACTTCCTCTCGCGGTCAATACCTCTGCTGATGTATCACTGATAGAACACTCCTTGTCCTTCCTCCTCGGTTCGAGATTCACAAGAGCAGTGGTCACTTCCTTATAGCTAAGAGATGTTCTCTCATTGATCAATGTAAGCACAAAAGTCTCATATCCCTCATCAGGGAGAGAACTCAACAATATCAACGCCTTGTATTCATCATCGAGCACTATATCCAAGTTTGCCAAATCCACGAGAAGCTTCGTGTAGATGTTGATGTGTTCACTAATGAAGGTTTCTCTCTTTAACTGGAAACGGTAAAGTCTCTTCTTCAAATGCAATAGGTTCTCAACGCTTTTCGTCATGTACTTGCTCGCAAGAGTCTCCCAAATCTTCTTCGCAGAAGTCTCATTCACCACATCATACTTTATATCTTGTGTTAAGTAAGAGCTAATGACGCCACACGCTGTCTAGTTCATCTTCTTCCAAACCTTCTCATCTACTTCCGCCTGTCTCTCTTAAAACTCAGAGTATCCTACAAATTTTGTGCATTTAACACATTTATTACCTCACATCTCCACATTCCAAAATTATTTGTGCCATCAAACTTCAGTAGATCAATCTTTATGTGAAGAACATTCTGAATGTTATTTACTACAAAAGAATCACTCCCACTGGAGATTCTCTGGCCATTTCTCCAATTTTCTCAATCATTCGAATGGAACAACTATTCACCTCTCCACCAAAAAATTGAAGATGAGATCCAATATTATAAAAATCTGATTTTTATCTTTTCAAAGTCTCAGCTCCATAAGATCCAAGCTCCAATCAAGATCCACTCTACAAAACGAAGCCCAAGTGTTATCTAGAGCTCTGATATCACTTGTTGAGGCCTGAGAACCAGCCAAAAACACAAACTCTAGCTTACAAAAAACACACAAAGAGAGGGGACAGAGTTTTACGAGGTTCGGTAAGATGCCTACGTCCTCGAGACAGGAGAGATACTTATTGATGATTTACACATGATTACAAGAGGATTACAATTGGTTCTCTTAAGAACTCACTCAGAAATAACTACTAACCCTAAAACGGTTTACGTCCTTTATTTATAGAGAGAAGAAGAAACCCCCAAATCAGGTCTAGGTCGGGTCCAGAAACAGCTCTGATCCGACTGTCGGCCGACTGGTCGGTCGATCCAAGTATGCAGTCAACTGCCCGATCGACCTTGCAAACTGCAAGACTTATTGAAAATGTCGGTCGATCGGCCGTTCGATCGACCAAATGGGGTCTTCTTCCTCGTGTAACATCGGTGAACCGCTCGGTCGACCCATTTTAATTCTTGTGCATGTCGGTCGATCGTACGGTCGACCGAATCTCTAGCATAGAGTTAAAAAACTCTATCCACCTTAGTTTTTGCCATCTCTCTTTGCAGGAAGTACTCATCTCATACTTATAATCATTGACGTCGAGCATACATGAAGCCGTAATCAAAGATTTACATTTTGAATCCAGCGCAAACACAAATGCCCTCTTAACTCACGCAATCTTGCTTGAGGATGAAACCTCCCACCAAAATTTATGAATTCTCTTCTTCTTGAATAAAAGTTTGATGGCGATCAAACTGAAGCTTGTAACTTGCAATGGATATTTCTCCTTTCTCCTCACTAGGCAAGATTAATCATTCTTCATCCATTTTGTTGTTCTCTCACTAATAATTCTTGCATCATACCCCAGTTTGTACCTTGAGGGCAGCAGTCAATCAAAAAGCCTAGTCCATGATCCCAACCACAACCAATTCCCCAACACCGCGTTCCTCGTTGGACCAACCTGGTGCATTGCCCTGCCCGGCGTTTCCCAGGCTGACCTCCAGAATGCCCTGGACTGGGCTTGTGGCCTTGGTGCGGCCGACTGCTAACGATTCATCCTGGTGTTCCCTGCTATGAGCCTGGCACCATGCTCTCCCCCGCCTCCCGCGCCTTCAACAGCTACTACCAGCAAAATGGCAACTGCGATTCGGAGGGACTGCAGCCATCACTAAGAGGAATCAAAGTAAACCTTTTTCTTATGTCCCCGGAGATAATAACCACCTAATTATATAGCCTTTATATGTTGGTGACTTGGGGTTTTTCTTGCTTTGCTACAGGTTATGTCTCCTGCATGTATCTATCCTCAGAGTAAGTATTACAATTCATCACTGAGAGCAGTGCATTTGTTAATTACCTCATGGGTTCAGCTTAATGAAACATTCTTTTAGTTTGCTCTTAGATCATCTTTTCTAGATCAAGTAACTGTTTGGAACATATAGATTTAAATATCATTCATATGTTTGTATATACCCTCATAACTTATTCATGCATTATGATCATATCAAACAAACTATTCCTATATATCACTGAATATAATTGGCATTTCCCTCCTTTATCAACGTATTTATATTAGTCCCTTTTATCAGAAGATGAACAGTTTATATGTATGCTCGTGCATTTATATTTATTCTTGTCTGATCTTTTTTTCTTAGTTTCAATCTAATAGTTATTTACTTATTTTTTTTCAGAACTTAATCCTAGACATAAGCACTAATATATAATAACAATCCTTTTGACTGAATGTGTGACTTCTTTCTTCTCCATCCAGACAATCATCTGCTTCTTTACTTCTCCACCAAAGAAACTTGGTGCTAAAAACCCTGGGAATCTTTTTGCTCCTGTACTTCGCAGTGCTTTGATTGTCATTGTTCTCTAGAACTCTGTAAGAATGCTACTGCCATTTTTGTGTGCTCTAATGAATTTTCCCTCGTCGACGAGAATCAATGCACTGTAACTGGTGCTATGAATTGGCTTAGATGTGCAAAATTGCTGGTTGGGTGGGTAGAAATTTTTTGTGTCTGCAACTGCAAGAGGTTGGCACTATGTCTTATATTTATTTGTTATCTTATTTTAAATGTAACATATGTAGTCAGTAACGAGAAAGAGTAGCTAAAGTTCTTAAAAGCAAGTGAATTTATAGATTGGTAGGAATGATTCTAATGTTATTTGCTTATGCTCATTATGAATGCCTGCTTGTATAATTCTATCAAAATTTTGGTTCGTATGTTCATAAGCATATGATTTTGGAGCTGTACTTTTCATATCCTTTGGTCTTTTGGCAACAAGAGTTAGTCTAAGAATTGAGTTAATTCTTACTCACTCTTGTCAAACGATAGGTAATTAACAAGAGCTAGCAAGTAATTATGGTATTAAAATTAGATCAAAATCACTCCGAAATCATCTCGAAAACCATCCGATTCCAGAGTTATTAATTTCATCAAAACCTTAGAATTAGCCTCTCTCTCTCTTTGTTTCTCCCTTTCTCAGTTTTATACTCTTGCTAATTTTAGTTTCAACCATGAAATCAAAAAATGCTAATTCCTAACTCCTTCCTAATTTCTATTCTTCCAAGACACCAATTCCTAGTTCTAATTCAGTTGCCAAACACAACCTCTGAGTATGAAATCACTTCAACTCAGCCTTTCTGATTGGTAACATTTTTTTTCCATCGTTTCTTTGCCGCCATAGGACAAATAAACTATAAAAGCCTAGAAGATCTAGGCCCATGATTGGATCCAATAATGTTTGAACAACCCAAATCAACCCAATATCCGGCCCTAGAGGCGCGAGGAACGTGGTTTTGTGGCCCAACGGCCATCTCGCGCTATTCGTGGTATTTTTCGCCAACATATTTCGTGTAAATTACGGAAATAACCTAAGACCTCGTTCAAGAAACCCTAATCTTCACCTATAAATACTGCCGCCGCCTCTCTCCCAACCGGACCAAAGTTCTTAGCAATTCCGCCTCGTTACCAGATTTCATTTTAAATAAAAAAACTCTGTTATATCCTTTTCTCGAATTAGTTTTCCGGAGCATGATGATAATTGTTGCCGCCCCAGTCTTACGATCTATTCATTGCGGTGAGCAGATACTGGTGACTGGCTTATTCATTTTTCTGATTCCTTCTCTCAATTTTTTCCTCTAATTTTTCTCAAATTTTTCTCAAGTTTATTCTATCTCTTATTGTATAAATTTACTTTTGGAGCGTGATGATAAGTATTGCCGCCCCAGTCTTACGATCTGTTCATCGAATCAGACGCTGGTGACTGGTTTTATTCTTTATCTGATTCCTTCTAATTCTATTTTAATTTTAAATCCTTTAAAATTTTGTTTTTTACTTGATTTATAGGGAGTCATTTTAATTTTAAATCCTTTAAAAATTTTGTTTTTTACTTGATTTATAGGGAGGCGTGATGATATCAAATCCATATACGTTTTCTGTATTTCAGATGATGAATTATCAAATCATGCACTACCATCTGATCTCCCTTCGATTTTTCATATTTTTTTTTTTTACCATCTGATCTCTCTTCGATTTTTATTTTTTTTTATTTTTAGTATTTAGGTTTGATTTTGTGCGATCTGTGATGAAATTGCAATTAGTTGCTGAATATCGATGATTATTTTAGCAAATTATCACCATCTTTCGGCTGAGATTGCACAATTAATTTTATTTGTTTAAATATTTTCATCAATGCCATGAGGTATCTGATACAGAGTCTTCTATATCAATGGCTTTGTGTCTCGTTAGATTGGCGGAAAATGAATGGAACAGGCCTTGCGACACTGGTTGCTCTTGTTAAATGAGCTTCCTGTTACTTTTTACCTGCTCACATTTAAAAACAATTTATTTGATACTTTTTAAATTTTGTTCTCTGTTTCTTTTTTGTTCATTGTTGATGAAGCTTATAGCTGCATCTAAAAATTCGATTCGAATGTAGCTCCAATATTAAATTCCAACGTTTTTTTACTTAATGAAAAAAAATTATAGACTCAAAATCGGTTTCAGTTGTATTTAACAATAAAGGTTCTAAATATTGTCCATTTGTTTACTAACATACAACATACTCAGCCGAATCCATATCAATCACCAAGCAAATTACTCATGGGGATTACTTGAACCTCTGACAATAAAAAAAGATAGATAAAATTAAATTCTTTTATTGTGGAAAAATGTCATTCTGATTAACTAACGTTTTAAGGGTTTGGTACGAAGAGTAATGTGGATTAGAATTTTAAAAATCAGTTGTGGTACTGAATGCTGGTTGTTGGTTAGGCGAATAGATCTCAGTTTGGCAGGTGCACGCGTTGTTATTTGCTAATTGGGCAGCAAGAAATCTAAGATGGCAGTGGTTATGTAAGTGGGTGGAAGTGGAAGTGGATAACTAATGAGTGCTGGTGTAATCTGGAAAACAGAGACTTCAAATTGCACTTGGCAGCTCTCAGCCTCTCACTAAATACTGTATTGTTATTTTATGAAAGTGTGAAATTGAAAAGGAAGTTTTGCATTCAAACTGTAATTAGCTCACTCTGGCGTGTAGTCTCAGTTTTGGTTTGTCAATCTACCTCTTGTTTGTTGTGTGGTCTGTTGATCAGTTTCCTGCAGTTTGATTGGAAATTTATACTATTGTTTGATTCGTTGCGAATTTCTGGCGTGTCAATTGGTACTCTTGTCGTACTTTGTTACTGATTTCTTCTAGTTCTTTTTTTTTTTAATTTGTCTTATATTGTTTAGACCAATGCAGTCTTCATAGGTCCTAAAATATTAACCATTGTTTGAGTTTTTTTTTTGACATTTTTATTCCGGTTCAGAAATTTCAGTTTTTATTTTTTATTTTTTTTGCTAATTAACTCAGTTGTTTACAAGATTCGTCATTGACTTCCGAGGGCCTTGCTGCAGCCATGTCAGAGGGAGAAAAATATCTGCGAGGCGGTCTCGGTAATTGTAGAGGGCATTTTGTTTTAACTTATCCAGGTCAATTGGTTTGACAACTGCGAGTGACAGAAATACCCAATTGAATCTAATGGGCTGTTTTGATTCAAGGAAGTGGGTGGAAGTGAGGAAGTGGGAATTAGGGTTTTTTTTTTCTTTCTGAGAAATGAGAATTTGTTTATCTCTTTCGGTGCTTAATTGGTAAATAGAAGTGAAAATATGTTGTGTTTTTCAGTGTTTGGTTATTAATGTGAAAGTAGAAGTGGAAAGATTGATCATAAATTGATTGTAAAATAATATTTAATTAAAAATTAATTATGAAAATTTTGAATCTTAATTAGAATGCAATTAAAGATTTATATGATTACAAAATTAAGTGAAAAAAAAATATGTGTTTTTCGATTTTTGGTTAGTAACGTGGAAGTAAAAGTGGAAAGGTTCATCACAGAGTAACTGTAAAGTAATATTAAATTAAAACTTAATTATGAAAAAATTTAAATTGATTAGAATGTAATTAAGATTTATATGATCATAAAATTAAATTGATTGTTTTGAGGTACAATTTATTACAAATGAGATTTATATAATCTCAAATTAACTGTATCTCTATGAAAGTGAGGAAATTGTTGCGTAAAAAAGACCTGAGTAAAAAGAAAAAAAAATTTTTTTTATTTTCTTTTTTCGATATTTGGACGGATAATGTCATTTTCCGCTTCTTCACTTAAGCCCACTTCTTTTAAATCGAACACAATAATTGAAAAACTATCGGAATTATGACAATTGTGTTAATGGAAAATTTACTATAGCCTGGAGACTGCGTGCGTGTTCTTTGATTTTTTTTTTTTTTCCTTAAACCAGTTGTGAGTTTTGTTCTCCTTTTTTTGTTCTTTGTTTCTGTGCCAATGCTGTCTAATTGAGATTTTTATTTATAGGGCCTGTTTGTTAAGGATGGAAGTGAGGAAGTAAGAAAGTGAGGAAGTGGTATAAGTTCCCTTTGGAACTAGGGAATTAGTTAGTAAGTTTTCCGGTGTTTAGATGTTGTTTGGAAGTGTGGTTTGGAAAATGTTATGTCTTTTTCGGTGTTTGGATGGTAATGGAAAGTGGAAGTGGAAAAGTTGACCACAAGTTGACCGCAAAATAATATTAAATAAAAATTAATTAAGAAAAATAAAAAATTGATTGTAATTAGAATGCAAGTGAGATTTACATAACCAAAAAATTAACAGTTTTATGCTACAACTTATTATAAATGAGATTTACATGACCACAAAATTAACTGTACCACTCTGGAAGTGAGGAAATGGTTGTGTAAAAGAGAGAAGAAAAAGGAAAAGAAGTTTTCTTATTTTCCTTTTCTAGTGTTTGGATAGATAGGGAAGTGAGCAATTATACTTTCCCATTTTCTTACTTCCGCCCACTTCCTTGCAACCAAACACACCTAATCAATCGCACGGAAATTAAGATAGTTCCTGGAGAATCATATGTACAGAATGGAAATGTCATAAATTGCCAGAGTAATTTCCATTTCCCATCAGAAACCATTATGAGAGCTCTTCATAAGATTCCCATGTTCTTGAGACCCAAAACTGTCCCCACGCCCATTATGTGGCCAGAAGTACCACAGGCCAGTGTGTCGGCCAGGGTGAATCCGGCAGGATCTCATGTCTGCAGCCCGGAGTCACGGACATCAAGCTTCAGCCCTGCCGTGGCCTTCCTGTTTGCAGACGGCGCAAGCCCAAATCGCCCGGCTAATAGCTGCTCAACATTCATAATTTCGTTGCAAGTCGTAAATCGTAAAATTTCATTTTCATTTTTTGTTGTTTGTTTTACTAAAAAATAACTTACAAAATATAACTCTCATTTTCTCATTTACAGTTACTACAGTTAATTTTGTGATCATGTAAATCTTATTTTTACACTCACATTACTGTAATGTTAATTTTGAGGTCATGTAAACCTCACTTGCAGTGCATTTGCATTTCAACACAGTTATTTGATAATCAATATATAATTTAATATTATTAAATATTTAATATTTTTTAATCTTTTTAATTGTGTTCAATTTCTTATTAAATTAGTTTATATTTTAATCTTTAGTTTTTTATTTTTAGTATTGTTTTAATATTTAATATTTTACGATTTTAATTTAATATTTTTTACTTAATATTGTTATTTAATACTTTATTATTTTATTAAACTTATACCATTTTTTTAATATTTTATTTAGAGTTAATATTTTATTAATATAACAATATTATACTTTAATATAAAATTACTATCTATTTAATCATTTATTTTTAAATAAATAATTACTTTATTAATTTATAATATACTTTATTATTATATTAATATTTTATTATGTTAATATTGTAATAATAATTCATTATAATAATATAATAATAATAATTTATTATTAAAATTATAACTATATTTTACTTTGTTAATTTTATATTTTTATAATATTACAATATTATTATAATAAAATTTAATATTTAACAATTTTTAAGTATTTTATAATATTATAATACTATAACTATATTTAATTATTTTCTTAAAATTTATTAATATTTATGTTTCATTAGTATTCTTAAAATTTTATTAATGTTCTTTAGATTTTCTTAAAATTTTATATTATTTATTTAGTTAATGTTTTAGTAATTTTTTACTAATTATACTAATATTTTATTAATAGTACTGTTGTAATTAAAATATTAAGATTATTAATATTTTATCTCAAATTTTTTAAATAGAATTTAATTTACAATAATAAATTTAATTTACTAATTTATAATATTTAAATCACTGCTATAGTTAATTTTGTGGTCATTTTTTTTACTTACACTTTTACATTACTAACTAAATACCGTAAAACACAATATATTTTCTCATTTATACTTTCACTTTATCAACTAAACAACGTAAAACACATATATTTTTCCTGCAACAGTTTATTTTTCCCATTCTCATTTTACGACTTACAATTTGCGACGTTTTGCAGCGAAACAAATAGGCCGAAAGAGTTGCAAGGTTCATAATCAAGCACTGTTTCCTTGTATTAGAATAAAGCTGTGTTCCAGATGTTTTAGGCAATTTAGTGGTATGTTCGATTCAATATCATTATACAAATTTACATTTCTTAACAAATCTCTTATTTGAATATTAGTTCTAGACAATAACATATTTGTATATTTTTCACAATTTATTGCTACTTGTTTATAAAGTCTTATATATAAAAATTTATCACTAAGCAAAAAATATTTTATTACTTCTTAATTATGTTAGCACTTTAGCTTACCATCTTTTTTCCCACTATTTGTCACGATCCAAATTACTCAACAATCTTTTTTTCTTTTTGTTTAATTCACTTTTTCAGCTTGTACTTCTTTTCTCGAAAAGAATTGCTTTTAAAATTTTTGTTCAATATTTGATTGAACTCTTTTTTTTATCGTATGATCGAACACGTACATTGCATATTTAATATCACGTGTGTTACATTTCTTTATTTATTTTTAAAGAAAACTCTATGTTTTAATGTATTTTCCTGTTTAGGGGTACGAAAGAGATTGCCAGATTTATCTAATTAAACCAAACAATTCAAAAGATCATGGAAATCAAGAGGATCTATTCAAATCCAAGATTCTAGAAGCCATCTTATCTGACGACCGGATATATCAGATATGCTTCCGTACTTTGAATCCAAACTGTACAGATATGCTTAGCGTGTATATATAAGGTATCTTACTTTGTGCATATACGTTGCAATAGCGTTTTAGTATCCGGTGAGGCAGGGTGTTATACTTAGACTTGTGTCCTTCCAAAAAGATTTTGAGTATGAATCCTTCCAACTCAAATACAATCATCCGACATTCGAATACAAGATTCACTCTGTTGAAGTTGATCTATATTGTTTCAAGTATCTATAAACCAAAAATCAAGTATTTTGAATACTTTTTGTCCATGCATCAAGCGACGCAAAATGGACGGCCGAAAGTAGTGAGTTGGTTAGACTTATGTCTTTAGCCATACAAATTCTCGATCTGGCCATTTGATTATGATCTAAACATTTAAAAACCCTTACAGACCAAATTTTGTTAGGTTTCAAATGTTCTACACTAACAACCAACTCACTATTTAGGTCGTCCACTTTCCCCCTACTTAATGCATGGGCAAAAAGTATTTGGTTTATAGATACTTGAAGTAATATAAATCAACTTCAACGGAGTGGATCTTGTATTCGAATGTCAGAGGGTTGTATTTGAGTTGGAAGGATTCGGACTCAAATCCTTTTGGAAGGACACAAGTCTAAGCGTAGCGCTGCCTCACCGGGTATGGAAACGCTACTACAACGTATATACGCAGAGTAAAGTACCCATAAGTATACAAGCTGAGCATATCGTACAGTTAGGAATCAGAATACGGAAGTATAGTAGTAATATATATTCCAACATTACGGTCTAAATACATTGTTATCACATTACATGATCCAATATTACAGGAATATTACATCAACATGGGATACAAAATATGATTTACAAGAGATTTACAGGGGCCAAAAGTGATAGATGTTCTTAAGCAGTAAGAAGGAATCTCGAGAAAGTCAGATAAGGAAGATGGGTCTGGAGAACCATCTAATACGTTCACAAGCTTTTGCCAAGTTCCGATCTCGGGACTTGCTACGCTTCTGTCATGCACTCCGATCAGCATAGGATCTTCATCAATGTTCAACCTCCGAGATTTGGACATGAAGATTTAGGCTTGTCAGAAATGCAACCCAACAAGCACCTAAAAATCAAGTGGCGTGCTCAAGTAAGCACACGTGTACAAGAGTATCAATGGATCGTGTATTCAAGCAAACAGGCAGGCAGTAATAGAAAATGTAAATGGAATATCTTTATCAAGCATGTATGAACTGTATATGTCATATTAAAAATGTAAATGGAGACAAAACCAATTGTATAAACTCAATCTCGGGTTCCACGAGATTAGTACGACAAGGGAATACTCCAAACAAGGAAACCCTCTTTTATATACCATATATCTCACTTCACCATCAACTGAGCACATACAACTAGTGTTGCTGAGAGTTGGTATATCTGTAGTATTATCATGTCATGTCTGTGAAATCATGATCACACACTGGAGCCAAGTCAATAGTATGATTATTATATTTATTATTATTATTAGGACTCGTCCTACTCGGATGTCTAGGTATGTGCCCTAGCGTCCTAGTTCACATACATCCACATAGGAGTAGTGTGAGGTCTGTTATTAAAAATTGATGAGAAATCAAGGTATCATGTTCGTAATGGGCCATGTACATACGCAGGACAACGACCTCAGTGTGATTGGATTTGGCCTCCAATCCTGGCTGCTAAGCCGTAACAGTAATAGGAATGGATCAGCCAGTTCTGTAACGGTTCCAGTATTCATAGATTCTCAATTAGCATAGACATCCTTATTAATAAAAAGATTATCATAATCATTTATAATTTTTTAAAAATTTCGATAGTATCTCTTTTGTATTTATCACTTACTCCAAATACACAGTATATCTATATCAGCCTATACGGCTTATCTCAATCTAAATACATAAATCAACTTAAAGTTTCACCACATAGTCATAATAAGATTTCGGCTTGACATCGCCTACTTATCATCAAGTCTATAGAACAAATAAATCTCACTACTAATATCCACCGTAATATGTGCTCGAGAATATCCCTCTCGGTATCCACAACATAACTCAGAATTACTATATCTCTAACTTAATCATAGTCAATACAAACTACATCTTCTTATATTAATATATCTAACAAGAATAATACATGTTACATGTACATATCACTAAAGTTATGGTTATGTACAACAAAATCTTTCTAAGTAATAACACGTAACTATATCTGGAATAAGTTTACTAGTAATGAAACTTCTCCTCAAAACGGCCAAAGCCTAAGTTAGGCCTCCATCTCGCTGCAACGTGAAAACATGAAACTGGGAGGGAGTGAGATCGACAGCTCAGTGAGGAGAGAAAAAGGTGTAACTGATGGCGTATCGTAAGACATCACACCAATGTTTATACTTCTTAATAGTGTAGCCGACTACTTAACTCAAATTCTTGTGTGTGTCTCATATATACATATACATTTGTTGGTTTAGTATCACACTACTAATGATATTCTATTCAACTATCAATCTTCCTAAATATTTCATCTTTATTAATTGGTGCATTAATCTACGATTGCAATAATGATTTAACTTCACAGTTGTTGTACCAGTTAGCTTCCCTTTCTAATTGAAGCTTAGTTCTTTCTAAATCCAACATAGTTTTGTAAATCGTCCAAGTGTCACACAAGGGTTTAGTACCTGACATGTGAGAACTAGCTCATAAGCTCACTTACAGTATCTATCACAGGCATGATGTATGTGCACTAAATAAGTTCGAAATCCATGCCTTGACAAGAAACTTTCAAGTCATCTCCTTACCACTGGAAGCTACTTGAAGGAAAATAGACGATAAGACTTGATGCAAGGTATCCTAGACCAAAGGAAAGATAGCTCCTTTACTTAATAAGCACGATATATATAATATCAAATGTAAGAGGGCAGATACATGCACTATTCATGAAAATGTAACCAGTCACTAGACGATTTCGGCTTCCTGAAGTAGAGGATGTGAAACGTTATAAATTTAACATGACAAGGCTCAAGAGAAGTGTTATACGAATACCCTTTCAATAGGACCAGGATTTCATTTACTGCAACTACTGGTCAGGACCCAGATGGAGAAAATTATTCTAATAATGAAGTCTATAAGACAATATGTTGAGTATTTATACAGAATCCTTCGAAGAAATTCCCAAGAAAATAATGAATGAGCACTAATCGTGAGCTTTAATCCTTTAGAGGAATATTTGAAAAATATTAGATATAAATGGGCTAAACTTCCTATATTAGAGGATCTTTAATTATTGATTTAAATTTTTACATATTCCTATTTTACGGCACTCAATAGGATTATTCAGATTGTTATCAAAATAAGTAAGGAATCAATGTATGTTATATCTCCACAGGAACAAAAGTCTTATATACCATGGATGTTCCAAGTCAACCCTCTGTATGCAGATGGCAGCTTAGTAGGGAGTTCTGAGCGATTTAAATTATGATGGAAGGCTATGAAATACTTTATTATTCTAATATTCCAAATCCTGTATCTCAATTTCTTGACTTGTTAATTTATAATTTAGTGTCACTCTTCACTTCAATGTCTTGATCCTTTCAATAGATCTAGAACTCAATTAGAGTTCACACAAAATTTCTTAGTCAAGAGCAACTGTGCAACAATCATACATGATTGGTTAAGTAACCCACATCCATCGAAATTTACTTGTATAACTTATAATTTGACTCTTAGTTATACGATTAGAATATTTACAAGTATCTTAATCCCAATTACAACGTATTATACTTGGCGTAAGTCTTCTTCTTTTTGGTTGACGATAACATTATCATAACTCATATATGGTTATCTTCCCAGTAGAAAATAATTTACAACAATGATATTAGATCAAGTTCACACCTTACTACAAAGTTCTATATTCATGGATTGTACCAATCAACTCTGGAAACAATTCCTTAATTTATTCATAATGCTTCGACAAAATTCCTGTCACATACATCCAAGCAGAACATGACATGATCCATTGAAAGGTAGGCTTTTATCGATTCTTATATCTTTTAGGCAGTATATCACATACTATAAGTAGTTTTATTTAGCAGAGATCATTAGTCATGAACTTATTGTTTAAATATATTTTGTGGCTCAACTGGACAACTAACGGAGTTCTTATCATAACTTTATTCTACATTTTGGAATAGAACGAGAAAAGATTTATTAAAAACTAGAGTCTACTACCTTTACAATGATATATTACATGATAGGTTTTATTTAACTAAACTGCTCCAAATATCCAGAAACTCATCAGCTGTGAATGAGTTCTGTAGCACTATAGTTTCGACCAACATGCAATATTTCTATCATAATTTAAGGTACAGATATCAAATGAGGACATGGTATGAACCGTTAGAAAGTAAACTCGATTGTCTTTTCAATGGTATATAATACGATACTATTTAACCCTAACACACTAATGAACTGAGCCCAATTTTATAGGTTATTCTGTTTAACAGATTTCTGCACCTATTGAGAAGATTCTCTATTTTACTCAAGATGATGGTTTTATCCAGAAATTTTACAAGAAAATATAAGGGAAATATAGATTGAAGACTCCCTACATGACAGAAGTTAATCACTACATATCATGAGAGTTTTTCTGAAATTGAGAAAATTGAAATAGGTTTAGATCAAGATGGAATCTCCCTCACCTCCTTGTCCTTCCTTGTTGCTGCCCTTGCTCTCTCCTTGCCGCCGCTCTGCCGCCTGCCAGGCTGCCGCCGGCCGCCCGTGGGTGGCCGCGACGCACCTAATTCCAGAGAAGAAAGGAAGAAGGGGAAAAGGATGAGAGGGTGAGATTGGGGGAGAGATTGAGGGTTGGGAAGAGATCTAGAGAGGTTAGATTTGGGGTTATTTTCATGGGTTTAAGTTGAAGATAAGGGATGAAAAGAGATGAATGAGGGATTAGTTGTCTCCCCCTTTTACACAAATCCCCCTTATAATCATGTATTATACATATTCACAACCTCTCTCTTCTCTTATCTTGCCACCTATACATACACTTCAAGAGTAATCCTAGGCCTCCATCTACCCATGCCATGTATACCTACCATTTACTATTAAATACTCAATAATAAAATATTATGGTATTTTTTTGTATTTGATTGTATTATCTTGTATTTGCACAATATACCAACACAACTATGTAATGTATATATTTATACCCACACATATACTCCATATCCATATATACATGCCCAAATATTCATACACCTATATTTGCAATCATTAATTTTATTTCACTTCAAATTTCCCCCATAATCAAAATTAAAATAAATAAAATATAAATAAAAATTCTATTTTACACAAAACACGTTCAATCATCGTCTTAAATAATCCTGTCTGATCATGTTAATCAATATTAGGATATTAAATTAGAATTTTAATGATCGGGGTAAAAATTCTATTTTACACAAAACACGTTCAATTATCGTCTTAAATAATTCTGTCTGATCATCCTATTAGGATATTAAATTAGGATTTTAATAATCGGGGTATTACAGTTCTACCCCCATACAAAAGTTTCGTCCTCGAAATTTGGCACCTGAGTAAGTATAAATCTTCGCATTTTTCTGCTTATCACAAAATCTTTCTATGATACAACATCTTGTTAACACTTAAAAAGACAAGATTCTTATTGGTCTGAACAATGTCTAAACTTGTTGACATTTACAAAAGACAAATGACAGACAAGCTGACGACCAGTTTTCACCCATCTCCGAGGGACAAGGAAGCAACTTAGACTCCACTGATCCAGCAAGCAGACAGTGAACCTCAATTGTTTTTGAACAGACCTCAGCAGGTCTAAGATGCTAGCACTTAGCATTACATGAGCCCAAAGGGATAGCCTCGCCTAAGAGGCTAAGATCATCCAACTTCGCCTTGAAGCCATTCAAAGCTCCGCCAGGAAGTTAACTTATAGCTTCGCCTGAACTGCTAAAGCGCAACTTCGCAGAGAGAGTTAGCTCCGCCTGAAACCACAGCAATTGCGCAGAAAGGGTATGCGGTAGTTTCGCCGCAGACGACATATAGCTCCGCCGAAGAGCTTTCTTCTGACTTCGCCAGATACTGCTTCCAGCTCCGCTGTTAGTTCAAAGCGGGTAGCGCCGCTGTTGGTCTGCTACGGTCAACCTTTGACCAATCAAATCTCCAGATGAGATCAGATCTAATCAGATCAAATCCAATTAAGATCAAATCGGAGATCAAATTCGACAGTTGATTGCCACAATCTCTTGACTCTCTTAAAACGAGTAAGAGGATCAGGGAAAATCCTCCAACAATACGGAAAGGATCAAAACAGATCAAGAGGATCAACCGACCTGCCATTTCTAGCTTCGCAGAAGCTGGTCGTAGCCTCGCAGCAAGGCTACTTTCCAGATTTAAACAGATTTGATTCAATCTGTTTCATATTTTCAAGGAACGATTATACCCTTGCTCTCCCTATAAATAGCCCACCAGAGGCACAAGGGGGAGGACCTCCAGAGGTAGAACACACACGAGAAACGCAAGAGAGAAGACTCCACAAGCAGAGACTTCTTCAAAATCACCGTGCGTTCTCGAATTCAGAGACTTTATAGAGAATTGCTTCTCTAATCAGGGTGCTGATACCCTAAATACCTTCTTCTCAAGGAATCTCCGGAACCAGGCGAGAAGGAATTCCTAATTGAAGGTGGTTTTGAGAAGTAGTAAGAGGGTTCTACCAACCTTCTATTCTCTGATTTCCCGAATCAGGCGAGAAGGGAATCTCATCGCTCGCATCGTCAAAGGGACAAAGTGGTCGCGCGCTGATCAGACTCCTATCGGCACACTTCTCCAGAATCTCTGAGGAGATCTACTTGTAATCTTTTTAAGAATACTTATAATTTAGCTCCTCAAACCCTTTTTATTGTAAGTTTTCCCCTTTGCAAATCAATGGAAAACAAGATGGCGACTCCGCTGGGGAATCAAATTCTCCACTGCCGAGAATCAAGTGTCGCAATGCGACGAACAGACCTTCGGGTCTAACTCTGAATTCAGAAAAGCCGGTGCAGCCAGAGCCTCTCTGGCTAAATCTTCAAGGAAAGTCTCTGCGGAGACAGAAAAGGCTATATGCGAGCCTACTGCGGTTCTCTAGCGCAACAAGGAAGCACGCCCGCAGTCCAAGTCCTTCACTTTCGAAAACCTTGTCATTCACTTCGACCAAGGAAGATTTGAAGAAGTTCTCTCCGGGGGTGGTCTAATGCTTCGAGCACGGAAGCATAGAAATGTCTCCATGACCAAGATTTCAGAACAGAAATCAGAGCAGAATTCTGCCAACACCCCTCAGCCTCGAGTATGGCTAATCAGGTTCCTTGCGAACCAAGTATCCTCTGCCAAAGCGGATGTGGAGGCCTAAACAGAAGTCTCTGGCCGAAGCCTCAGGCGTATCTACGCCAAAACCGCGCTTCTCTCGCGAAGAAAAAGGCAAGATGCCTCTCTGCTCCAGCAATGCTACCGACCATGAAGTCATGACGGCAATCAAACCGTCGCCCAATTCAAGAGTAACAACGCATTGTGCCAGCCTCGTTCATATAAGCGAAGCTACTGTACCTCAGCGTACTCACCGGGTCCATCCCCTTCGCAGCAGCATAGCGGGTAAAGCACGACAGCGTGCTCCGCTTTCCAGTGCGTCAAGCACTAAGTTCGCACCTATTGGCGAAGCTAGAACTAAAGCACTATTCAATGCTAATCCTTTCTGCAGGGATAAAAGGAATAAGACATTCTCCTATGCGCTATCCAAAGGAGCTTCTGCACCAGATCGTTTAGGCCATGCTTGGCCTGACTTGCGGGAATTGTTGACAAATGAACAAACCTCTTCTTCCTATTGTCAACAAGTGGGATGTCAGTTGGTGACAGTCCACTCGGTCCATTGCCGGCTAGCACCAATCTTCGCCACCTCCCCAGGTCGGCGATCAGTTTTTCATCGGCTGTCGGTACAAGCCCCGGTAAAGCATCGCAAAAGGAGCGTCTCGCGAGATCCATCCTCTGCATCCGTCAACATGACCGGAAGAGGACGAGAGTTATGCAGGGGAAGACAAACATCTGACATCACCCCTATAGCTCCCCAGATCCAGATTACAGCCCAGGTTTAGGAGAAGTCTTGGTGCATGGAGAAGGTGCTTTCCGGAACACCAGATCTAGGGTGGCGATACCCTACAATTATGAATAGCCTTCCTCCTCAACGGCCCTAGCCTCGACAGAGCCCAGGAAATCACTCCAGCCATCGGATGACGAAGACGAAGACAGTGGGTACGCCTCTTCGGTGACAGTTAGCTCAGTGCGAACAGACAAAGTATCAGTCAATATGGCTGATAACACTAACGACGACCTTCGTCGGCGCCTGGAAGCTCAGGAGCAAACTTCTAAAACCCAGCAAGAGGCCCTGGATAATATTCAACAGATGCTTGCTCGACTCCTCAGCAATCGGAATGACAATGATGCCGGAAGCAGTCACGATGAGGAGGAACATTTCAGCAATGAGCAGCCAAAGACGGAGAAATCCAAAGAGGGTTCTTCCTTAGACGCCGAAGTCCTTAAAGGCCTCCAAGCTCAAATCGCATCCCTAACTCAGAGGGATGAATTAAAGAAAGTGTGGGCAGTCCGTCCTTACCCATTGGAGTGGGATTCGGTGCCATATCCACCGAAGTTCAAACCACCAACGTTGCATACGTATGATGGTAAGAGTTCACCAAATCAGCACATCTACTACTTCCGGTCTCAGACTGGTAATATTATAAGCAACGACGCCATCATGGTTAGGCTGTTCATTGGCACCTTAATAAATGGGGTGGCATTTGACTGGTTCCGAAGTCTCCCTCCGGGCTCTATCAATTCCTGGATCGACCTGGAAACCCGGTTCCTCTCTCGTTTCTACGAGGACGATACCGAAGTGACCATGGACAAGCTCCTCTCCACCATACAGAAGAAGGGCGAATCTGTCCGTGACTACATTGAACGGTTCAGAAACTTATCTTTGATGTGCCCAGCAGGGATGCCACTACCCATGCTCTTACAGACATGTAGGCACAATTCCTAGACCAAGTAGAAGTTCGCATGCGGGCTGTCAAGGCTTACACTTGGAAAGAATTGGTCGAACAAGCTGAGATAGCCGAAAAGTCGGCTAAAAGTTTGAACCATCCACCCTAGTGGCAAATGGGGTATGAATAGTAAAGGACGTAGCGACCTACCGCAGTCTTCTCAAGCCAAAGGGAAAGAGACTATATCTGTGGAATTGTCCGGGGACGTGCAGTCAAAGGCCAAGAAGAGCGGATTCAACAATCAGGAGCCTAAGTTTCCTCCAAAACAGTACTCCTTCAAAGACGATCAGGTGGTCACGATATTCCATCTGCTCCACAAAGGGAATAAGATGAAGCTGCCATATGCTCGGCGTCCCAATGAGATAGGACGCACGAATCCCAAATACTGTCTCTATCACAGGATGATTCACCATCCTACCGACAAGTGCTATGTCCTCAAAGATAGAATTCAAGCCTTGGTTGATGCCGGGGTTCTGACATTGAAGACGGAGCAAAAGAAAGTCACTGCCATATGGTGACCCTCGAGTTTGGCAAAACCCCAAAGGTCACAGTTCCTGACGGGACCTATCCAGCCCCCACGCCACGGTTGGACGTCAAGCATCCTCCAGCTACAGCTCAAACAATAAGGTCTTGTTCCCTTAACATTGGAGACAGAGGAAGTCATGTGGATACACTCAGACCTCGTCCAAGACGTGCAGTGGGATTCAAAGAACCCTAAGTCAAAGGGCAAATCTAGCAATGTCATCTCCATCCTGCCAAACGACGGCAATCTTACATCGGCTTCCCTCAGTGATTCAGAAGGAGAAAGGCATGCTTGCACAACGCAGGTCGATGTACCTCAGCCGACGGGTACTCGATCAGAAAAATCGTACTTAAAACAGTATGAGAAAGCTACTGGCGAGACACAAAGCAAACGACGTCAGTACAAGTACCAGCATCCGCTTCGATTCCAACCAAGGGAAAGAGAAGCCTAAAGAGGTCCGATTCGACCAAGTCCTGAAGAAGCCTTCAGGACTAGGGCTTGACATGCCCTTTCGTTTTGACATATTGGCCCAGCTGGCTAATATCCCAGCTCGTATTACAATACACGAGCTCCTTCGTCTCTCAAAAGAGACAAGAGAAGCACTCAGGGATGCGCTGGCTAATTCAGAATCATTCCTGACATGCATGCCAGAGGTCCCTAACGATGACGTTCAGTCTCCTTGCCCAGAATGTCATCACACACAATCAAAGGTGCCCGCCATTACATTCACGGCGAAAGATATGCTTCTCAAAGACAACAAGCACGATCGACCTCTGTACTACACCGGATATATCGGTTCACGTGTATTGAAAGAATACAAGTCGATCCGGGGTCCGCACTCAGCATCGTCCCCAAAAGGCTTCTCTACTTCCTCGGCATACCGCTATATATGTTGTCCGCAACCACCACTACAATATACGGTTTCAATGCCGGGAGCAGTCACCCACTTGGGAAAATCTGGCTCCATTGCAGAATCGGGAGCCTGAAGTCAGAAGTGACATGCTATGTCATTGACGCCGACACGTCATATAACCTGTGTTGGCCCAAGGTTACACTCTCCATTGTTTTGTGTTTTGATGATAACAAACAAATAAGTGCTATTTGGTACTAATCTTTTGTCTAAGATGAGTTTCAGGTTTTGTACCATGTTTAGAGTTCATTTGCTTCGCTTTTGCAAAAACTTCTAAGTTCCAACAAGCATTGAAGGCAATTTGCACATCAAGAAGGATCATAGAAGAGAAGGCACTAGCAAGGCATTGGATAGCTCAAAGATTGCTTCAGAGGTCCTTAGGTTTTATTTTCTAGCTTTATAGCATGTTAAAGAATAGAGAGTAGGTTTGAAGCTCAAACACACACGTTTTCACGCGTATGTCTTTTCTAAGTTTATTTCCTATAAAATATACAAAAATATTTTAATACTAAATCTTTCTTCTACAAATTCTTTATTATGTTATATACTGAATTTGTGTTCAAAATAGTTTTGATAAAAATTTTATTCTCTTCAAAATCCTGTTTTATTTTCGTTTTCTGACCTGGCCCGGTCGACCGGCAGTCTACCGACAGTCGACCGTGTCTGTGTCAGGCTGGTCCGGTCGACGGACCAGTCGACCGAAGTCCTGGCAGAGTGCACGTATCCGTGTGCATATATGTCGGTCGACCGACAGTCTACCGACAGTCGACCGGGATATTGTTTTGAGTCTCAGTCAGGCATCAGTCGACCGGATCGGTCGACCGATAGCCTTGTTCTGCTCTCTGTATCTTTCCAGTCGACCGGATCGGTCGACCGGAATTTTATTTTAAGTCTCAGTCAGGAGCAGTCGACCGGATCGGTCGACCGATAGTTCATAACGGTCTGATTTTTTGAACTACCGGTCGACCGGGCCAGTCGACCGATGTGTCCGTTGAACAGTAACGGGCAGATTTTTTAATAGCTGTTTTAAACTTGATTTTTGAAATTAAAAATCCGTTGGAGGGTATATTTGGAACTAATTACTTCCTAATCTTCAGTAATTAATTCCTAACCCTAAACCTAGCCCTCTCCTATAAATAGGGGTGTTTGGGGAGAGTTTCTTTACAACAATTATTCAAGAGAAAAATTCAAAGTTTGTGATATTCAAAAGAGCTATTTTTCTTGGTTTTGTGCTGAATTTCTCACTCATTTCAGAAGTGTTTTCTTGATAATACTCTCTGATTTGATTTCATTTTTCTTCACTTACACAAGAGCTTCATTCCTTCTCAATATTCTCTAAGGACCTTTGTAAGGGAAGAGATATTTGAAAGAGAGAGTTGTGATCTTTTGATTACTAAGGAATTCAATTGTGCTGAAATTGTAGGAGTTGGGTACTCCATTGTAATTGATCTTTGTGATAGTGGAAGTAGCTAGAATCCTTCTGGGGAAGGCGGGGAGTAGAGCTGTGCTCGAACCTCGATAACATATCTTTGTGTTTGCGATTGGTTTACTTTCCTTGCTATTACTTTGTGTTTTTGTTACTATGCCATTTTCATCATACTTCATCTTGTCAATCAAAATCCCATACAACAAGTTTGCATTGCGCACTCAACTCATTTTACGAGGAAGCCGGAGGAAGGAGTTCAGAACCCCGCAAGGGGCATACGGCTCTTAGTCTTGTTTTGGAGATTGTTGCATTGCATTTGCATTCACTTGCTTCATAATTTTTTAAATTGCCCTTTGATTAGCTTCATCACCTATTCCCCCCCTCTAGGTGATTTTCAATTGTATCAGAGCTTGGACTCTAGGTGTGGCTTAACATCCTTAGAGAGATCCTAAAATATTGCTAATCAACACTTTCATTCATCCATACATACACTAGTAAACATGGCCGACAACATTAAATCCCCACCTAAATTTGATGGCCTAAATTTCCCTATTTGGAAGGTTAGGATGACTATCTTTTTGCAATCACTAGGTAGCTTAGTGGCTAAGTCTCTTACCAAACCCTATGAAGTACCCGATGAGGATGAGAGCACTTGGGACCGACCTAGACCTTAAAGAATATGAGGCTAACTCCAAAGCCCAAACTCCCTTTTAACCGCCTTGAATGAGGATGACCTTACACGGGTAAATTCATTGCCAATCCGCCTATGAGATTTGGCAACACTTATGGTCACGCATGAAGGGACTTCACAAGTCAAGAGAGCTAAAATAGATCTCTTGAGTCTCTCAATATGAATCATTTAAGATGCTTGATGATGAAACCATTGATTGCATGATTACTCGTTTCACAAAAATCACTAATGGTCTTTCTTCATTAGGTGACGTCATCTCCAATGATCAAAAGGTGCGCAGGTGATACGGGCTCTTCCTCCATCTTGGGAGATCAAGGCCACTACCTTAAAGGAGTTGAATGACAAGGCGAGATGGACATCATAATCTCATTGGGAACCTAAAAACCATGAGATGGAGAAGAAGGCAAGAGAAGAGGCGGCTCCAACAAAGAAAAAGTCCATAGCTTTCAAGTCTTCATCCACCATTGAAGATATGATGAGAAGATGAAGAAGAAGATGAGGAGCTCTCCCTCCTAGTGCGCAACATCAAGAGGATGTACCGGAAGAACAAGCAAATTTCCGGAGAAAGTTTGAAGGCAAAGAGGAGAAGAGGATCATTTGCTACAATTGCCGCAAGCCCGGACACATCATGGCCGATTGTCCGGAGTTCAAGAAAAGAATGACTTCCTCCTTCAAGCCAAAGAAACAAGATGAAAAGAAAGCTTACAAGGCCACATGGGATTCGGAAAGCGAGTCCGAAGAAGAACAAGTGGATACCGCAAACATGTGTTTCATGGCAACACACACCAAGGTAAACCCTCAACTCTTGAATCTATAGATGATATGATGATGATTTGAGTAAGGAAGTTCTAGTTCATGCTTTTGTAGAACTTTCCGAAACTTATGATACAAGAAAATGGAATGCTTTAAATTGCAAAAAATTGCTTTTCTCAACCAACTTGCTTTGGTTACAAAAGAAAAAGATGATCTTTCTTCCAATCTTGTTGTTATTCAAAATGATTTGATGCTTATAGATTTTCTTGCAAGGGTAAAACCCTATTGTTGATAATAAAGAATTTCTTCTCTTAAATCTAAAATGAGTGATTTTGAAAAAGTTTTAAAGATTGTGCTTTTAATACTAAGAAGCTTGAAGAAAAATTTTCTAAAAAGAATACTTCTCATGATAAAGTTTCTCATGCTAAGATTCCACATGCTCACACTTCATATACTTGTCTCATGCTAAATCTTTTCATGCTCACAATGCCAATGCTCACAAATCACACCCATTCATTATGCATATTTAATATGGTAGAGTTTATAGATGTACATATGTGGCAAAAATGGACATTTAGCTAAATTTTGTTATGATAAATTGCATAGCTCAAATAATCTTGTTTGGGTTAATGGTTCTAACCCTCATGGACCCAAGAAAATGTGGTACCAAAATCAAGCCCTAATTGTTTGATGTAGGTACACACCAAGGCTCCAAGACGTAGGAGCGGTGGTACCTTGATAGTGGTTGTTCAGACACATGACATTGGATATCAACAACTTCACACCTATCAAGGTACATGGAAGGTGGCTCCGTCACCTTCGGGGATGATTCCAAAGGCAAAATCATTGGTATTGGTAATATTCAAATTGTTCATCTCCTATTATTGAGAATGTTGTTTTAGTTGATGGTTTGAAACATAATTTGCTTAGTATTAGTCAATTTGTGATCGTGGTCTTAAAGTTATTTTGATGACACTTCTTGTAGATTTTGATATTAAATCGAATGATTGTATTTTAACCGTTTTCGTGATGATAATTTTATATAATTGACATGCTTAATGTAGAGTGTTCTACAAGTGTTTAAATGCTTTTGATGAAAATTCATGGCTTTGGCATAGAAGATTAGGACATGCTTCTTTTGAACATCTTTATAGAATTAATTCAAAGGATTTGGTGAAGGTATTCTTGCTTGAGTTTTGAGAAAGACGCCGCATTTGTGGTGCGTGCCAACTTGGGAAACAAACCAAGTCTTCCTTTAAACAATCAAGGATATCATGTCAACTAGACCTCTAGATTAATTCCATGGATTTATTTGACCACTAAACTAAGCTTAATGGAAGTAGATTTGCATTTGTTTTAGTTGATGATTTCTTCTCGATTTACTGGGTTTTTCTTTTTGCAAATAAAGATCAACTTTTTCTCACTTTAGATTTTTAGAAAAAGAGTTGAAAAAAAAAAAGGTTTTCCGATTTTGAAAATAAGGAGTGATAGAGGTGGTGAATTTGTGAACCAACTCTTCATGACTTATTGTGATGAAAAGGGAATATAGCATGAATGTCTTGTCCTAGAACTCCACAACAAAATGGAGTTGTAGAAAGGAAAAATAGAACACTTCAAGAGATGGCTAGGACAATGATAAGTGATACGACCTCCCTCAATATTTATGGCCGAGGCCGTAAACACCGCATGCTATATATCAAACCGTATTTATTTATGCAAAAATCTCTAAAACTTCTTTTGAAATGTATCATTTAGAAAACCAAATGTTTCATATTTCAAAGTTTTTGGATGCAAGTGTTTTGTTTTACAAAAGAGAATTTGGGTAAATTTGATGCTAAAGCTTATGAGGCTATCTTGTTGGATATTCCTCTACTAGCAAAGCATATAGAGTTTTTCATTAGATCTTCACTTACTATTGAAGAACTATGCATGTTAAGTTTGAGGAGTCTTATGTGTTTGTTGAGAATGTTGTAGAGATTGAACCATTAGGTGAAAGCATGAGAAACTATCCTGAAGGACTCACCCGCTCAAGTAGATAGCAAGAACCTTTAGGTGAAGTTCAAAAGGATAATGAGGAAAGCACTCAACCGCTTCCCAAAGCTTGGAGATATGCTACAAATCATCCTAAGAGCTCATCATCGGTGACGCTTCAAGGAGTCACAACGCGCTCCAAACTCCATGACCTATGTGGTAACTTTGCTTTCATTTCTCATTTTGGACCCAAAGGCATTTCTCGAAGCCGAGACGGACCCATATTGGTTGCTTGCCATGCAAGAGGAACTCAATCAATTTGAGCGCAACCAAGTTTGGCACCTTGTTCCTAAGCCCCACGATAGACAATAATTGGTACTAAGTGGATCTTTAGAAAAGATGGATGAGTCCGGAATGTCTTAGGAATAAAGCTAGGTTAGTGGCCCAAGTTACACTCAGTTGAGGGAATCGACTTTGAGGAATCCTTTGCACCCGTAGCACGGCTTGAAGCCATACGGATAACACTAGCTTATGCATCTTTTTAAAATTCAAACTTTTTCAAATGGATGTAAAAAGTGCATTTTTTAATGGTTTTCTTAATGAAGAAGTTTATGTTTCTCAACCTCCCGGTTTTATCGATCATATTCATCCCGATTTTGTTTTCAAACTTGATAAGGCTTTGTATGGTTTAAAAAGCTCCAAGAGCCTGGTATGAAAGGCTTTCATTTTCTAATTTCAAATACTTTATTAAGGCAAAGTAGACCCCTCTCTTCACTAAGCATGTTGATAATGATATTTTTATTGTCCAATTTATGTTGATGATATTATTTCGGTTCTACTAATGAAGTTTAAGCAAGGATTTTGAAAGGTAATGCAACAAGAATTCGAAATGTCCTCCATGGGTGAGCTCAACTTTTTCTTGGACTCCAAGTCAAGCAATTGCATGATGGGAACTTCATCTCTCAAGCCAAATACGCTAAGGAACTCGTGAAGTTTGGACTTGAAGACGCTAAAGCTTGCAACACTCCCATGGCTACAACAACCAAGCTTGATAAGGACGAACAAGGTAAAAATGTTGATATTAAATTGTTTAGAAGCATGATAGGTAGTCTTTTTATTTAACGGCAAGTAGGCCGATATCATGTTTAGTGTGTGTCTTTGTGCTAGATTTCAATCGTGTCCCAGGATCTCATTTAATTGCCGTAAAACGCATTATTCGATATGTTAAGGAACGATTGGTTAGGTCTTTGGTATCCGAAAACTATAGATTTTTTCTATGATTAGTTTATTCGGACGCCGACTATGCGGGTTGTAGAGTAGATAGAAAGAGTACTAGTGGGACATGTCAATTTCTCGGTATTGTCTTGTTTCATGGTCCTCTAGGAAGCAAAATTCCGTAGCTCTATCAACCGCCGAGGCGGAGTATGTTGCCGCGGGGCTTGTTGTGCACAAGTCCTTTGGATGAAACATACTCTCCTTGATTATGATTTGCATTATAAAATATTAAAATATTTTGTGATAATACTAGTACTATTCATCTAACCAAAAATGCAAATCAA
>JAVJIF010004134.1:0-174801 GCA_038442645.1 Agave tequilana | reverse complement strand
TCTCTCCTATTGCTTCTCTATGGAAGAAGATAAAGCAAACTGCTAGGCCCTCGGGCTGACATCGAGGGACCCTTCAAATTAAAGAAGCGAAAACACCGGCGGTTGAGGTTCCTCCACCAGCTGCTTGGTGATTATTCCTCCGGTTTCACCGTGGTTGCTCCTATTCCTACTCCTCCAGTTGCTCTGGTTACAGTACTAGTGGCTGGTACATCTTTAGCATAATTTGTACCAGTCACAGGTAAGATCAACGTCTTCTGTTGCAGTTGTTTTACATCTGTGATTAACTTTAAATCTTGAAACGCAGATGAAGAGGATGAGGAAACATGGATTGCTTCCTTTTCACATCATACAGATGATGTGGGTGACTACCTGAATCTTGAAGATCCTGAGGAAGAAATATCGGATGCCAAGCACTCTACCCAGGTCGAGGTGACCACTCAAGCGTACGAGACAGAGGATGTAGAGGTCATTGAGACCCATGAGGTCCTCATGGAGGATGTCCCTCTCCCAGTTGCTCCTGTGGACAAGCCGGACACTGAGATGTCTTTGGTGGAATCACCTGTCTCTAAGGTTATCCTACCACTGAAGCTGCTGTGACCGAGCACGTCACCACTGTCGAGTCTATATCTCTTGAAACTCCTCAAGGCGAGACAGCAGAATTAGAGGCTAATATCACCACTCCAGCCTCTTACATGTAAGAATTGTGGTGTTTCTGAATTTAGCACATGTTTTTCTATATCTGCTGCTAATTTGAAAATTTTTCCAAAAGCTTCCGAGAAAGTTTTTTCTTCAGCGATGTCAGAGCCAGAGCAAAAGGAGAAAACAACTCCACCTGTAATTGATCCCGTGCTGTTAGGCCTCATTCACCATGAGCCATTCAACAACAAGTCATGTTGGAAGACTTGCCGGTAGCAACGGTTGAGACGAAGCCCATATCAGAACATTTTGGAGATCAGCTTAAGCCTGAGACGGAGCTATCTTCAATCCCGCTAGCTCTTTCTAGCCCCTCAGCTTCTGACTTGGTGGAGGTCACTGAAGCTAGTTCGTCGACACCCACAATTGAATTGATTCCCATGCCTAGCTTTCGATTCCTGGTGAATGTTCCCTGAAGACTCCTTTTTTAAGGACTGCTCAAATAGCCATGGCTCTAGTTATCCCAGAGTCATCTACAATGGCCTTACCTCAGCAGAGCCCTCCTGCATCTATTTCTCTTCCGCCAATCGAGGTCGAATCCCAAGATGAATTCATGGTGGTGCTCGTGGACGGCTTCTATAAAAGCTTGAAATGTGCCTCCCCCATGATTTTCAAGAGCACTTATACTTCTTTTGCTTCTTGGAGAGTCATGTTCTCTCAAGCGATAGAAAATATTTGGGATGTTGGAGGAGTTGCAGAAGCTGAGTCCAAGGATGAAGTGGTTAACATCTTAAGAAGGAAATCAGTGAATAGAACGAGCTGAGACAGCAAGACCTTACTCCTTTGGTGGAAGCTGAACTGGAATGTCTCGAGGAACAGATGAAGAAGAATTATCTACAGAGTCTCTGGAGGTTGAGGCCGTATCTCAGGAGCTCAAATCCCTGGAGGCCTCGGAGGCTTAGGCTATAGAGGCAATGTCTGTTGCAGTGAAGCACTTGATTTGCTAAGGATCAAATCAAGAGAGTGCGAGCAATGATTGCAAAGGCCAACCTTCTTCTTTCCAAAGTTGAGCTAAGTGTCAAGCTGAAACTATCAGACTGGAGCAGATAAAGGCCGAGAAGATGCAGATCCAACAGTCAGAATAGAGAAAAGGATGGTTTTAGAGAAGCTAAAACCCATTTGGAGATAATGACTGCTGAATTCAATTGGGACGCGTTGAATGCACAAGCCCTGCTGAAGCTCGAAGAGGAGAGAAAGATCAGGATGTCTGCTCTTGAGGTAAAGATCAAATCTTATGAGAGACATCCTTTATTTGCAACACCTTGTATCTTCTTTATTGTACTTTTTATCAATTAATAAAATCACTTTTTTTTTCAATAACTTGTTTGGTGTCTTCTTCCTCCTTTCTCTTCGCTCTTTGCTTTTAAGTCTTCCGTGTGAGAAAACTTTAACATGTTTGCCTTTAAGTTTTCCACATGATAAAAACCTTAACATGTTTTTTTCTTCAGAAAGAACTTAAGAAGGTGAGATTTTACTAAGTGAAATTCCTAAGGGAATTAAAACCAAAAGCAAGACTAATCTTGAACATGACAGAATTAGTCTAGGAAAGAGGATCCAATGGGGATAAAAAAGGGGTAGGTCTAATAATTTATCTATTTCAAAAGTAACTGACTGGATGTGAGGTTGGGAATTATCAGACTCAAATTTTATCATTCAGAGGTGACAAACTGGACACAACGACAAAGAAAAGTGAGATTGTGTATTCATCGGTTCAGAGGTGATGGACTAGACATGATCGATTGAGGATTACCAAACTCAGAGTATTTGTTGTTCAGAGGTGATGATCTGGACATGACAACAAAGGAAAGTCTACAAGGGACTGGAAGATGAAATCCGGGCATCGATCAGCTCAGAGGTTATGGACTGGGCATGACCGATTGAGAACTTACGAATTCAGAGCTTTAACTGTTCAGAGGTGATAGACAGGACATGATGGTGAAAAGAAAGATAAGACTTGGCTATCTGTTGGTTCAGAGTGACAGATTAAACATGACCAATTACGAAGCTACCAAGCTCAGAAATTTGTCATTCAAATGTGGAGAACTGGACATAACGAAAAAAGAAGGTGAACTCGATTTTAGGGACCTATCTATTCAGAGGTAATAAACTGGACGTGATAGACTAAGACACACTAAATTTTGAATTCGCTGCCAGAGATCATAATGTTAACATAGCAGCTAGTCCACTAGGGACTACAAGGGTGAATTATCTGGGCACCTGTCGGTTCAGAGGTAATAAACTGGATATAACTGACTAAGGGACACAGACTCGCAATTCGGTGTTTAGAGGTGATTAACTAACTTGACAGTAAGAACTCACGGTCCTGACGGGGTAAAAGAGAAAAAGGTTATGAACTCGTCTGTTCAGAGGTGGCAAACTGAACATGACAATTGAATACCATAAAAAGGAAAAGATCCGAGCACCTATTGGTTCAGAGATGATAAACTGACATAACCGACTAAGGAACATCAGACTCAGAGTCCTACCATTCAGAGGTGACGATCTGGACATAACGGCAAAAGAGTAGTCCCTACCGAACTGAAAGATGAGACTTGGCTATCCATCAGTTCAGAGGTAATATGGACATAACTGATTCAGAAGCCACCAAGCTCAGAGATCTGTCGTTTAGAGGTGATAAACTGAACGTGATGGCAAAAAGAGTTATTCCACTGGGGAATGTGATTTGATTATAAATTTCATGGGAAAATTAGCATTTATTTGAAGAATTATTTGGAAAAAATTGTCTGAGATATAATGTTAACGTGACAACCGAAAAGTCCACGGGGGACTGAAAATGGTAATAATAGATTCCAAGGGGAATCTATTAGAAACTTGCTAGGGAGTTAGAAAATGAATCCTATGAGAGATTATAGAGAGTTTAGCGTTCTCTAAGATGTCGGAGGTAATCATTACGTGACATAACAAAACTCTATGGGGATTCGATAAAAAAATGATTGTTCCCTAAAAAGTTGTTAGCGGTTATCATTAATGTGACAATCAAATTCCTTATTGGGGAATTAGAAAGAGATTTTGCTCGAAGTGATCGTGATAAATTCTCCGCTTGGGGATTCACCAGAGTGACTTGTCAGAGGTTTGATGTTAACTTGACAAGGTTAATGTGCTATTAATGTAACAACAATTTGAGTGGGCCCGCCATTCTATGGAGGAGAATGACAGGTGAAGTTCCAATCCGCTGGGAAAATTAGCAGGATCTTCCTGGGATATTCAAAGGTGTTACTGTCAGGTTTAATGTTAACATGATAGGCATGATCTGTAGTTCATTTTGTTGGGAAAATGATTACAGTTTAATATGGTCCTACTATTTCATGGACGGAAATTGGTAAGGGACTTTGGTGGAATTGATCATTCTCTGTAAATGTAAGAATATTGGTAGAGAATTCTACCGGAGAATAGGAGAAGTGCTCCTCAAATTTGTTTTAGCGATCAAAAGCAATCCAGCTGGAGAATGAAGAAAAAGTCAAAGGTGAAAACTTCAACGTGACTTATTTACTTTGTGGATCTACTATTCCATGGAAGAGAATTGGAAGACAATTCTGAAGGAATCAAATGGGATCAGATCCCTCAGGATTTTTAGCGATCCCTCAGCTATCATAGATTTAGAGTTAGGCTAACCATTCCATTCCCCTCAGCATAATGAGTTTCAAAGATCTTATATTAGGCTTAAAGTCAATATTTTCTCTAGCCTTATTCACCGAAGGCTTCGGATCGTGCCATTTGAGTGAACCTTTCTGCCATCCACTGGAGACCTCTAAAATCTCGCTAGAGATTAAAGAGTTAAGAATAAACTTCGTGGAGATTTATCGACTAAGTCAAAATTCCTGATGAAGTGTCACTTTAATCGAGATTTTTGTTCTCAGCTGGTCGTCAAGTTGAGACATGGAACATTAGCTCTGCGGAAAATTTATCGATTAAGTCAAGATTTCTTGCAAAGTTTCACTTTATATTCATCATTGCCAAGACTCAGGCTTGCAATTTGATCACCGAATCCAGATATGAATGTGAAAACAGTGGAAAGATTCCACTGAGATGTTTCACGAAACTTCTTCAATGAACTCGGCTCGATCGAGGTTGTCGTGAGACCGAATTATGACTCGCCGAATGACAGAGGCGTGGGATGAGTGAAAATATTCCACTATTACATATTGAATAGTCGCTACCTTTTTGGATCAAGAGGAATGATCAGGAAGAAGAGTGTTTGAAATCACTGTTTAAGCATGCTCGACTTCAACATATGACTTATTCTTCAAAAAGTATAATAAAAAGAAGAGTACATAAAATCATCGTTTAAGTATGCTTAACTTCAAAATAGGAAGAGTAACAAGGCTAAAACCGGAATTTTGCCTTTGTCTTCTCTTCGATGTTAACACATGTATCATAAAAGCTTAATGTCAACCAGAATCCTAGGAGGAGCGGAGATGAAATTGATTTCGCTTGGAGACAAAGATTTCTTGGAGAAGAAATAGTCATACAAGTTTATCTAAATGACCAGAGGTTTAATATTAACTTGGTCATGTACAATACTTCCTTGATCAGAGGTATAGTGCTAACGTGATTAGAGATAGTACTTTTTCAAGGACTTGTCATTGATCGGCATCATGAGCGTGTCGCCATTTGGATTTGCTAGGCGGTAGGCTCCATTCGAGTAAACTATTTCTACCATGAAGGGTCCTCCCCGTTTAGGTTGAATTTGCCCTTGGTCTTATGTGTCATGGCCATAGATCGCCTGACAATTAAGACTAAATCCCCTTTCTGAAAGACTCTCTCTTTTATATTTTTTTTGAAGGCCTTCGAGATTTGAGCTTGGTACAACTCAATGCACTATTGAGCTTGTAGTTGGTTCTCGTCTAACGCTTCCAACTCTTGAAGATGTAATCTGTCATTATCTCCTTCTGTCATCTTGGTTGCTAGAGCAACGTGAAATGACAACATTTATATCTCTAGAGGTATGACAGCTTCACACCCATAAACTAGAAAAAAAAAAGACGTATTGCATGTAGGTGTTCGAACAGTTATTCGGTAGGCCCAAAGACATTCACTGAGCTTCTCATTCTAGTCTCATTTGCTTGAAGAGACAAACTTTTGAGAAGCTTGATGATGATCTTTTTGAACGTCTCTGCTAAATTGTTGGCAGCAGGGATATAAGCAGTTGAAGCCACATTCTAAATTCGGTACTTGTCGTAGAAATGATAGAACAATTGGCTTGCAAATTGGGAATCATTGTCGTGGATGATCCGCCTGGGAACACCAAATCAGTAGATGACATGGTGTTTGATGAAGTTGACTACATTAGCGATTTTAACTTCTATGAGCGGTGCAACTTTCACCCATTTGAAACGTAATCGGTTATCGTAAGGATGAACTGATGACCTTTTATCGATAGAGGACTGATAGGTCCTACAACATCAATTTTCCATGCTTTAAATGGCCATGAGCGACTATGGGGTGGAGTAGCTTCGGGGGTTAGTGTATGAAATTCACATGGATTTGATAAACCTTACACCTTCTCGCGTATTTGACTGCGTCAGCGATCATAGTTGGCCAATAATAGCCGAGCTAGTGTAATCAATCCTTGAGCTTTGACCTAGTTAATGAGTGCCACATATGCCATCGTAGGTCTCTTTAAGTGCTTCTTGTGCTTCCAAATTGGATGGACAACGAAGAATTATACCATCATATGAACGATGGTACATCCTCTTTACCACTGCATCGTAGTAGAATCGAGTAGATCTTCGCCAAACAAAAGCCGCTTCCTGGTATCATCGGGCAGTATGCCATGCAAGTGTAGTCAATGATCAGGAATCGCCAGTCTCTTAGTTCAAAGTTTGTTGAGGTTGTATGAACTTCACTAACCTCTAAACTATACCTCAGACAGAAGAGAAGACAAGTAGCCACCGCAAGACGATAAGAAGTGTCTGCTAGCAAGGTCAATGTAGCCGTGAGCACAGCTAAAGCATCTTTCTTTGTATTCAGAAGGTGAGACACATGGCTAATGTAGAAGCTGTCTAATGAGTCGGCTAATTTAATGGCTGCATGGTAATAAAGTATCAGGTCTTCATCCCGAGCCTCATACTCTTCCTTGACTTGGTTGATAATCAATTTGGAGTTACTATAAGCTTCAAAGTATCGTACCCTTATTTGTCGAGCGAGCTGGAGACCAATGATAAAAGCATTATACTCAGCCACATTGTTGGAGCAGAATTCCGTCAGTGAGAATACACGAGGAAGAACATGATTCTCTAGCGAGACAAATACTACCCTCACTCTAGCAATGATCTTACCTATAAGGCCTGTTCTTGATACACCATCAAAGAATATTTGCCATACATCATCTTCTGAGATCATATTGGCTTCGATGACCTCATCCGGAATGTCCATGTATAGTTTGGAAGTTTTTGGAACCTGGTGGGCTGCGAAAAAGTCTGTGAGAGCTTGACCTTTGACTACCTTTTGGGGGATAAAAGCCATGCCGTATTGGAACAGCAGGATAGCCCAATTAGCCAGTCTAGAGTTCAAGAACCCTAATTTCGTCATGAGAATGCGCATGGGATTAACTCTTGAAACAACATGTATGGTTTGGTCAACCAAAAAATGTCGTGTCTTCTGGATAGCAAATACGAGGGCAAGATACTCCTTCTCGACGGGGTTGTATCAAGATTCTGCCTTGATCAGAGTTTTGATCAAGTAGTAGATGGCTTGTTCGCAGCCTTCATCATTTTTCTGTGCTAGAAGAGTGCCCAAAGAGTGGTTCATAGCGTATACATAGAGCAGGAATGGTAAAACCCCTTGATCCTTGATGTAGTATCATAGTATCAATGCTCGATATGACTTATAAAGTTGATTTGACCTTCTTGATAGTCAGATTGAGCCGATTTCAATTTTAGATATTAATTTTGAATATTTTAGATTTTTTCAGACTTTTTTGAAATTTTTCCGAATTATTTTGAAAAATCTCCGAAATCAGTGTCGACCGATACCGATAATGGGCTCTATGATTTTTAATTCACAAATGGACTTGATTTTCTGAAATCTATTTTCACATAGTGTCTTAGAATAATATTTTCTATGTTAGGGTATTTTTGGATATTTTTTGAAGTTATAAAAATCGGGTCAACCGATGTCGACCGGTGTGGGCGAAATGTTTCAGGATTTTAACTTGTAAACCAGACGAATTTCTTAAATCTAATTTCACATTGCTCCTCAGCAGAATATTTGCTATTTTACAGAATTTTTTGGAGCTGTTCGGACCTAGCAAATATTTACCGAATAAAATAATATTAATAAAATAATATTAAAATCTTTTTCTCTTTCTTTTTCTCCTTTCTTCTCCCCCAAGTTTTCCCACCACCATTATCCACCGCCATCCCCTCTCTTTCTTTTTACTTTTCTTTACTCTCTCTTTCTCTTATCTTTCTCTCTCCTCCTAATAATCTCTCTCTCTCTCTCTCTCCTCTTTCTCTCTTTCTTTCTCTTTCTTTCTCTCTCTCTCTCTCTCTCTCTCTCTCTCTCTCTCTCTCTCAACCGCCGGCGGCCTTGCCGCCGGCAGGCCGGCACGCCACCACCTTCCCTCTCCTTTTCTTCCTTCTTCTTCTTCTTTTTCATTTTATTCTTCTTTTTCCTGTTTTACTTTTTTTTCTTCTTCATGTTCTTCTTCTCTCTCTCCATCTCTCTCTATTATATATATCTTTCTCTCTCTCTCTCCATCTATTTCTCACGGAGGCGCCGCCGGCGGGGCAGAATCGTCGTCGGCGAGGTGGCGCCGGCACCAGCAAGGCCTCTCTCTAATTGAGTTTAAACCAATAATCAGAATATAAACCCGTTTACCTATTAACAACTCGTTTACAACCCATTAACCCATGATCCAATAACCTGATCACTTAAGTCATTAGGTTTGGGCATTGGATCCAAACCCGACCCAATATTAGCCCAAATCCACTACTAAACTGATTAGTCTCTAAAACTGAATATTTTATACCACATATTCATATTTATTTAATATTAAAATATGCTAATAATACCTCTTTTGTGTGTTTCTAGGTCCATGGCATGAAATGAAGAAGAAGACCCAAATCACCATTTAAGTGGTGATTACAAGCCTATAAACATAGCCATTGACTTTGGAGAGCTGTTTCGTCAAAACCAGGGGCCCAAAATCAGAAATTGGGACATCTAACTGACAGGGGACCGAAACGACTGCACGTAGTAGGCGGTGCTGCGCGCGCCACCCCAGTACGGCCGCAGAAACGCGAAGGTTGTCCCCTTTTCCCCTGGTGACTATAAATACCACCTTTGGGGGTTCTTCAGAAAAAATACATAGAGTAGTGTAGTTTTCTTTCCATGTTATAGTTTAGGGTAGTTTAGATTAGCTCTTCTTCTCCTCTTTGTATTTTTCATTTCTTTTAGATCTTGTAATAGGAGAGAGAGTGGTACATGGTTGGAAAGCAAGAGTGCTTGTAATAGAAGGTGACAAACAATGAAAGGTTCTCTCTTTGCCTCTTTTTTTCTTCTCTCTAACTCCTTTTACATGTTTAGCTAAATTTTCTCTCATGGCAACTAACTACTAACTACTAATTTGCTGAGTTCTTACTTGATAATTCACATGAATCTAATAGCCTCTTCTTGGCCTTGCTCTTGCAAGAGCCATTGAGGGCTCATGATGATGGATCTAACACTCTAACATCCTAACTCTCTAACAAGCTAATGTTACTTTACTCCATGCTTACTCTTGATGGTTTAAGTGTAACTTGCACTTGTTATGTTGAGTTTTGATGTGAAAGTTATCATATGGGTTATGCTTTGAAACGCACTTGAACCAAGGACTAGTGATGGCCAAGGATACATGTGAGGCAACTATCACTAAGAGATTAACATGGTCAGTGGACCCATTAGTAGTTAGTATCCATGAGTTTTCTTTCTTTTTCACTTTATTTTAGAAATATATCCAAAAATCACAAACACCATTCTTTTATGTTATCCACTTCTTCGTGTTTCACTGTACTCTTCTCTTTTCATTCTTTATTTTATTTTCTTTTCATTCTTTCAAACATTGAAGAACACTTAACTTACACGTGAGCATTCTGGTAAAGCTTCTATCAATTCACGTCCATGTGGGTGCGACCCGTTTATCCTCTATGCTATAACGAAAGTACCAAGGAAGCCAAAGCACGCACTTTTAACTATTGATTTCAAAACATACACTTTTCGTGCGTGATTTTCTCCCGATCAAATTTTGGCGCCGTTGCCGGGGATGGGAACAGTTTGATTTCATGTTTTTATTAACTTTTCTTCTTTGTTGTGTGCAGGTCAAATTCTTTAGCATTGCAGAAGTCCACACTTGCTTTTGTGTGGTTGGGTAAATTCTTATATATTATTATATTCTGCTTTTTGTTTATATCACCTGTGCACTGTAATAATTTTAAGAAGTAAAATATGAAAATTGGATGCTTTAAAATGGTTTAGACATTTGCATCTAGGCACGTGTCAATTTTTATTCCAATATACTGTATTTTGTTCTTGTGTTGTTGTGATCTTGATGGAGGTGTACATATTGCATAGCATATAGTTAGGACAAACACGTGGGTGATTTACTCTCTTTGTGTGTTCATCTTATCTATATTGCACATTTGCACGAACTGAACTTAAGGGCAAAACTCAATATAACATAAGGTAGGGAAGTCATTACCCTCCCTTAGCCCAAAAATCACCTCCCCACTCACACAACCTAAGCCTTAATAAAATTTGCTAGACGTTGGCCCTTAGGGACATCTCGGACCCATTTAGGAGATTGACCTAAGGAAAAAGTTGTTAGAAGTTGACTCTTGTCAAATCGGTGTCTAAGGTTAGGGATTGAGAGGCGAAACCTCGAAGAATAGTGGTTTGGCATAATTTGGCCCGTTGCTCCAGCACGGATACCTCTCACTGATCTTGCCCCTACCTGGCCGATTAACTCGTGGTCAGATTCCAACAATGTACCCCCGTGGACAGTCTAACCAGTTAGGCGTCGTGTAGGTCTAAGTCAACCCTAGCATAGGCTTGTTTTCTTTTTCTTTTTCTTTATTTGTTTGTTTGTTTGTTTGTTTGTTTGTTTTCTTTTTTGTAAATTGTAATATGGATTTCAACAACAATAATTTTTTCCATTCAAATATGAATCCATATTTCACCTCGACCTCATTTGACTCGGATAATTCCGACCCGGCTATGTACAACATGAACCAACCTTGTATGCCACATTGGGATTATCTGACTCAATATGTGCCCCAGTCCCAATACTATGAACAAGACTGGAATAATCATCACCACTCTTCACCGAGTCAATGGGGATACAACTCCCCCGAGTATTATGGTCAACCACCTTACCAACATCCAGCTTCATATACTCCTTCCCCCAAACAACTATTAGAAGAACCAAGTGACTAGGAAAAGAAGATGGAAGGCTTAGAGGAACTCGAGTGACGAATTCAAAATCTAGAGGACTCGAAATCCCATCAAAGTTTTCAAATTCAAGATCCTTACTCTATTTTCTATGTCGCACAACAAGAAGAACATACAGACTTAGAAAAGAGTACGGAATCTATGATTCAGTTCTAAAACGATCCTTTTAATATGATAGAAATTAGACTTAGTCGATTGGAAAATATGTGTAGGAATAAGGAAACCCTCCCTACCCAATCTTTGACTATTCCTAATACTTATAATCATATTGCTGAAAACCAAAAATCATGAAAGCTTGAAGACTTTAACCATGATTCAATTTCACTACAAAATCTTGAACTTGATCAATATCAACCCATTGACAAATTGACAAGTTTTCATTTCAATGAAATTGAACTTGAATATGAATGTGAACTCGACCTACAACTTTATGATTCAATTCTAATTTTTGAATCTATGTTGACTTCGGCATCCTTACCCAAGTTGGACCCATTGCCGAAGCTAACATTAATTCCTGTATCCATGAATTTTGAGATTGAATCGCTTCTTTTGGATTGTCACACTTCATTGATGGGAATAGAATGTAAAGTTAAATTCTTTGATTTGGACTCAACTCTTGAACCTAAACTGACTCTCGAACCCAATATTGATTTTCCTGAGTTAGTATTGGTTCCCGAACTTTTCATTTCAAAGCCAAAATCATCCATTCCATAAAATCACATTCTATTATTGGACCAAGGTATTAACCAGAATGACTCAGTGATGATCTTCGAAGATTGGTGGTGTAAAGGGAATAATTTTCATGATAGGATCTTGCATGATCCTATTAAAATGGGGGATTGTAAATATGTAGATAAAAAAGAGGTCAATAAAGATGGATTTCGTGAGCCACCACAGTATGTTGATTGGGTAGCAACGCTTGGCTCAATCAGACCACCACCGGAGCCACCACCATGAGGTAATTTTTCTTCCCTTCCCATTTATTTCAGTATATGCACATTCACGATGCATTGAGGACAATGCATGAGATAAGTGTAGAGGAGGATTTACTAACGTAAGTTGTTTTAAATTTTCTTTCTTTTACACTTCTTTTTAGAACTTTTTAAAATTTTCTTTTGTATAAAAACTCTTTTCTTTTCTTTTTACAAAACTTTTTGACATAAGAAAAATAGTTTTGATTTATTTTTAAGAAAATTAAGATTATCTTAGGAATTAGGAAGACCTAAAATTATGAAAATTTAAACCGAGTTAAATAATAGATCTTGTTTAAATTTTAGGATAAGAAAGTAAGATTGAAAAAATTTGATCTTAAATTTTTTACCTTAGATTTATGTACTTCACACTTACACAATTTTGAGATTGAAGTAAAGACTGAAAATGTCATAAAAAATATATAAAAATAAAATGATGATAAATCACTTATTAAAGTTGGCTAATTATGCCTCAGAAAGCATGATTATTCAGACCTAAAATGGTGGACAAAAAAAAACTCCCCTTTAGTTTTGTGGCCTTATTTACTCGAGTCCTTAAGTCCGAGGGATGTTTTCTCATCTGGTGCCCTAAAACTATCTGGTTTGGGAGTCATCGGCTAAAGGCTCACTACCCGGGTAAGCTAGAAAGCCTAAAAAAACTAAGCGAGAAAAAAAGAAAAAAAATATTAAATAAATGGCATGAAAGTTAGAGTCGACATCCCAAAAATCTTCATTGTTCATAAAGTGTGCATATTTTTCTAAGAGTTTTATGAAAGATCAAAGAATCAATTTAATTTTAAATTCTTACATTTAATTTATAACAAGATTTTGCATTTCGACTTAGTTGAAGGAAGAATAATTTCTGGTTAACCTCTGACCTTGAATCACTTATATTTTCGCAAAAATACTTCAACACTTTTCTCTATTTCAAAATGCGTTTTTAAAAATACTGACATTTGATTTTTTTTTGTTATGAATTTTGTGGGTGTAATCCGCTGAAAACTCTCAGGAGACAAAACTCCTCCTCTAGGGGAAACCTAGAGGTTTAACGGCTTGTTGCACATGCTCAGTGCAATCGCGTCACCTGCGAAAGTGGGGTAATAATTTCTTTATTTTTTTTATTTTTATCGGGACGAGCAAAAGATAAGTGTGGGCACCGGCACTGGCAAGGCCTCTCTTTAATTGAGTTTAAACCTAATAATCAGAATATAAACCCGTTTTCCCATTAACAACTCGTTTACGACCCATTAACCCATGATCCAATAACCCGATCACTTAAGTCATTGGGTTTGGGCATTGGATCCAAACCCGACCCAATATTAGCCCAAATCCACTACTAAACCCAATAAAGGTAATTTTTCATAAAAAACCCTGTTAAATAAATATTTCATTTAAATTACATATCTAACCCCTTTTTGTTATGATTTTAGTATATGGGTGATATCTGGAGCATTCGGACTCCGAATTGGATGACTCTGGAACCGTTACGAGTGTAGGAGGATGAGCTACATTATTATGCCGCCTAAGTGAGTGTTTTTATTTAAAAATTATATTTTATCATCTTAAATATAATTAATTGATTGTTTTATTTAATGAACCGTGAAATAACTTGTAATTATCGAGAAATCATTGTACTAAAAGTATTCATAATGTTTTATTAAACATAACTGATAAAATAATAGTTTAATTTGTTTCTTGATTTAATCTAAAGTATAGGCGAAGTACCTGAGTAATTCATAATTATAAAACAATTAATAAATGAATTTTCAGAACAGTAACTAAGGTAATAGGTAATAAAATTGGTTACGAAGAGTTTGAAAATAAATCATTATCTATAAGATTTGTATCATATTAATCATAGTAGTAAAATAAACATGATACATATCTACTGATATATTGTCATATATGCATAGGATTGCTTTCACTCTGACCCTGTCATCGTTACCTGAATACCCACTGACACCTTAGACACTGTCATATCATACTCAGGGACACTACTATAGCATGTATTGTATCAATCGGACATAATCATTGTTATTACATGTAGCGGTATCCTCGTTACACGCGGACATGCTAGTACACTAGACACTTATTTCATGTAAATGCCTGTTACACTAGACATTGTAATTCCATATACATATATCACTGTTACATATATAATGATACACCTAACACTATTATTTCATGTTATGAAGCATGGATATACAGATATACTATTTTACCGGATACCGTGATTTCATACATTTGTACCATCGCTACTTGGATAATCTGTACACAGTTATATCATGTTCATACACCACTGTTACATAGATTTACCGGTATACATGCATTGATTGTCTCTGTATTCCTGTTGCATTGATTATTGTTTATATTACATGAATTATTGGTATATGGATATTCCTGTATTCCCGTTACATGAGTGTTTTTTGTTACTGATATTGATATTCCCGTTACTGGATATGTGAGTTGTTTGATATGCGATGTGTGGAACTAAGTGCCACATGGATTCAAACTATGGCGGTCACCTCTAGAATCCACATCTCTTATTTTTCGTTTCCCGTTATCTTATTTTATACTATCAACAGAGCTCATGTCCTATTATTGTGTTACATGTATCATGCACTGTTCTTGTTCTTGATATACTGTATAGTTTAAATATAATAAATACAACATGAGGATGGGAAAAACTTGACGGTTGACTAGGTCTTGTCGGGTGGATATCTGGATTCATTGTTAGTCCCACTGCAGGGGACATGGTAGTGCTGGCTACCTTCCCGCTTCTCGTTACTTGTTTCAACCTAACGAGTTGGCCTTGGTCTCAGCAACCAGGGAGTCTTGGTAAGGTCGTGATCTCGGGTATGCACGGGATACACCCACCCAATCGGAGCTCCTTAACCATTAGGTTTCCAATTAACATAATAAAACAGTATAAACAATAGTAACATTGAGAACGCTTGTTATTTGGTCACTCTTTCGTTCGAATCGTGGTACCCGTAAGCCATGTTCAGATGCGTTCGTCTGGAGTGCGGGCTCTAGTATGAACTGCCAGTGGTATAAAACACTGGAAGAGATTGATTAAAATACATAACGGTACTGATTGTTATTATTGTATAAATAATAAGACTTGCCTGATACGTGTATATTACCGTTCAAGTATACTTGTTGCTATTCCTGACATTGTAACCACTATCGTATTATCTACCTTGTTACACTATCAGATACTTGTGCACTTCATGTGGTGACACACTATTTATGCACATGTATACTCCGCATTGCATGTATTTTATTCATGCATATCCTAGGGACACTGTTATTGTAGAAACATAACATTATAGAATGATTGTTCTGCATACTCCATATCTACATGTTCATCTTCATCACGATAATATCTTGTTACCGTTATTATTAGGTACTTGTATCACTACTACATGTCATTTAAACACATTGATTTGATTTTGAATTCACTCAATACCGTATCAATTACATATATTTTAGAATTATATATAATCGATATAGAAATATAGTCCCCCAATATGCTTACTATCATCTCAGTGATTCACTGTAAATGGATGTAGTTGGTGACACAGCCGGACTTGTTAATTATTATTAATGATGTTAGATTAGGTAATATAATGATAGTATCATTGTTATAACATACAAAGTATTGATGATGTTAAAATGTGACACTTATATACTTTTCTCGATTATTATTATCATTATATTATATCACTGGTATATAAACATGTATCATCTATTATTATTGTGCTTGTATTCTTATAGTATATATTACTGCTCCCCTCATTTTTCACTCACTAGGTTGCTTTCTGACGACCCTGGGTTTGCGTGCCTAGGTTAAAGATATGTGATATCATATTGTCAGATATTTCACTAAATTCACATAGGAGACTCATCATCGATACCATTCATAAGTATTTTTATTCTTTAGTCCATATTTCCTTATTTGTCTATGTTTTCTATATTTATCATGATCACTAACCCTTTTTTGTAAGTATTCTTATACTTATTAATACTATAACCATTGTGTATATTGTATTTATTCTCTGTACTGAGGCTTAGTGTATATACGTGAGGGTATTTTCGCCCTGCATATATATGTCGCTGTAGCGTCTCCGCATCTGCAGATCAAGGCGTTACAAATGGTTTTCCCGAAACGGGAGCTATAAGGACAGGAGGTTTCGTGAGATATTCTTTGATATCCTCGAAAGCCTCTTGGCAAGCTTCATCCCATACGAAGGAGACGCCTTTCTTCATTAACTGTGTAAACGGTTGGAAACGACCCGAAAGATTTGCCAGACAAGTATGCCTTGTAAACCTCTGAGCTCTTTGAGGGTCTTCGGGGGTTGCATGCCCTGAATTGTTTTGACTTTACCAGGGTCAAGGTGAATTCCTTTGGATGTGACTATGAATTCAGAGAATTTGCCACTCGACACTCCCAATAATGATTTGGTCGGGTTCATCTTCTAGTTTGTGAGCCCGCATGATATCAAACATGGTTCTCAGGTCATCGAGATGGTTGCTTTCGCTGCGACTATTGACAATGATTATGTCAACATACCATTCTATCATTTTTCGCAGATGACCACGAAAAATTGTGATCATTGCGCATTGATAAGTTGCACCCGCATTCTTCAATCCGAATGGCATTATTGTGTAATAGTATACCCCAATGGCATTCTAAATGATGTATGCTTCTCATCATCTAGGTGGATCTCAATTTGATTGTACCCAGAAAAATCATCCATGAAAGACATCCTTTCGAAGCCATATGTATTGTCAATCATGACAGCAGTGATGGGCAATAGAAATTTGTTCTTAGGATAGGCTGTATTGAGATCACAAAAGTCGATGCAGACTCTGATCTTTCTATTTTTTTAAGCACAGGGACAATATTAACAACCCAGTTTGGGTGCTGCTCCTCTCGAATAAAGCCGCATTCGATGAGTTTATGAACTTCAGTTCTGATAGCTTCCATGATGTCAAGTCAAAACCGTCATTGTTGTTGCTTAATCGGTTTAGCATCTGATTTGATGTTGAGACGATGCATAGCCACCTGAGGATCGAAGCCAGGCATGTCTTCATAGCTCCAAACAAAGATGCAACATACTCCCGTATGAGAGATATGAGATCTTGTTTCTCTATTAGCGATAGGATTTTGCTTATAGAGATGAGCTTTGGGTGTGCTTGATCAACTACATCGACTTGGATCACCTTATCTTCAGTAGAAGATTCACGCTATTTGAAACGCTTCTCCCAATGAAGATCCAGCTGTTGAGTCCACGGATCAGCATCAAATGGCTTAATATCTTGCTCCGCCTGACTGATAGATGCCATGTTGGCGAAGAGCTTTTTGAAGACTACCCCCACACTGATATCAGAGTCCCAATTGGACGAGTCTGTTGATTGCGATGGTAGGGACTCGTCAGACTCTGATTCTGACGAAGGAGGCAGAGTGACATATCCTAACCCCTGCGCGTGCGGTCATAATAGTTGGCTGATTTTTCTTTTGGTACGAAGGGTTGCAAAGGTATGCGCCGCTCTTTACCAAAATTCAAACCATCGCCATGATTTAAGCTGTAACCCATTCTTTTCATCATGTGATGTATTGATCCTGTGTAATAAAAGAATTATGGGGGTTCCAAGTTGTAGTCTGATTCCCTAGATGTCGTGGCTTGATCTTGGCTTCTACCGAATATAATTGGCGATTGGTCCCTTTCAGTAGGCGGGACAATGAGGACAGACCCTTCATTGTCCTCTATATGCATGGATGCCCTTTTCGAGGTCGGTAAAGGTATGTGCAAGGAACTAATATCGACGAATCTAAATACATCCTCAAGACACAAAGAATAATCAAAAGCAACAGTTTCATTAAAGACCCGCTCGCCCTCATTTTCGGTGAGATTATTACAATCAAAATCATCTAGACACGCTAGAATTGGTTCTATACTAAAGATAGCCGGCACATCGTTTCCTGGTTCTGAGTCTATCTTATTGCCACTGTCGATGTCATTGGGCAACAATTGCTTCACTGGCTTGTTATTCTCCTAGTAAAGCAGGGAATCAGTGAATTAATTCTCCACTCCTTTGAACGGATGAATTTCAGCAAACACCATTTAGACCACATCATCATCTCCTACGTATTTGAAACATTGGTGCAGTGTGGATGGAACGATTCAGTTCGCATGGATACATGATCGTCCGAGCAAGAGATTATAAGCATGTCAGTGTCGATGATCTAGAATGTAACTTCTGATTTCAAGTCTCCAATTTGGCGTCGAAGACGAATCTTACCCAGAGGGTAACTACTCCTGGCGTTGAAGTCATAGATGGTTGTGGTGGTGGATAGCATGTTGAGTGGGTACCCAAAAAGTAGAGAAGCCTTTTCAGGATGATGCTGAGAGCAGACCCCTGATCGACTTGAATTCTCTTGATACACTTAGAACCAATATACCCAGTGTAGTATAGATATCTGTCATGCTTATTATCTTTGAGGAGCATGTCTTCAGGAATGAAGGTGATGGATGGCACCTATCCTGCACCAAATGACATTGGGGACACGAAGTCCCATTGTCATTAGTAGAGATTGTTGGTACTTGTGTCAGAAAGGACTTTAAGATATCAAGTGCATCCCTAAGCGCCTCTCTTGTCTCCTTTGAGAGGCGAAGTAGCTCATGCAGTGATACGAGCTGGGATATTAGTAAATTGTGCCAATATGTCAAAACGAAAAGGAGCGGTGAGCCCCTTTGAAGGGTCCTTCTTCAATGATTTGTCGAATTGGACCTCTTTTTGCTTTTCCTTGTCCAGCAACGAGGATGGTTCTGTTGACACTTAAAAAAGACAAGATTCTTATTGGTCCGAACAATGTCTAAACTTGTTGACATTTACAAAAGACAAGTGACAGACGAGCTGAAGACCAGTTTTTCACCCATCTCCGAGGGACAAGGAAGCAACTTGGACTCCACTGATCCAGCAAGCAGACAGTGAACCCGGATTGTTTCTAAACAGACCTCAGCAGGTCTAAGGTGCTAGCACTTAGCATCACACGAGCCCAAAGGGATAGCCTCGCTTGAGAGGCTAATATCACTCGACTTCGCCTCGAAGCCATCCAAAGCCTCGCCAGGAAGCTAACTCGCAAACTTCGCCACAGAGGACTTCCAGCTCCGCCAAAGGGTTTCTTTCGGACTTCGCCAGAAGCTGCCTCTAGCTCCGCTACGAGCTCAATACGGACGGCTCCGCTATGAATCTGCCACGGTCAACCTTTGACCAATTAAATCTCCGGATGAGATCGGATCCAATCAGATCAAATCTAATTAAAATCAAATCAGAGATCAAATTTGGCAGTTGATTGCCACAATCTCTTGACTCTTCTAAAACGAGTAAGAGGATCAGGAGAAATCCTCCAACGATATGGAAAGGATCAAAACAGATCAAGAGGATCAACCGACCTGCCATTTCTAGCTTCGCAGAAGCTGATCCTAGCCTCGCAGTAAGGCTACTTTCCAGATTTAAACAGATTTGATTCAATCTGTTTTCATATCTTCAAGAGACGATTATACCCTTGCTCTCCCTATAAATAGCCCGCCAGGGGTACAGAGAGAGAAGAGGATCGATCGATCAAGACACAGAGGCATACAAGAGGACTCCACAAGCAGAGGTTTCTTCATAACGCACCGTGCACTCTCGAATTCAGAGACCTTTTAGAGAATTGCTTTCTCTATTCAGGGTGTTGATACCCTAACATCGTCCTTCTTCTCAAGGAATCTTCGGAACCAGGCGAGAAGGAATTCCTAATTGAAGGCGATTTTGAGAAGCAGCAAGAGGGTTCTACCAACCTTCTGTTCTCTGACTCCCCGAACCAGGCGAGAAGGGAATCTCATCGCTCGCATCGTCAAAGGGACAAAGTGGTCGCGCGCTGACCAGACTCCTATCGGCACACTTCTCCAGAATCTCTGAGGAGATCTACTTGTAATCTTTTTTAAGAATACTTGTAATTTAGCTCCTCAAACTCTTTTTTGTAAGTTTTCCCCCTTTGCAAACATAATGGAAAACAAGATGGCGACTCCGCTGGGGAGATTCTCCACTGCCGAGAATCAAGTGTCGCAATGCGACGAACAGACCTTCGGGTCTAACTCTGAATTCAGAAAAGCCGGTGCAGCCAGAGCTTCTCTGGCCAAATCCTCAAGGAAAGTCTCTGCAGAGACTGAAAAGGTTCTCTATGAACCTACTGCGGTTATTTGGCGCAACAAGGAAGCACGTCCGCAGTCTGATTCTTTTACTTGCGAGAACTTGGTGGTTCAGTTCGATCAAGCAAGATTTGAAGAAGTCCTCTCTGGGGGTGGCCCAATGCTTCGAGCACGGAAGCATAGGAGGGTTTCCACGACCAAGGTTTCAAATCAGAAACCGGAAGCAGAATTCTGCCAACACCCCTCAGCCTCGTGTGTGGCTAATCAGGTTCCTTGCGAACCTAAGTCTCCTCTTCCAAGGCGGATATGGAAACCTAAACAGAAGTCTCCGACCGAAGCTTCAGGCGTAGCTACGCCTAAACCGCGCCTCTCTCGCGAAGAAAAAGGCAAGATGCCTGTCTGCTCCAATCATAAAGTTACGACGGCAATCATACCGTCGTCCAATTCAAGGGCAGCGATGCCTCGCGCCGGCCTCGTTCTCATGAACGAAGCTACTGTACCACAGCGTACGCACAGGGTCCATGACCGCGAAGCCGAAACCAAAGTACCATCTAAGGCTAATTGCCTTCGCAACAGCATAGCGGGTAAAGCACCGCAGCATGCTCCACTTTCCAGTGCGTTAAGCACTAAGTTCGCGTCTAATGGCGAAGCTAGAACTAAAGCACTGTTCAGTGCTAATCCCGGCTGCAGGGATAAAAGAAGTAGGACATCGCCCTATGCGCGATCCAAAAGAGCCTTTGCGCTCGATTGCAGGGACCCGACCGGGTCCGATTTGAGGAAATTGTTGGCGGATAAACAAACCTCTTCCCCCTATTGCCAACACAGGGGATGTCAACTGCTGACACTCCACTCGGTCCATTGCCAGCTGGGACCAATCTCCGCCACGCCTCCAAGACGACGGTCGGTTTTTGATCGACTATCGGTGCAAGTCCCGGTGAAACATCGCAAAAGGAGCATCTCGCGAGATCTACCCTCCGCATCCGTCAACATGACCGGAAGAGGACAAGAGTCCCCAGATCCAGACTACAGCCCAGGCTTGGGCGAAATCTTGGTGCATGAAGAAGAGGGTGTTTTCTGAAACACCAGATCTAGAGTGGCGATACCCTACAATTACGAGCAGCCTTCTTCCTCGATGGCCCTAGCCTCATCACAGCCCACAAGATCACTCCAATCATCGGACGGAGAAGATGAAGATAGTGGGTACGCCTCTTCGGCAACAGTCAGTTCGGTGCGAACAGACAGAGCATCAGTCAATATGGCTGATAACGTCAACGACGATCTTCGTCGGCGCCTGGAAGCCCAGGAGCAAACTTCCAAGACTCAGCAAGAGGCTCTGGACAATATTCAACAGATGCTCGCTCAACTCCTCAATAACCGGAATAACAATGATGCCGGGAGCAATCGCGATGAGGAGGAACACTTCAGCAATGAGCAACCAAAGCCGGAGAAATCCAAGGAGGGTTCTTCCCTAGACGCAGAAGTCCTTAAGGGCCTCCAAGCTCAGATCGCGTCCCTAGCTCAGAGGGATGAATTAAAGAAGGTAGGGACAGTCCGTCCTTATCCGCTGGAGTGGGATTCGGTGCCATACCTACCGAAGTTCAAACCGCCAACGCTGCATACCTATGATGGAAAGAGCTCGCCAAATCAGCACATCTACTATTTCCGGTCTCAGACTGGTAATGTTATAAACAATGACGCCATAATGGCTAGACTTTTCATTGGCACCTTAAAGGGGGTGGCGTTTGACTGGTTTCGCAGTCTTCCCCCGGGCTCTATCAACTCCTGGATCGACCTGGAAACTCGGTTCCTCTCTCGTTTCTATGAGGATGATACCGAGGTAACCATGGACAAACTCCCCTCCACTGTGCAGAGGAAGAGCGAATCTGTCCGTGACTACATTGAACGGTTCAGAAACTTATCCTTGATGTGCCCAGCAGGGATGCCATTACCCATGCTCTTGCAGACATGCAGACACAACTTCCTAGACCAAGTCGAAGTTCGCATGGGGGCTGTCAAAGCCCACACCTGAAAAGAATTGGTCGAACAAGCTGAGATAGCCGAGAAGTCGGCTAAAAAGTTTGAACAATCCGCCCCTAGAGGCAAGTGGGGGATGAACAACAAAGGGCGTGGCGACCTACCGCAATCCTCTCAAGCTAAAGGCAAGGAGACTATGTCTGTGGAACTATCCGGAGATGTCCAGTCAAAGGCCAAGAAGAGCGGCTTCAACAATCAGGAGCCTAAATTCCCTCCAAAGCAGTACTCGTTCAAAGACGATCAGGTGGTCACCATATTCCATCTGCTCCATAAAGGGAGCAAAATAAAGCTGCCAGATGCGCGGCGTCCCAATGAGATAGGGCGCACAAACGACCCTAAATACTGCCTCTACCACAGGATGGTTCACCATCCTACTGACAAGTGCTATGTCCTTAAGGATAGAATTCAAGCCTTGGTTGATGCCGGGGTTCTGACGCTAAAGACGGAGCAAAAGAAAGTCACTACCAATCTGGTGACTCTTGAGTTCGGCAAAGCCCCAAAAATCACAGTTCCCGACGGGACTTATTCCGTCCCTGCGCCACGGTTGGAAGTCAAACATCTCCCAGCTACAGCTCAAAACAATAAGGGTCTTGTTCCCTTAACATTGGAGACAGGAGAAGTCATGTGGATACATCCAGACCTCGTCCAAGACGTACAGCGGGATCCAAAGCAGCCCAACTCAAAGGGCAAGTCTTGCAATGTCATCTCCCTCCTGCCAGACGACGGCAATCTTACATCGGCTTTCCTCAGTGATTCCGAAGGAGAAAAGCATGCTTGCGCAGCGCAAGCCGATACGCCTCAGCAAACGGGCACCCGATCCGGAAGATCATACTTAAGGCAGTATGAAAAGTCTACTGACGAGATACAACAGCAAACGACGTCAGTACAAGTACCAGCATCCACTCTAATCCCAGCCAAAGGGAAAGAAAAACCTAAAGAGGTACGATTCGACCACGTGTTGAAGAAACCACCAGGCCAAGGGTTTGATACACCCTTTCGGTTTGACATATTGGCTCAACTGGACAATATCCCAGCTCGTATCACTATACACGAGCTCCTTCGCCTCTCGAAAGAGACAAGAGAAGCACTCAGGGATGCGCTAGCCAATTCAGAATCATTTTTGACATGCATGCCTGAGATCCCTAACAACGACGTCCAGTCTTCCTGCCCAGAATGTCATCATGCACAATCAAAGGTGCCCGCTATTACCTTCACAGCGGAAGATATGCTTCTCAAAGACAACAAGCACGATCGACCCCTTTACTACACCGGATATATCGGTTCAACATGCATCGAGAGGGTACAAGTCGATCCGGGGTCCGCACTCAGCATCATCCCAAAAGACTTCTCTACTTCCTCGGCATACCATTGTATAGGTTGTCCGCAACCACTACTACAATATACGGTTTCAACACCGGGAGCAGTCATCCACTGGGGAAAATTCGACTCCGTTGCAGAATCGGGAGCCTGAAGTCAGAAGTGACATGCTATGTCATTGATGCTGACACATCATATAACCTGCTGCTGGGACGGCCATGGATCCATGCCAATTGGATCGTCCCTTCCACCCTCCATCAATGCTTCAAATATGTTGAAGATGATGCGACAGTACGAACTGTCTTTGCTGAGAGGCAACCATTCAAAGGGGTGGAAAATTACTTCACTGACGCTCTCCTATATCAAGAAGCCGGTGGAGCACTCAAAGAATCGCTGCCAGACGATGATGAAAGTGGCAACGAGGCGGATTCAGAATCCGAAACAGACATGCCAGCTATTCTGATTGGTGAACCAATTATAGCATGTCTCAATAATCCCCTATGTAATACTCCTTCAAAGGATGAAGGAGAATGGGTAATTAATGATAATATTTCTTTTGATTATCCTGCGAGTATTGGGTCGATTAAATCCATTACGGATGGCTCTCTGCATGTGCCCGTACATGAGCCAAGTGTGGCCAGCACATCTGTGGAAGCTATAGAGGGGGCCACACTGGTGATCCCTCCGTCCAAACAAGGTCAGTCGCCGATAATCTTCGGTAGAACCCGGCCACGGGGATCCACAACTGCAGATCCAAGCTCAGATACAGACGCCCCACAGTTCTTCCATTATGCGCGGCCAGCGCGCCACATTATGAAGAAAATGGGATACGACTTGAAGCGTGGAGCAGGCCTGAATTTCGGAAAAGAAAGGCGCGGTTTGATGCGGAACCTTGTGCCTAAAGGGAAACCTGCAAATTACTATGATAGCACACGCAGGGGGTTGGGATACGTTACACCCACATCATCAGCAACCGTTCAAGTCAAAGACGATGAACCGATTCCATCACATTCAGCCTCATCCTCCGAGTGGGATTCAGATGTCAGTATAGGAGGAATGTTCAAAAACCTCACTGCTAATATGACCTCAAGCAGTCAATTGGAGCCCGCAGAAGCCACTGACGAGGAGCAATGGGCCCAGCAATCAGACCTTCAATAGGAAAAGCGATTCGAATCACGCGAACCACCTACTGAAGACAAGGTGATGCAGGTCAACTTGGGTAATCAAGATAACCCCAAGCCCATCTTTATAAGTGAAAGCCTATCACTTATAGAAAAGGAGGAATTGATAATGCTCGTGAAGGAGTATATAGATGTCTTCGCATGGAGCTACGAAGATATGCCCGGACTTGATCCACAGGTCGCTATGCACCGTCTGAACATCAAGACCGACGTCAAGCCAGTCAAACAGCAACAACGTCGGTTTCGCCCGAACATTATGGAAGCTATTGAAGCCGAAGTTCACAAGCTCATTGCATGTGGCTTCATCCGGGAAGAACAACATCCTGATTGGGTAGCTAACATCGTCCCCGTCCTCAAAAAGAACGGGAAAATACGGATCTGCATCGACTACCGTGATCTCAATACGCCTGTCCCAAAGACGAATTCCCACTGCCCATCACCGACGTCATGATCGACAACACATGTGGATTCGAAAGAATGTCTTTCATGGACGGCTTTTCAGGGTACAACCAGATTAAGATGTATCCCGACGACGAGAAGCGTACTTCGTTCCGAACACCATTAGGGGTATACTGCTACACGGTAATGCCCTTCGGACTGAAGAACGCCGGAGCAACCTATCAGCGAGCAATGAGTATGATCTTCCGCGATCATCTCTGAAAAATGGTGGAATGCTATGTCGACGACATTGCCGTCAAAAGTCGCAACAAGAATGAACACCTTCGCGACCTGAGAACGATGTTCGACATAATGCGGGCTCATCAACTGAAAATGAACCCAACAAAATCCTTTTTGGGAGTGTCAAGTGGCAAGTTCCTTGGGTTTATTGTCACATCAAAAGGGATTCATCTTGACCCAGACAAGGTCAAAGCCATCCAGAGCATGCATCCACCAAAGAATCTCAAAGAGCTCAGAGGCTTGCAAGGCAGGCTGGCCTATATCAGAAGATTCATCGCAAATCTCTCAGGCCGCTGTCAGCCGTTCACCCGGCTCATGAAAAAGGGTACTCCCTTCGTATGGGATCAAGCTTGTCAGGAAGCTTATGAAGACATCAAGAGGTACCTCACAAAGCCTCCAGTCTTAGTGGCCCCTACATCAGGGAAGCCATTCTTGCTTTATGTAAAGGCTATGGACTACTCCCTCGGTGCCCTCCTCGCTCAAAAGGACGACAATGGCCACGAGCAGGCCATTTATTATCTGAGCAGAACTCTCATAGGAGCGGAATCTCGCTACAACCCTATCGAGAAAGAGTGTTTAGCTCTCGTCTTCGCTGTTCAGAAGACACGACATTATTTGGTCGGTCAGACCATACATGTCATCTCCAGAGTAAACCCATTGCGTCTTCTTATGACGAAGCCAGGATCATTGAATTCAAGATTGGCTAAGTGGGCACTTTTATTGTCTCAATACGACATGATCTTCACGCCTCAGAAGGCGGTTAAAGGCCAGGCCCTTGCAGAATTCTTGGCTGCTCATCCAGTTCCGGAGCATTCAAAACTTCACGAAGATATCCCTGATGAAGTCTTCGAGTCTTATGCAACCTCAGAAGAGGAAGTGTGGCAGATATTCTTTGATGGAGCATCGCGAATGGGCCCTAAAGGCAAAATTATTGCCGGAGTGGGGGTTGTGTTTATCTCCCCACAGAATCATGTCCTGCCCAGAGCATTCTCTTTGACAGAATCGTGCTCCAACAATGTGGCAGAATATAATGCTCTGCTCATTGGTCTTCAGCTCGCCCATGGAATGGGGGTACGCTACCTCGAAGCTTATGGCGATTCAAAACTGATCATCAATCAGGTTAAAGGCGAATACGAAGTCTGCCATGAGGACTTGGTGCCTTATTACCATACAGCCATCGAATTGGCTAACCTATTTGAAGGTTTCTACATCGGGCACGTGTCCCGATCTCAAAATACTAAGGCGGACGCCCTTGCTGCCTTAGCAACAACTCTAGCCTTGCCAGCCGACACCGAGTATCACCTCACAGTCACAACTCGACATCTTGTATGCTCCAAGCACATGCTAAGAACTCGAGAAGTCTATAATGTCTCGACGAATCTTGAGCCGAGGGATTGGCGCTTTCCTCTCATTGACTATGCTTTGCACGGTCTGCTTCCAGACAATCCTAAAGAAGCGGCTTCTATCAGACGAAGGTCTCTCCGTTTTTACTACGATCCGACTCTGAAGACACTTTACCGTCGTTCATATGATGGTGTCCTCCTCCGTTGCCTTTCCAATTCAGAGGCACAGGAAGTGATTGAGGCTAAACCTACACAAAAAATACGAATTTTCAGATCTTATAATAAAAACGTGCAAGTGCTCAATACTTCCGCTATAGCAAGTGGCTAATGCGGGTCGTGATCCACAAGGAGGGTTTGCGATGGAAGCGTTTACAGTTTTATTGAAATCTTATGAAAATAAGCGAAGGTTCTTCTCTGTTTTTAAAGTTAAGAAAAAGAAAAAGAAAGTTGTTAAAGTTAAGAAGAAAGCGGGAGATGAAGAAGGTGAAAAATCAGAAAACGAAAGAAAGCGACAAAGTACAAATGAAGTGGAAAGAAGAATGAAAATGATTTGGAGGAAGTGGTGTTTGTGATTTAGTTTACAGAAATAAAAGAAAAGAAATAAAAACAATTGCTTACCTTCTCTTTGTCAAATGCTTACCTTGAGTCTGCAGCGACGATTTTACCTTGAAGTGGAGGCATTCAGCGCATAGCCCATAAGATTTGAGTGTTGGTCTTCATCCACATTACATCATCAAGACTACTTCAAGAATGAAATGATACAGAGAGAGACTCTACTCCATCGTCATGAGCTATCGATGGCACTCGCAATGGCAAGGCTCTTTCGATGCTTCTAGACTCACTTGGAAGACAGTTGTACCAAAAAGAAAGGTAAAATAGAAAAGAAGAAGAAGAAGAAGACTGAAAAGAAGTACATATAAAAAGAACTTTGATTCGATTTCATTACAATCAAAGAAAAGAAACAAGTCTTACACCGGTGTCACTCCAGCTCAAGCTTCAGTCTTGTTCTTCGATGAAAGTCGATCTCCTCTGAATTACATAAATGAAAACTAAAATTACATAAAAAGAAAGACTAAAACCTAAACTAAGAAATGAAAACTAAGCTAAATCCTATCTCTACATTGGCGTCCTTTTTCAGTGCACAATATGGCCTTTTATAGGCAGAAACCCTAACAAGCAGAATCCCGGGGAGGTCGGGGGAGTTCACGCTCCCCGTAACTCCCCAGGATTGCCGCAAAAACGCGGCTTTTGCCGCGTTTTTGCGGCAAGGGTGTGGCCAGATGGCCACAACCTGTTGGTGGGTCTGTCCGGGGTCTTCTTCTGGCTTTATCCTTTGTTGGTTTTGTCGTTGGAGCTCCGGATTCTGACGAAATGACCTTGGATTTCTTGGCTTTAACCGATCGATTCTGAGAGGATTCTTCTCAACCGGTTTCAACCTCTTGATTTTGCCCTGATTTTATTTGTGCGAATTAACTCTGATTTAATTCAGAATTCTGGTGGGCTTTTGGGCTCATTTCTCTTCATCTCCTTAAGGATTGGGCCTGCAAATAAATTAGACAAATAATTAGGACAATGCAGGCTTTTATTCTAAAATAAGTATGGAAATGTGACATTAAATATGCAACATTAGTGACCAATCACACCCCCATACCTATCTTTTGCTCGTCCTCGAGCAAAAACAACTAAACTATACTAAGGATTATTAGACCACTTTCGCAGGTCACGCGATTGCACTGAGCATGTGCAACAAGCCGTTAAACCTCTAGGTTCCCCCTAGAGGACGAGTTTTGTCTCGTGAGGGTTTTCAGCGGATTGCACCCACAAAATCCATAAAGAAAGGGAAATAAAGAGTTAGTATTTTCGAAAAGCATTTTGAAAGAGAAAAATATTTGAAATATGATTGTAAGATCTAAGCAATCTATAAGTTATAGGAAACCCGAATTTTTATTCCTAAACTTAGTCTCTATTCAAAAATTTGTTATCAATCAAAGTAAGGAGTCAAATTGTACTTCTCATCTAGTCTATTACTTTACCCTAAGTCATATGCACCTTGTGACTGTGAAAATTTTGACTAAGGGTTCATTAACTCTAACTCTTATGCCTTACTTATTTATATATATACTTTTACTTTTTTTTTTGTGGTATTATTCCTTAGTTCTATTAGGCTTTCTAATCTGCCCATGTAACGAGCCTCTAATCGATGACTCCCAAACCAAACGGTCTTAGGGCACCAGGTGAGAAAACACCCCCAAGGACTTAAGGACTCGAGCAAACAAGGCCACAAAACTAAGGATTTTATTATATGAATCCCTTTTAGGCGTGAATACTTATGCTTTATTAGGCACAAATACCCAGCTTAATCAGAGGATCTAATCATCTTTCGCATAAATACTAAGGCTTGCTTAGGCCAAAGCACCTAGCTAATCAATAATTAGACTTATTCATTTTTTTTTCAAACTTATCTAATTATCTTTCGCATAAATACTAAGGCTTGCTTAGGCCAAAGCACCTAGCTAATCAATAATTAGACTTATTTATTATTTTATATATATATATATATATATATTTTATAAGGCATAAGAATCTTTATTTTTGAACCCTAAGTGTGTAAGTGTATGAAGTATGCATATTTCATCAAGGTAAAGATCAAGACTAAATTACTTTGACAAATTATCTTCCTAACCCTAAAAATCAAACAAATAATCTTATTTTGACCAAGTATAAGAAATCCTAATTTGGATTTTCCTATTCCTTAAAATTAACTTAATTTCTTACAAAAATAAGTCAAAATATTGTTTCTATTTTTCAAAAAGTTTTTTAAAAGTAAAGAAAAATGTCAATTTTTTTTTATTTTATTTTTTTAAAGAAAAAGAAAAGTTATGTTAGACCCTCCCCCACACCTATCTCATGCATTGTCCTCAATGTATGAATTAATGCATAGATGCATGAAAAAGACGACAGGGAAGGAAAGGTTATCTTAAGGTGGTGGTTCCGGTGGTGGTCTGATTGGTCCACGAAACATGGCCCAATCAACTTTTCTTGGGTCTCGAAGGAACCCACCAGCACTATCTTTAATATGACCCACTAAAAAGATAAATCCATTAAGAATTTTTATTAAAATTTAACCCTATCTAATTTTCAAATTCCATAATTGATTTCGGAGTCAAATTTGTCAACCACCTCGTCCCAGAATGGAGTATGAAATGATAGAACAGTTGACTTGGACTCAGGAAGGACAGGAACTAATACCGACTCAGGAAGGTGACTTAAGTCAAGTAAAGGTTCAGGAGTCGAAATAGGTTCAGAAATTGGGTCCAAGTCAAGAAATTGAAACTCCAGTCCACATGTATTTTCCAACAATGGGATGTGACCTAATATGGGTGATTCCAGTTCAGGAATGATAGGTGGGGGAATCAAAACTGACTCTAGAATATTATTCAAGTTTGGTAATAAAACAGGAGTCAATATTGATTCAAAAAGTTGAACTGGATCACATATGTGAGAATCTAGGTCACATATCTCATTGAGTTCAATATCAAAAATTGGAGAACTTGCCAATTTATCCATGGGATTTTCAAAATTGTAAAGTTGGTCAAGTTCAACATGATCCTCAAAGATGGGTGATTCAATTTCTTTATGAATTGGTACAGGATCCAATGTTGACTCCGGGAAAAGATTAAAGTCAGGTGAAGATACCGGAGTCATAATCGAATCAGGAAATAGAATTGAATCACTAAGTTGGGGTTCAGGATCATAATCATTTTCAAGTTCTATTTCCGGAAAGGAAAACTAGCCAAACTATCAATATCATTTGGAGTTTGGGTAAGTTCACATGGTTGTGCTGAAATGGAATCTTGATTTCCAAAATTACATGACTCTTCTGCTCTAACAGAATGGTAAGTGACATCAGGACGGTGGGAACGTAGAGATTCGACCATCATATCTATGTCACGATTTCTAGCATTTTGAGCATGAGTCATGGCTTCTAGCATCTTTTCATAATTGATGGGTTCATTGTCTTGTTGAAAAGATGAAGAGTTATTTTGGAAGTGATAATGAAATTGTGAGTCCATCAGATTTTGTGATTGTTGTTTGGACTCACGCATACTCCGTTCCAAAATTGATGGTTTTCTATTTTGGACTGGTGGAACTGAGTATGACTCTTGAAAATATTGTGGACTAGGTGGAGAAGGAGGACAAGTTGGTTGATAATTATGCTCGGGGGAGGTGAATCCCCACTGACTCGGTGAAGAGTTGAAATCATTATGGAGATTATAGTTATTAGATGGGGGGTATGGGTCATATTGATTCGGATAAGACCAATCTGGCACACTAGGTTGGTTAAAGTCATGATATGCCAGGTTGGTAATATCCGAAAAAGAGTTTGATGTGTAATATGGTTTATTATTATAGTTGAAAAAATTATTATTATAGTCCATATCACACAATAGAATACAAACAAAGAAAAACAAACAAATAAACAAACAAAAAGAAAAAAATTCTAGCCTAGGTTAGGGTAGACTTAGGACCTAGATGACTCCTAACTGGTTAGACTGTCCACGGGAGGTCTAATGTAGACTTTAACCACAAGCTAATCAGCCAGGTCAGGGCAAGGTTGGTGGGAGGTTTTCCGTCAAAGACGTTCCTTAATTAAATAACCACCAACCTTCGGGCTTTCGGCCCTCAATCCCTTTCCTAGACACTGATTTTGCAGGAGTTAGATTCCAACATTTTTCCCCCTTAGGATAATCTCCTAATTGAGTCCGAGATGTCCCTAGGGCCAACGTCTACTCAATTTTAGTTAGGCTTGGGTTAGTGAGTGCTTGGAATCTGATTTTGGGCTAAGGAAGGGTGATTAAATCCCCACCTTATCTTGTTATGGGTTAGTGCCCTTAGAATTGATTCGTGTAAGTGTGCAAGATATAGGAAAGTAGCATTCAAAAGCAAAATCACCCAAGAATGTTTCCTAAACTATATGCTATGCATACATACCTTGCTCCAGCACTCTTCAACAGTAAAAGTAAATGAATTGAAAATACGCGTGCCTAAAATGCAAACGTCTAGTCAATTTTTAACTTTTGCAACAAACTTTTTACTGTTGATTATTAGCAGGTTTTTGTGATGGCATATAAGAAATAAATAATTGCAGCAAACTAGAATTTGCAAAGCTAGAAGCCCTGCAAAAACCTGTTAGTAGTCAACTCTTTATTGCCGCGGATCCGCGGCTTTTGCCGTGGAAACACGGCAATGCAGAGGGCAATGGGTCTCTGCTTTCTAGAGCAGAAGCCCAATACCACTTGTATGTCACTGCAAACTTATTTTCCTACTTTGCTTGCCCTGTAACCTGCAACAGAGAAGAAAATTCGTTTAGTTCTAGAAAAGATTCAAAAAAATTCAGATTTCAATAAAAACCGTTTTACCCTCCCCGACAACGGCGCCAAAATTTGATTGAGGCTAAACCTGCACAAAAAATACGGATTTTCAGATCTTATAATAAAAACGTGCAAGTGCTCAATACTTCCGCTATAGCAAGTGGCTAATGTGGGTCGTGATCCACAAGGAGGGTTTGCGATGGAAGCGTTTACAGTTTTATTGAAATCTTATGAAAATAAGCGAAGGTTCTTCTCTGTTTTTAAAGTTAAGAAAAAGAAAAAGAAAGTTGTTAAAGTTAAGAAGAAAGCGGGAGATGAAGAAGGTGAAAAATCAGAAAACGAAAGAAAGCGACAAAGTACAAATGAAGTGGAAAGAAGAATGAAAACGATTTGGAGGAAGTGGTGTTTGTGATTTAGTTTACAGAAATAAAAGAAAAGAAATAAAAACAATTGCTTACCTTCTCTTTGTCAAAAGCTTACCTTGAGTCTGCAGCGACGATTTTACCTTGAAGTGGAGGCATTCAGCGCATAGCCCATAAGATTTGAGTGTTGGTCTTCATCCACATTACATCATCAAGACTACTTCAAGAATAAAATGATACAGAGAGAGACTCTACTCCATCGTCATGAGCTATCGATGGCACTCGCAATGGCAAGGCTCTTTCGATGCTTCTAGACTCACTTGGAAGACAGTTGTACCAAAAAGAAAGGTAAAATAGAAAAGAAGAAGAAGAAGAAGACTGAAAAGAAGTACATATAAAAAGAACTTTGATTCGATTTCATTACAATCAAAGAAAAGAAACAAGTCTTACACCGGTGTCACTCCAGCTCAAGCTTCAGTCTTGTTCTTCGATGAAAGTCGATCTCCTCTGAATTACATAAATGAAAACTAAAATTACATAAAAAGAAAGACTAAAAACCTAAACTAAGAAATGAAAACTAAGCTAAATCCTATCTCTGCATTGGCGTCCTTTTTCAGTGCACAATATGGCCTTTTATAGGCAGAAACCCTAACAACCAGAATCCCGGGGAGGTCGGGGGAGTTCACGCTCCCCGTAACTCCCCAGGATTGCCGCAAAAACGCGGCTTTTGCCGCGTTTTTGCGGCAAGGGTGTGGCCAGATGGCCACACCCTGTTGGTGGGTCTGTCCGGGGTCTTCTTCTGGCTTTATCCTTTGTTGGTTTTGTCGTTGGAGCTCCGGATTCTGACGAAATGACCTTGGATTTCTTGGCTTTAACCGATCGATTCTGAGAGGATTCTTCTCAACCGGTTTCAACCTCTTGATTTTGCCCTGATTTTATTTGTGCGAATTAACTCTGATTTAATTCAGAATTCTGGTGGGCTTTTGGGCTCATTTCTCTTCATCTCCTTAAGGATTGGGCCTGCAAATAAATTAGACAAATAATTAGGACAATGCAGGCTTTTATTCTAAAATAAGTATGGAAATGTGACATAAATATGCAACATTAGTGACCAATCAGGAAGCGCTCCAAGAAGCGCATGATGGCACTTGCAGAGCTCATCAGCCAGGTCCAAAACTTAAAGACAGGATGCATAGGCTGGGATATTATTGGCCAACTATGATAGCCGACGCTATCCAATATGCACGAAGGTGTAAAGCATGTCAGATTCATGCGGACTTCATACACCAGCCTCCGGAGTTGCTCCACCCGACTGCTGCTTCATGGCCATTTGAAGCATGGGGAATAGACGTCGTAGGACCAATCAGTCCTTCTTCGACAAAAGGTCACCGGTTTATCCTAGCAATAACCGACTACTTCTCAAAATGGGCGGAGGCTATACCACTGGTTGAAGTCAAAACCTCCAATGTAGTTCACTTTATCAAGCACCACGTCATCCATCGATTTGGTGTCCCTAGGCGGATCATCCACGACAACGGTCCCCAATTCATAAGCCAAGTATTCTATCGGTTCTGCAATAAATACCGAATTCAGAATGTAGCTTCAACTGCCTATAATCCTGCTGCCAACGGCTTGGCGGAAGCATTCAACAAAACAATCATCAAGCTGCTCAAGAAATTCGTCTCCTCGAATAAGCGAGATTGGGACGAAAAGCTCGGTGAATGTCTTTGGGCCTACCGAACCACGGTGCGGACACCGACAGGCAATACGCCTTTTTCCCTGGTATATGGGTGCGAAGCAGTCCTCCCATTGGAAATTCAGATGCCATCGTTGCGCGTAGCTCTGATTACTAAAATCACATCAGAGGACAATGATCGCCTACGCCTTCAAGAGCTCGAAGCTTTGGACGAGAAGCGACTACAAGCTCAGCAGCATATCGAGCTATATCAAGCTCGAATCTCAAAAGCCTTCAATAAGAAGGTCAAACAGAGAGTCTTCCAGAAAGGAGACCTGGTCTTAGCCGTCAGACGACCGATGATTATGACGCACAAGACCAAAGGCAAATTTCAGCCTAAATGGGAAGGACCGTTTGTAATAGAAACAGTCTATTCAAACGGAGCATACCGCCTCGCGACTGCAGAGGGCGACCTACTCATGATGCCGATCAATGGCAAGTTCTTAAAGAAATATTATCCTTAATCAAGGATCCTTCTCTTGATCAAGTTAACACTTCACCTCTGATCAAGATCTCCGTGTCTGGAGCACACACAAAGAGAGCCTTTCTCTTCCTCCAAGTGAGGTCATACAGCCGAAAACCAACAGGAACCTGGCCGCGCACCGGTTATCCTAAAGGGAATCAAGGTTATGCAGACATTAACCTAATAATCCAATATCCTTTAACGATTAAGGATAGAGGAAAATGTTGGCCTATAAGCCCAACATAAGTCCTCGACAACTCATCATGCTGAGGGGAATAGCATGACTAGCCCAACTCAAACGATAGTTGGTAAAGGCATATCAAACCCGTTGACAGCTGGGGATTTGCTAAAAATCCTAAGGGACCAGTTCCCATTTGATTCCCTCTCCAAAGTCACTTACCAATTCTCATCCATAGGATGGTAAGGCCACATATATTCTGCTGTTATGTTAACATTAAACCTATGACAGCAGTTCCCTCATCTCTCTCCGAGAGAATGAGACCTCCAAAGTCACTTACCAATTCTCCTTCATAGAATGGTAAGACCACATATACATTTCGCTGTTACGTTAACATTAAACCTATGACAGTGATTCTCTCGTTTCTTCCCGTGGAAACGAGACTTCTCCCAAATTCTACTACAAACTCGATACTTATTGACATTTACAAAAGATAAGTATCACCAACCTTGAGCTTGGTAGCGTCTCATTCGGTTATGTCATTGCGACCTCTGAACCAGTAGACAGCCGAGTCTCAATTCCGAGCCCTGTTGACATTTACAAAAGACAGGTCTCGATACTCGTTGACATTTACAAAAGACGGGTATCACTAATTTTTTGAAGCTTGGTGGCTTCTCAACCAGTTATGTCATTGCGACCTCTGAACTGGCAGATAGCCAAGTTTCATCTACCATTGAGCTTAGTAGCGTCTTAATCGGTTATGTCAATGCGACCTCTGAACCAGCAGACAGCTAAGTCTCAATTCTGAGCCCTGTTGACATTTACAAAAGACAGGTCTCGATACTCGTTGACATTTACAAAAGACGAGTATCACCCCCTCTGAAGCTTGGTGGCTTCTCAACCAGTTATGTCATCGCGACCTCTGAACTGGCAGATAGCCAAGTTTCACCAATTTTTGAAGCTTGGTGGCTTCTCAACCAGTTATGTCATCGCGACCTCTGAACTGGCAGATAGCCAAGTTTCACCAATTTTTGAAGCTTGGTGGCTTCTCAACCAGTTATATCATTGCGACCTCTGAACCGGCAGATAGCCAAGTTTCATCTACCATTGAGCTTAGTAGCGTCCCAATCGGTTATGTCATTGCGACCTCTGAACCAGCGGACAGCTAAGTCTCAACTTTGAGCCTGTTGACACTTACAAAAGATAGGACTCACCGATGCTTGCTGACATTTACAAAAGGCAAGTATCTCCCCTTCAGCCCCGCAAAGGGCTAACCTCGAGATCGCTGACGTCTTAATCGGTTATGTCATTGCGACCTCTGAACCGACGGATAGCCACGTCTCAAAGATTACGTCCTCAAGCAAGAACGAGATGGAGATTCAACAGAAGCCAAAATAAAAGAAAGAATTTCCATTAATTCCAAAAGATGGAGACACATGGAGGCACGTATACAATGACCTACAAGCGTACACTGTATGATCTAAGCCGCTCTCCGAGGGCGTTTAGCCTCGTCTTCCTATCATCAACAGCCTGGGAAAGCGCTTGTGACCTCAGCTCAGCCTCGTCAAAGTCCACCGCCTGGGCCAGACGAGCTTCAACTTCCGCCAAAGTTGCCCTCTGTGATAACTCCTGCCGCGCAAACTCCTCACTCTGAGCTCTGAGCTCTTCAAGCCGCGCGGTTTCCTCAAGACGCACCGGTATGGCCTTGGATAAGAGGAGATTTGCTTTCCTGATCATCTCCTCAGCCTTCGCAATCTTATCCTCAGCGCCAAGAAGAGCACTAGTGGAGGCGTCAATTGCACTTCCAACTTCCGCTTGCCTTGTTTCCAAGGATTTCAAATCAAAGGAGACGGCCTTAACAGCCTCTTGAGCAGCAAGCCGGGCCTCGTGTCTTGGGCAACAAGACAGGCGAGCTGCTCATCAGCTAAGGACGCCGGGTCTGAGCGATAGAGACGGCGCCACTCCTCTACAGCCTTCTCAAGTTCATCCACCAGGAGTTCTAAAGCAGCAGCCTGATGATACCCCTCAAAGTCCCGAATGCTCTCAATGTCACGGGAGAGGACCACCTTCAGCTTTGAGAACGGTATAGGCGAGCCCTTCAAAACTAGGTCGATAGTTCGCTCAAAGCTTCTATAAAAGCTATCGACCAGGTCACCTATGTAATCATTCTCGGCCTCAGCCATTTCTGGCAGGGAGGCAACCTCGGAATAGTCCACCAGCCTGGTCGACGCCGTCGCAGAAGAAGCAGCGGGAACACTGACAGTAGCAGGGCTAGCCGAAGGCGATCTCGGCGGAGTCCTCATCGAAACTAGCACGCCAGCCACCGCGGAGGTAGGACTGGCAACCACCTCTTGAGCAGCAGGCTCAACCACCAGGGTTGGAGAAGTAGGGCTCACAATCACCCTCAATGCCGCACTCGGCAAAACAGGCCGCACCTCACTCGTTGATGTGATTGGGAGTGAGGATACCTCCGGCGCTACCGTCCCTTCAACCTCTGGTCCTTCAGCTGATTTGGGCCGATAAGAAGGCAGGTCGCCGTACAGCGCGTCCAACACAGCGGCATCCGCTGTGGCCGAAGTGCTCATGTCACCTCTCGATCCCTCAGGAAGATCTACCGGCTCCCTTGAAGCTGATGCGTCTTGAGGCCGAACACCTGTAACAAGACTGCGGTTAGTCGGGACACTACATACAGAAAAAAGCCAAGAGGGTACGACAATACCAAAGGATGATGTTGCCTCAAACGTCTCGTCCGCCGCACCAGTCTCCAGAGGCTCCATCAAAAAAATTTTGGCAGAATCAACATGAATAGCCGGCTCGTTTTCACTTGCCGAGTATCCTGTGGACCACCCGATAGAGCTCGATGTCTCAGGACTCCCTTTAGAAGTCCCAACGCCTGAAGGACCAACATCAGCCGCGCCACTCCCAGACTCTTCCGAGTGAGCAGGGGAACCGGCTGCAGCCCCATAAGTGAATAGGGGATCATAATGTTCCCCTTGCTCTCCAGCCGTCTCGGCTCCTGCAACAAGAAGCAAAGGATGAGTTATTCGAAACACACCAGAAGCATTATATGAACAAGGGTAACTTCACCCAGACCTAGAGCGAATTCACCGCTAGTCGGTTCAGCAACTGACGGTTCAGCCGCTAATGGGGTAGCAGGAGGAATCGCTGTAGAGGGATAACCCTCTACGACAATCGTAGGAGCTTGACGACGGGGCTTCTTCGCCAACGATTTCCTACGAGAGCTACCCGCTCGTTTTCTCTTGAAGTGGACGTCAGAATCCTCTTCTTCTACTCCTTCCACACGTCGTGGGGAAGATGTCCCCATCACACCAGAACCGGCCGCAGGAGTATCAGCTCCAGCCCCCGCCTCGAAGCGAGGACTCCCTGCATCAGATGCCTCGCTGTCATCCACAGCGATGAATTCTTCCAAGCCGAGGACACGAACCCGTTTGCCTTCTCTCTTATCAGAGGCTTTCCGCTTCAGTCGCTGAGAGATTAACTTCACACCCGTACTATTGACATTAAATCCAGGAGGTGTGGACTTGGAAGCCGCGTACCACTGGCAAAAGCATAGGGTCGTCGAGAGACCGGGGTCCTGCAGCGGCGTGCGTAGCCACGCCCCAGTGCCATCCGCAGTAAAGAACCGCCAGGCACGGGCCCCATCAATAAGACTCCCCATGAAAGTCAGGTCCGAATTGGGGTTGCCCACATACAGCTGGTCGTACCCGAATTGGCGGGCAAATCGACTTGGGACGTAGTGTTCCAGGTAGCAGGTATCCCCACTCCTGTACAGCAAATGCGAGGGCCGGATGCTGACCAGCCACTCGAAAACGCCCCGACTCATGGGAGACCGCCCTGACTCCGCATCTCGGAATTCCTCGTTGTATCCTGCGCCCCGAATGCGAGGAAAATAGCGGAACAGGCTATAAGCGTCATGACGACGCACTAACTTATGGGCCTCGGCCACGTAGGCTTTCATCCAAGAGCAACCTTCGAATCGGCGGAGAAGAGCCGTTCGAACACCCTGCGGAGGATCTTCCCCAGCTCCAATCAAAGTAGGGCAGTGTAAGGCGAACCACGCCATCAAGTAGGTGTACGGTAGACCCACCCTAGGATTGGGTCCATCGCAAGGAAGGATAGCACTCTTCCCACGTCTTGTCGCCGGTGGCCTGCAGAAAGCCTCCGTTAGTGCGCGAAGGCCTCTTTGAATACAGCATACCATGGCTGGGAGAAGACCCAGACGATGACCATGGGCCAGGCGAACGGCGGGTAGCAGAACATTCGGGTGGACGATGTCACCCGAGGAAGAAGGCACAACACACTTCTTTAACCAGACGGTTAAGAAACCGGCCAGCAGCGCCTTTCGAGACATAGGCCGACGGGCCTGATGGTGAAAGCTCCGAAGGGTATCACCCTTCTCATAGGGACCTGCGTCTTCTGTTACGACGATATCCCTTTGGAGACACATCTCCATCCGTTCAGCAACATCGCCATCAGTAACTCCGCGATGAGCCGCTTCAGGAGCATTCTTCATGTCTGGGAACAGGTAACTTCCCCAGCTCTTTAAGCTCTTCGAGCTACCCTTGCCACCACCGTGAATGCTAGAACAAATATGCAAGTGGCACATCAACTCCCGATAAGTCTCGAGCATAGCAGGCTCCTGCTTCTCCAGGAGAGCCAACTCCGCCTCGCAGGGAAAGTACTCTTCGTATGGAAGAGACCCGAAAGGCAAAGCAGAGATTTCCCACATCTCATGCAAAGCCATGCCCAGCTCGCCAAGCGGGGTGAAGAAAGTCCCCGAAGCCGGGCAGTACAACTCAAGGATGGCGTAGAAGCACGCCACCTTCATCTCAATGCCGTAGCAGGTCGCCCTGACGGCCTCATAGAGATTCAACCCCTCCAAGTCCTCCTCGAAGTGAGCGAGGATATAGTTGGTCAACTCCGCCCACCATGTCTTAGGAGGATGAACCCAACCGGGAGCCCTGAAGTCTGTTGCAGGATAGTTCCCGCCAACTGCGCAGAATTGAGTGCCAAAGGTCTGGGCCACAGCCGGGTTCTCTCCCACTGGAAGTTCCCGCGATACCTTCCCAGGGTATAGCCCCATTATGCTGAGGGGAGGGCCCGCCCTCGAATAGCCGGACTGAAAGGTCAATCTCCCAACGTGGATGGATTCGACGCTTCGGCTTACGCCCCACGCCATCTTCCGAGCCTGAGTCACATTCATGAAAGAAGATAAAGGAAAGTGTCGCTTAGTCGACGGAAGGTAAAACTTCTCGCCATCCAGTTGAAAGATCCATTGTCCTTCGCCTGCCTGCAACTGGCGATCAGGATCGGATGCGGTATCCCCGAACATAAAGTCGGGCTTTCTGTAAGTCCGACGATCAACATCCTCAAGAGGAGCCGTGGTCAAGATACTCCGCGTGGTCTGCGGATGACCGCCTTGGATGAGCGTATCCCAGACGAGGGAGCTCCGCTCACTGAACAAAGAAGCCTGTCTATGGAATTGCAGGCTGAGGTTACCATCTGCTCCACTGGTCATCCCAAACAGACTATTCAAGGGACCAGGGGTGTAGGGCACTACAAAGAAAGAAAAAGGAAAAGAACTATGATTAGTTCAACAGTCAAGCGGACATGGAGATATAAGATTCGCTAAGGCATAGCCCCGCCCCGTGAGCAAGGCTAGTAAAGCGACAGCCTCGACAAAGCTTGATCTCGCAGACAAATCTGCATTTTGCAGAAAACGTCTAAATACCAACTTCGCTTAAGCAGGAAGTGGTATAGCCCTAAGGGCTGACGTCATCAAGAGGGCATTATGGTCAAGAGTCATCCTTCGTGGCCATGACTGAAGAGACAGACCCGAGTCCTGTTCCTCAACAGGATGGAGACTGCCCGAGTAATGGCTTCATACAGAAGCCCAAAGAAGAACTGTTCAGTTCTTAATTCCCGGTGCAAGAAAGATAGGGAGGTTCAAGGAAAACGAGTTCCCTAATGAGGACAGATCATATTCGATCATCCTAATAGCCAAATGTTGGCTCCAAAGGAGAGAGACCACGGTCTCTAATCAGATAGGAAAATCCCTTACCGGTGACTGGTCGCTCGATGACCGGAGGAGGAGGACCCTCCGCTGCAGAAGTCGCCACTTCTTTTCCCGCTCACCTTTTGGGCGCCATTAAAGAGTTGCAAGAGTTCTCAGGGTTCTCTGAACAAAGAAGGAAGAGGAAGAGGGAAAGTCAAGAAATCTCTCTGAAAAAAGGAGATCTTTTCCTGCTCAGCCCGATCGGGCTTTTATAGGCCAATCAGCGCCTGAAACAAGGCCTCGAAAAGGGCGTATGCCGCCGTTTCGAATTAATTCGAAACGCCGCCCAAAGCGCCTTCCCGAGAAGCGCTGCTTCGATTCCGCTAAGGGTTAACTTCGCCCTGGCTTAAAGTGCGGATTTCGCACAATCCTTCAAGGACATTCGCCGAGAGGCTTACCTTAGCCCTCTAAAAAAGGCGCTGACATGCCAGTCTCGCGAAGATCACTCAAAGAAAGGACTATGTCCTTAACTCCGCATACGGTTTAGCCCCACTATGGCCAAACCTTCAGAAAAAAAAGCGAGCGAAGATCAGATGATTAGAAGATGAACTTTCATTGATTTAAAAAAAAAAAAGAAGGGTACATTGATATTACATCGAAGTTGTGTTTTATACAACACACCTAATTGCTCGACAGGGTAATTTGTGCAAAAAAGCATACAAGTGGTTTTATCCGCTTCTAAGTCAAACCGACTGGACAGAGGAGGCCTTCCTCCTGCACAAGGCTGTAATCAGTGGTGCCGCAAAGACACGGTCATTATTCTCCACAAAAATGGCAGGTCTTGCCAGGCCATTTTTGTTGAAGCCTGGCAATAGAAACCTATCGCCGCCAACACGATAGATCACGTATAATGGGAATCGGCAGTAGAACCAGTGATCTAACGGGTGTGATGTCCGCCTTTCCAAAGTGGATCACCCCCAAAGGCCACCAAAGTTGAAAGTTGGCAATGATGCCGGCAAACCCACAGGCAGCGCCTACTATCTTGAAGCGGATCATCTCCGACAAAGCGACCAGCCTCACCTCAGAACGAATCATCTCGGATAAGAGGCTGCCAATAGCCTCTGGGACACGCACCCGTTGCCCCGAATTGTTCCTCCTGCTTAAAAGTAAAGCTTTAACCGGGGAAGCATAAGGCAATTTTATGGTTCCTTCCATCAAGTCACAAGATTGGCGAGCATAGCCCACTGCAAGGCAAATCAGAATAGATTAGCAGTTAAGCACAGAAAAAACTGCAAATCAGAATCTTTTGGGTCAAAGCAATCCAATTTCAGTAAAGCAGAGGATAAGCCTCGCTTGCACAACATTGATGGGCTGGCTCAGCAAACGCCAAGTCCTAGCCTCGCCTATATGGCTAAGCCAGACTGATCCCGTGGGATACAGTCTTAGCTCCGCCTATATGGCAAGACTGGCTCAACTATTGAAGAGACCAAGTCCCAAGTTCTGCAGCGGACTTAACATGCAGTGATCTTTCTGGGAAGCTATGCCAAAATCCTTCTCTACAGATCAGTCAATTGCAGGATAAAGAGCAAGGGAAGCTAATCCCTGAAGCAGCTGCTAAAGATGAATCAGGGAGATGAATTCCCTAAAATCGGTGAAGTCGTTGAATGATCAAGACTTACCGGTCCTTGGCCGGATAATGACCAGAGTGGGCATTCCCACTAGTTCAGAGATCTGAGTATCTCTTTCAAACCAAGAGAAGAGAAGAGAGGCAAAGCACTTCTCTTCAGAGGACCTCAAGTGTCCTATTTATTGGCCCCATGGCCTGAGCGCTGCCGCCTCAAGCGTGGAAGCACGAGCGCATTTAAGGCATTTATCACGCCTTGAGAAAAGGGACGGTCTCCCTTGGAACCGTGCAAAGGGAGAAACGTCTCCCTCATAAAGGCACTTATTGCGCCTCGAAGAAAGGGAATATCCTCCCTCGGAAACGTGCAAATCGGAGAATATCTCCCTCGATCAGCACGAAGAAAGGAGTAATCCTCCTCGTAACCAGCCCACGGCAGTTGATCTCGGGAAAGCGACATGCCTTCCCAAGCAAACATGTCATCAGAAGCCCAAATGCGGGGCTACTAGCTGCGAAGCTACCCAGTCTACATGATTCCTCAGCGAATCTACATCCCAAAGCAGGATTCAAAGCGAAGCTGAACTCAACCATCATGGCGACGTTCATACTCCACACACCACCAATCAAAGCAGTTCAAAGTATTTCGAAGTCTGAGCCATTGCAGACTTCTGAAAACTTTGAAGGGGGTCTTGTTGACACTTAAAAAAGACAAGATTCTTATTGGTCCGAACAATATCTAAACTTGTTGACATTTACAAAAGACAAGTGACAGACGAGCTGAAGACCAGTTTTTCACCCATCTCCGAGGGACAAGGAAGCAACTTGGACTCCACTGATCCAGCAAGCAGACAGTGAACCCGGATTGTTTCTAAACAGACCTCAGCAGGTCTAAGGTGCTAGCACTTAGCATCACACGAGCCCAAAGGGATAGCCTCGCTTGAGAGGCTAATATCACTCGACTTCACCTCGAAGCCATCCAAAGCCTCGCCAGGAAGCTAACTCGCAAACTTCGCCACAGAGGACTTCCAGCTCCGCCAAAGAGTTTCTTTCGGACTTCGCCAGAAGCTGCCTCTAGCTCCGCTACGAGCTCAATACGGACGGCTCCGCTATGAATCTGCCACAGTCAACCTTTGACCAATCAAATCTCCGGATGAGATCGGATCCAATCAGATCAAATCTAATTAAGATCAAATCAGAGATCAAATTTGGCAGTTGATTGCCACAATCTCTTGACTCTTCTAAAACGAGTAAGAGGATCAGGAGAAATCCTCCAACGATATGGAAAGGATCAAAACAGATCAAGAGGATCAACCGACCTGCCATTTCTAGCTTCGCAGAAGCTGATCCTAGCCTCGCAGCAAGGCTACTTTCCAGATTTAAACAGATTTGATTCAATCTGTTTCCATATCTTCAAGGGACGATTATACCCTTGCTCTCCCTATAAATAGCCCGCCAGGGGTACAGAGAGAGAAGAGGATCGATCGATCAAGACACAGAGGCATACAAGAGGACTCCACAAGCAGAGGTTTCTTCATAACGCACCGTGCGCTCTCGAATTCAGAGACCTTTTAGAGAATTGCTTTCTTTATTCAGGGTGTTGATACCCTAACATCGTCCTTCTTCTCAAGGAATCTCCGGAACCAGGCGAGAAGGAATTCCTAATTGAAGGCGATTTTGAGAAGCAGCAAGAGGGTTCTACCAACCTTCTGTTCTCTGATTCCCCGAACCAGGCGAGAAGGGAATCTCATCGCTCGCATCGTCAAAGGGACAAAGTGGTCGCTCGCTGACCAGACTCCTTCGGCACACTTCTCCAGAATCTCTGAGGAGATCTACTTGTAATCTTTTTTAAGAATACTTGTAATTTAGCTCCTCAAACTCTTTTTTGTAAGTTTTCCCCTTTGCAAACATAATGGAAAACAGGTTCCAAAACCTAGACTGGTGCAATTATTTCTGACATTGTTGGCTGCTGTGTGTCATCAGGAGTCTAGTCGTACTGTCGTGGGTATGACTTTCAGACCAGGTGTCTATCGACTGTGAGGTAGCGGGTTATGCTGCTAAGGCAAGCTTCTCCTCTTCCGAGTCACTGAGAGAAGGTATAGTCATAGTGTCATCATCCGTTGTAAGGGAGACGACATTACACGACTTGCCTTTGAGCTTTGGATTCCCATTGCTCATCTTTGATGAAATCCGGATGGGCCCACATGATCTCTCCAGATTTTGTCGTTATCGGAACAAGGCCCTTGGCTTTCTGCTTTTCTGTCATTGGGTTGACAACATCCAGTCTGGCCTTAGGGACTGGCGTCAATTCGTCTTGGACCATCATCTTTGGGAAGGTACTGAAATTGAGAGTCACCATATTCTCCGTGACTTTCTTTTGTTCTGTCTTGAGAGTCAGAACTCTAGTATCCACTAAAGCTTGAATCTTATCTCTAAAGACAAAGCATCTGCTGGTGAGATGATGCAACATTATTTGGAAGAGCCAAAGTTGGAATCGTTTGTGCGTCCCATCTTTTCAGGTCATCAGACTTCAGGTAACTTGCGCTTGTTACCTTTGTGCAATAGGTGAAAGATGGTCACCACTGTTCATCTTTGAAGGAATATTGTCTCAGTGAAAACTTGAATTCCTAATTGTTGTTGGTGCCGCTTCTTTTCTGCTTTGGTGGAGCTTCCTCAGACAACTCAACTGCCATGGTTTTTTTACCCTTAAACTAGGAAGAATGGGCTGTATCTCGTCCCTTGGTGTTGACCCCCCATTTGTTTGTGGGTACTGAGGGATCAAACTTTTTAGCTGATATTTCAGCTATCTCTGCTTGTTCGACAAGCTCCTTCTAAGTATTAGCTTTAACAACTCTAATATGAACTTTCACTCGGTCGAAGATGTTGTATTGGCACGTTTGAAGCAACATGGGCAAGGGTATGCCTGCAGGGCACATGAGGGAGAGATTGCGGAACCTTTAGATGTATTCCTGCACGGATTCTGCTCCTTTCTACCATCGAGAGGAGCTTATCCATGGTCATCTCAGTAGCATCCTCATAAAATCAAGAAAGGAACCGAGTTTTCAAGTCAGCCCAAGAGTTATGGAGCCATTGGGAAGGCTCCTAAACTAATCAAAGACTATCCCCTTAAGGGTGCCGATGAATAATCTGGCCATGACAACATTGTTGTCTATCACGTTTCTGGTTTGCGATCGAAAATAATATATGTGCTGATTCGATGAGCTCTTACCGTCATACGTATGCGCTGTAGGTGGCTTGAACTTTGGTGGATAGGAAGCTGAGTCCCATTCTAACAGGTAAGGATCTTATCCCTACTTTCTTTAGTCATCCCTCTGAGTTAGAGATGCGATCTGAGCCTGGATGCCTTTGATAACCATTATAGAACTTCCCTTTGATTTCTCAATTTTCGGGGGTTCAGTATTGGGATGCTCCTCCTCGTTGAGGTTACTACCGGTAGTGTCATCATTGTTCTGGTTGTTTAGGAGTTGCGTCAATATTTGCTGGATTTTATCCAGAGCCACCTGTTGAGCTTTGAAAGTTTGCTCCTGAGCTTCCATACACCGATGGAGATCCTCATCATAGTTGTTATCGGTCATGTTAACTAACATCATCCCTGTTTGCTCAGAGCTGATAGTTGCGGAGAAAGCGTAACCATTGGCTTCTCTTTCGTCGTCTGACCATTGAAAAAGGCTTATCAATAGTTTTGGTGACATTGCTCTTATAAAAGAAGAGGACAGTCCATAGTTGTAGGGTATCACTACCCTAGAGCGGGTGACTTAAGTCTGAGCTATAGTCAGGGTCAGGAGAACTAACTGAGGGTGAGCGAACCCCCTGTGTTCCTCTTCAAAATCGTGTCAGATCTTTTCCTCTGCCTGTCATGTTGACAGAGACTATGGCGAGGTGAGTTTTCTTGGCTTTCTTCTTTCTCCTAGATTTGGATTCTTCAGAGGTCGAGGCTGACAAACAGTCAAATACTGATGGTTTGTTTGGATGAGGCGTTGTGGGGACTGGTCCAAACAACAAGCAGCGGAATGCACGGTCACCAGTTGACACCCTGCTCGTCCATACTGAGATGTCGAGATGTAATCCTGTTCATCAGAGTTGGACTTTCACTTATGGCTCAGAAATTTCCGTAGGTCTGTGTTGGTCGGACCCAAATGATCCAACACGGAGGCTCGTGGAGGCTGGAGGTTAGCCCTGATGGGCAGAATAGTATTAGACTTAGCCTTTGACTTGCCCTTTGAGGCATTAGTGAGCCTTGATTTGGCTGAAGTCATAGCTTCATCGCGAGGCGAAGCTACGTGAACACTTGGTGCTTTATCACTATTGAGTAATACTTTAATACCCTGATTCCAGGATACGTATCCTTTTATAGTTTTCAACGTTTTGACCTTGTACATGTCATTTCATGTGCGTATTTTCTTCCGTTTAACCCGATTTTTTTGCACGAGACTCTGCACTAGCACTAAATTCTACCATAGAAATTTCATAATTTTTATTTTTAAATAATTATTTAATTAAATTATTTTCTCTCTCCTTCTATTTTTCTTTTTTCCTTTTCTAAATCCATTTCTTTTCCAAATTTCATCATTTTTATTTTTATTATTTTTTAGGGGACATTTACACATAACCCTCTAACAATTACACATTTGCATTTTCATTTCTATTTCCTTTTCTTTTTATTTCTTTTTCTCCATTTATCTAGAACGCTCCTTGGCTTCTCTAAGAGCTTCTCTAAGAAGCCAAGGCATTGGCTTCCTCCACAAGCCATTCCCCCTCATCTTAATCTCTTCCCTTACCTTCCTTAAATATAGTCGGCCCCCTCCATCTCTCCCTCCACCATTCTCTCTCTAAAAATTACCTAAAACCTCCAAAAATTCTCCAAAAATCAAAAAATCCTACCACCATCTTGTACAACCACTCCAACACCACCATGGCTTTTTCACACCTTCCTTAACCGGCCCTAATTTTCCCCAAATTTTTCTTCCTCCAAAAGACATTAAAATCCCACTTTCTCTCTCTAGAAAACTTCTTTTTCTCTCTCTAAAAATCCTACAAAATTATTATAACTCCATGACTGCTCCTAAAATATCCTAACACCATCCCTAGATCCCCGCACCCTCATATATTTTTCCCTATTTTTTCTCTCTCTAAAAACCACCAAAAAGGCACTTTCTCTCTCCTTTCTCTAACTTCTCTCTATATTTTCTTACTCCTCCCTCACACCTACCATGGCCGATTACTACAGGGGTATTCCTCTCACTCTCCTTTATCTCCAATAATTTTCTTCTATTTTCTCTCTCAAAAACCCTAAAAACTCACTTTTTCACTTTCTCTTTCCTCCTTTCATTTTCTCTCTCTAGATTTCTCACTCTCTCTCATCTTTTGTTTAGGCCACCAGCCATCTAGGCTTTTCCCATCTGCTCCTCAACCATCTCCCCCAATTCCACATCCAAACTCTCTTTCTCTCTCCTCCTAAAACAAAATCCTAATTTTATCTCTCTAGATTTCTCTCTCTTCTTTGCATTTTCTCTTTCTAAAACACCTCCCCATAACTTTCTCCACTCTCCTACAGTCCACAGCCAGCCCTTGGCTGCCCACGTGCACACACATGCATGTGATATCAGGTACTTTTTCGATTAGGCATGTACTCTTCTCTTGTTGCATACGTGCACATGCACACGTGTACATGTATATTTGATGATCGGTCACTAAGATTGCACATTTATTATCATATTATCATACTTATTATAAAATAAACTCTGCTTGTTCCTAATTATTGTTTAATTTATTTGTAGGCCCATTCCTAAAGGAGAGTGAAGAAAATGAGCCCAAAAGCCCATCAAATTCTGAATTAAATCAGAATAATTTCGAAATCAGGGAATCAGGCAGATCTTGACAAATCAGAGAGGTTAAAAATCGGTTAAAATAAATCATCCCAAATCAAGCGGTTGAAGCTAACAATCAAATGCTGTTTTGTCAAATCCTGAAGCAGAAACGGGAAAACCAGGAGGAGAAAAGGAAAAATCTTCAAACGAGGAAGCTGCCCCAACCTAGTGTGGCCACCTGGCCACACCATGGCCGAGAAAACGCGGCCAAAACTGCGTTTCCGTGGCTATTTAGTATTTGTTGGGGGAGCGTTTGCTCCCCCTTGTTGGCCCGGAGGCCTTCCTCTCTAGTTTTGATGATGATTAACTCATGTAGTTATGTTTACTAATAATCTTGTGATTTTAAGTTTCAGATCATTTAGCAAGATATTAGTTGGTGATTAGCTTCATCAAGGAGTTTGGAAGCTTTCACATGGTGATTCCAGTGCCCAAGCATCAAGATCATACCTTTGCACTCGGTGGATCACGTTTGGGATCAAGTCAGCTTGAAGATGAAGATCATCAAGAAGACTTAGGTATCCTAGTTTAGTTTAGTGTGTTTTAGATCCATGTGTAAAGATAAGAATAGTTGATATGCTCAAGTGCACAACACACAAGTTTTATGTTTTGGATTTGGTTTTCATGAATAGATTGATCAAAACAAGTTTACTTTGTTTTTATGTATATTAGATGTGCTCTATATACATACATGCTTACATGACTTAAACAAACTTATTTTGACTTTCCTATTCATGTATTGAAAAATTCAAGTTTGATAAAATACATGTTTTGGTTTTTGATAAAAATGATAAATCACAAAAATGGTTTTATATGCTTGATATTTGAGTTGAAATGTTTATCACATATTTATATATTAATGCAAAATGATAAAACTATTTTTGGGGATTTTTTACAAGTTTTTATAAGATTTATTAAAATATTTTTAACCTCAATTTCTGACCCAGGATAGTGGCTGACAGGCCAGGTCGGCCGACCGCACGGTCGACCGAACCAAGGGCCGGTCGACCCAGCGGTCGACCGACGTGCACAGCCTTGTGCACGTCTGGCAGACACATGGGCCGGTCGACCGGACCAGAGAGCTTTGCTCTCTGTATCTGGGCGGTCGACCGGGCGGTCGACCAGAAGCCCCAACGGTCATATTTATGACCGTTGGCGGTCGACCGGCGGTCGACCGCCAGCCTGTCAGGCTGCCGATCAGCCTAACGGCTAGTTTTCTGTTTGGCCTATATAAACCCCATTTCTTTGGGATTTTGGCTAAGTTTTTTAGAGCAAAATTTCCAGACCTTCTCAAGTGTTTTAAATAAGTTTTCAAAAGAGTTTTTGTGCCAAAAGGATTCATCTTATTTGTTTTAGAGTTTTTTGGAAAAATCAAAGAAAATAGAAAATTAGGAGATTTGCTTTGTTCTTTATTTCTATCTTTTACCAAGAGTTTTCCCAAGTATTTTTCTTTGAATTATTGTTTTCCAAACTCTAGTTTTTCCACACTTGAGTTATATCTTCTATCCTATTCTATTAGGATCTTGTTTTGTGGAAAAGAGAGATTGTTTGTGGTTGTGATACACCACTAGTTGTAAACCCTCCGTGTATTTGTGTATCCCTCTTTGGTAGAGGTTGATTGGAGAGGTGTTTGCTCCCTCTTGGTAGAGGTTGAGTTGGTGGTTTGCTCCCTCTAGTGAGAGGTGGAGTTTGGTTTGTAACCCTCTTCGGTAGAGGTGTTTGTGATTGTATTGGCTACGGGCCTACCCCTCGGTTGTGAGGTGGTGTTTGAGAGAGGAGTTCGATACTCCTTGTGTTGTAACAAATCCTCCTCGGTGGAGGTTCCCTCGGTGGGAGTCCTCGGTGGACAAGATAGTGGATTAGAAATCCTTCTCGGTGAAGGTGGGGACGTAGAGCTAGGGGCTCGAACCTCGAAACATATCTTGTGTTTGCGTTTGATCCATTGTCTCTCTTACTCTCTCTCTCTTTATTTGTGCAAAGCATCATTCATTCATTCATATCATATATTACTTGTGTTGTGCTTGCATTATTTCATATTGCCTATCTCTTGTATGCTTGGATTGTTTGTGTGTGCCTCACTTATACTTAATCACAAGAGCTTCATATAGCACCTCAACCCTTATCTAGGGGAATCAAGAGGAGTTAGTCCAGAGCCCTTCACAGGGAATTCGGCTACACTTGTTGGTTGTATTAAGTGTGATTGCAAAATTATTTTAGCTTCCGCATTTAGTTTCTAGATTAGCACTTTCACCTATTCACCCCCCCTCTAGGTGGTTTCAATTGGTATCAGAGCCAACACTCTTGATACTTTAGGCTTAACATCCTAGGAGTGAGATCCTTTGTTTGCTAATCTACCATTTGCATTTGCACACATTTAGTTTGCACTCATAGATAGCCCTCCTATGTTTGATATTTCTAGACTTGATATTTGGAAGGTCAAGATGAGTTGCTATTTGAAGACCCTAGGCTTGCATGTCTTTCTTGCCGCTACCAAGAATGCTATCTTGGTAACCGCAATCATATAGGGGCCAATACACAAGCCCTTGAGGCTATTAGAAGCACACTTCCTAAGAATATCTTATGCTTGCTTCTAACTTTGATTCCGCATTTGCAGTGTGGAATATGTTGACAACCACAACCACAACCACCACCTCCAAGCTTCAAGTGCCAATTCAACAAGAGGAGGAGTCTAGTGGAGAATCCGATTCACAATGCTTCATGATCCAAGGAATGACTCCCTTGAGGTACAATCGGAAACTCAACTAGATAGTTTTGATTCTAGTTTTTCATGTGATGAAAACATTGATGCCCATGCTTTAAATGAAGAACTTTCAATTGTTTGTGAAAAATTGATTGAAAAATATAAGGTTTTGAAAAAGAAAAGTCTAGGAATTGTTAATGAAAATAAAAATTTGCATTCTAGACTTGATTTGGTTTTACAAGAGAAAGAGGAGATTTCTAATGAAAGGGATTCATTGAAATCTCAACTTGATCTTGTTTTAAAAGAAAATAAGATTTTGAAAAATAGAAATGATTGTAATGATGTTTTGAAAAACAATGAGGTTTTATCTTCAAAACTTGATTTTGTTTTAAAAAATAACCATTCTTTGAAAAATGAAATCGATTTCATTACAAAAGAGTTAGAAATTTGTTTAAATAAAAATAAATCTTTGAAAAATGATATTGTTTCTCATGTTTGCCATGATAGTGTAGTTTCACCTAGCATACCTATTGCTTGTACCTCTTCTTCTAGAATTAATGATGATATTTGTTTATTAAAGAAGAGTGTAGATTGTTTGGGCTCCACTTTGAGCCAATGTGCCAAGAGCCATACACGTTTGGAAACTTTGTTTCGAAAGAAACAAGTTTCATCTATTATGCATGCACACCCTCCACGGCATACACATGCTACCCACGGTCACCACCATCACACTTTGTATGCTCATGTGTACACTTGTACACATTGTGAACGTAAGGGCCACCTTGCTATATTTTGCTATGATAGAATACATGTTTCAAATTTAGCAAATAATTTTGTTTGGTTAGAGAAGGTACTAACCCCCATGGACCCAAAAAGTTGTGGGTACCAAAGACCACCCCTCTTGTTTATGATGTAGGTGTGGGCTCTCACATGACGTGAGAGTAGCGGTACCTTAGAGTGGATGTGTTCCAAGTTTCATGGAAATCAATTGGATGCATCACTTTCAAGGGAGGTTTGGTGGGAAGACCACCATGTTTTGGAAACAAGGAGAAGTTGCCTCATAGGTTTTGGTAACGGTCTCTTACTCCTTATTTATTTTTACATGCTTTCATAATTATAGTTTATAGCATGTTTTGATGTTTGTAGATTATTGTGTAAATGCCATGATTATTAGACCATTGACATGCATGTATAGCCTTTGAGACACCCATGTTTAATATGGACCATTATTTTAGTGTTCTCACCTTTATTTAGCTATCATGTTTATCATAGCTCTAATAACATGTGGATTTGCATAATAATCATGTTTAAGATTTATCATGATGATTTATATCTTGTTTTATGCTTCATGCTTTGAATATATGTTTAAATGTTAGTTTTCATTAAGACTAGGATTTATACTTGTGCATAGAGTGGGCCACAAATAAATCTATATATGTTTGAGCTTGAATGCTTATTTGAACTCATTAGATGTGCTAGTATAGTCTAGTTTTGATGATTCATACATTTTAAACTTGTACTCCTATTTTTGGATTTGTTTTATGTGTATGAGTTTTCATTTCATGTATATGTGTATTTTTGCCAAACTTTAAGATATGCATGTATACCCCTTGAGTCATTTGCCTTTCATGCAAATCTATATATATGGACTCAAATTGTGTTTAGGGATATGTATGTATACTTTTTGTGTTGATAATCATACATATACCTTGAAATGAAATTTGTTTTAATGGAAATTTAATTTTATCCATGTTTTCATGTTTCCATGTGTTTATGTTTAACTTCATGTATATGTCCATTTTATTCAAATTATTGTTATACATATACATCCTTTTGAGCCACGTGCCTTCATGCATATATCTTTGTGGACTCGTTGTGTTTGGATATGTATGTATACTTTAGTTTGTATAGGACATACATATACCTTGAAGATTAAATAGTTTTGATGATTTTCATGTTTTCATGTTTCAAGGAATATTGAGCTTATTGACCATCTTTCATGATTATGATCTTCACATTTTATTTGTACACTCACATTTATTGTTTACTCATATTTTGTTTTCATGAGTCATATTTATGCTTAATTGACTTAGAGTGTTGATTATCATGTGGATTTCATGTTTCATGAAAAATAATTTTGTTTTATTCCTTACTTGAAGGATTTTGTACTAGTTTACAATTCATATAACTAGTTGCGATATTCTTCATTTGGTAGAGTTTTTCAAACATACATTATTTTCAAATCTATTTTTTTTGAAAACCCCTACCTTCCAAGGGCGGATGGATGGGCGATCATGCTCATGTATGCTTTATAGTGAAAATCATTTTAAACTTGAACATGATTGGGAGGATAGGTTATATGAGTTATACTTTGATATTATTGTTGTTTCAATTGGTATCATTGGATTCATTCAATTGGTATCAATTTTGACCTTTCTTGTATACTCATATATGTTTGTATGTATGTATGTTTTTCAATTCCAAGAGTATCAATTTCGATTGGTATTAAACTTTTCATACATATATATATTTTGTTTATGCTAAAGCTTGAGTTTTAACTTTGTTTCAATTGATTCAATTTTCAATTGGTATCTTATTTCAAGCCTACGCATTATTTTAATTGGTATTTCATAAAGGGGAGAAAATTTGATTTTGTATTTCAATTAGTATTTTGTTTCCACTCCCACACTTTATGATTGGAAATTTGATGTTTATTCTAAGCATATGATATCACAATCAAAATTGTTTATTATGCTTAAAAAGAAAAATACTCTCTTTTGATATCAAGATGTTTATTTGAACGTTTTAATTTGGTATCTCAAAATTTTGTTTAAAGATAAATACAAAAGTTTTGATTTGTATTGCCTATATGCAAGGAGAGCTTAACATCTCTCTACATATAGATTCATGTTGAGTGTATCTTGTATTGAGGAGCTTGACATCTCTTCTTTATGTGGTACACGTGTGTAGGGGGAGCTTCACATCTCCTCTTATGCATTGCATAGTGTACGTTATGTGAATTAGGGCTTGTCATCCCTCCTTCATGTAATGTATCTATGTAGGGAAGCTTCACATCTTCCTCTTCATGAATGTATATAGCATATACCATTTATTTATTGATCTATGTTTACTTTCAATTGGTATCAAGATGCTACTTTGACATATTTTCATTTGATATCTTAATTGATTGTCACCCTTATATTGATATTTTTTGTTTTAGACAAAAAGGGGAGAAAAATTTATTGACTTGATTTTGTTTTTACCCCTTTATTGATGATTGACAAAAAGGGGGAGAAAGATTTTGAGTTTGAGTTTTATATGCATAGTTATGTTTTTGCATATATTAAGTTTAATTGGTATCTGATGTTTTTATTGGTATCTAGAGCATTGGTATCTAGAGCATCTAGAACATGTTTTGGTTTTGTTTTGAAAATTTCAATTGGTATAAGAACATGTTTTATTTGTTTTATGCATGTTGATGCATTGCATATATTTATGTTTATTCGTTTATTTGTTTATGCATGAGTTAAGGGGAGCTTCTTTGAAGCTTAACTTTAATCCATGCATATATAACTCCATGAGTTTTGTCATCATCAAAAAGGGGGAGATTGTTGGCCCGGAGGCCTTCCTCTCTAGTTTTGATGATGAATAACTCATGTAGTTATGTTTACTAATAATCTTGTGATTTTAAGTTTCAGATCATTTAGCAAGATATTAGTTGGTGATTAGCTTCATCAAGGAGTTTGGAAGCTTTCACATGGTGATTCCAGTGCTCGAGCATCAAGATCATACCTTTGCACTCGATGGATCACGTTTGGGATCAAGTCGGCTTAAAGATGAAGATCATCAAGAAGACTTAGGTATCCTAGTTTAGTTTAGTGTGTTTTAGATCCATGTGTAAAGATAAGAATAGTTGATATGCTCAAGTGCACAACACACAAGTTTTATGTTTTAGATTTAGTTTTCATGAATAGATTGATCAAAACAAGTTTACTTTGTTTTTATATATATTAGATGTGCTCTATATACATACATGCTTACATGACTTAAACAAACTTATTTTGACTTTCCTATTCATGTATTGAAAATTCAAGTTTGATAAAATACATGTTTTGGTTTTTGATAAAAATGATAAATCACAAAAATGGTTTTATATGCTTGATATTTGAGTTGAAATGTTTATAACATATTTATATATTAATGCAAAATGATAAAACTATTTTTGGGAATTTTTTACAAGTTTTTATAAGATTTATTAAAATATTTTTAACCCCAGTTTCTGACCCAGGATAGTGGCTGACAGGCCAGGTCGGCCGACCGCACGGTCGACCGAACCAGGGCCGGTCGACCCAGCGGTCGACCGACGTGCACAGCCTTGTGCACGTCTGGCAGACACATGGGCCGGTCGACCGGACCAGAGAGCTTTGCTCTCTGTATCTGGGCGGTCGACCGGAAGCCCCAATGGTCATATTTATGACCGTTGGCGGTCGACCGGGCGGTCGACCGCCAGCCTGTCAGGCTGCCGATCAGCCTAACGGCTAGTTTTCTGTTTGGCCTATATAAACCCCATTTCTTTGAGATTTTGGCTAAGTTTTTTAAAGCAAAATTTCCAGACCATCTCAAGTGTTTTAAACAAGTTTTCAAAAGAGTTTTTGTGCCAAAAAGGATTCATCTTATTTGTTTTAGAGTTTTTGGAAAATCAAAGAAAATAGAAAATTGGGAGATTTGCTTTGTTCTTTATTTCTATCTTTTACCAAGAGTTTTCCCAAGTATTTTTCTTTGATTATTGTTTTCCAAACTCTAGTTTTTCCACACTTGAGCTATATCTTCTATCTTATTCTATTAGGATCTTGTTTGTTGGAAAAGAGAGATTATTTGTGGTTGTGATACACCACTAGTTGTAAACCCTCCTTGTATTTGTGTATCCCTCTTTGGTAGAGGTTGATTGGAGAGGTGTTTGCTCCCTCTTTGGTAGAGGTTGAGTTGGTTGGTTTGCTCCCTCTAGTGAGAGGTGGAGTTTGGTTTGTAACCCTCTTCGGTAGAGGTGTTTGTGGTTGTATTTGCTACGGGCCTACCCCTTGGTTGTGAGGCAGTGTTTGAGAGAGGAGTTCGATACTCCTTGTGTTGTAACAAATCCTCCTCGGTGGAGGTTCCCTCGGTGGACAAGATAGTGGATTAGAAATCCTTCTCGGTGAAGGCGGGGACGTAGAGCTAGGGACTCGAACCTCGAAACATATCTTTGTGTTTGCGTTTGATCCATTGTCTCTCTTACTCTCTCTTTATTTGTGCAAAGCATCATTCATTCATTCATATCATATATTACTTGTGTTGTGCCTTGCATTATTTCATATTGCCTATCTCTTGTATGCTTGGATTGTTTGTGTGTGCCTCACTTATACTTAACCACAAGAGCTTCATATAGCACCTCAACCCTTATCTAGGGGAATCAAGAGGAGTTAGTCCAGAGCCCTTCACGGGGAATTCGGCTACACTTGTTGGTTGTATTAAGTGTGATTGCAAAATTGTTTTAGCTTCCGCATTTAGTTTCTAGATTAGCACTTACACCTATTCACCCCCCCTCTAGGTGTTTTTCACCCCTATCTTCTCACGCCTCTCCCCTCTGGGTTTTTGCCTATAAAATGCAGGTATTTTACTGTAAATGGGGACGACCATGCAGAGATAGGATTTAGTCCAGTTTTTCATTCTTTATAGTGTAGGTTTTTGTTTTCTTTTTATGTAATTTTAATTTCTTTGTAAGCTTAAGTTAGATTGAGATTCATGTAAGAGAGAGAGACTTATGTTGAGAGTGACAACGATGTACCTCCTCCTTTCTTCCATCGTTTCTGCAAGCAATAAAGGTAACTTTTTTTATGTTTGTCTTTACTTTTGTTTCCTTCTTCTTCTTTCTACTTTTCCTCATTTGGTTATGATGAGCATTCAAGTGAATTTAGAAGCATCAGTATAACAATATTTGTGTGAGTGCCAATGATATTTCATGATGATGTTCTCCTCCTCGAGATTCCATATCATTTCATTCTTATTCGTCTTGATGATGTAATGCGAATGGGGATTGAGCTCGATCTTATGGCTTATGCGTTGAACGCCTCCGAAGCAAGGTAGAATATGCAAGGTTTCCAAGTAAGTTATCAACCAAAGGAGGTAAGTATTTCTTTAATCTTTTCTTTCTTTTCTTTTAATTATTTAGTTTAGAACACCACAATGCACCAAATCTTTCATCATTTCTTTTTCAATCTCATTTGTACAGATCACTTCTTATTTCTCCATCTTCCCAATCTCTCACTTTCTGCCTAACTTCATTGTAAATTTTTTCTTTTCTTTTTAAGAAACTAAAGAAGAACTTTAACCATTAATGGTAGCATAAAAGAGAACTTGCTAAATAAGCTTCCATCGCTAGTCCCTCCTTGTGGATCACGACCCGCATAGCCACTTGCTATTGCGGTAGTATTGAGCACCTTGCACTCTTTATTCTAAGTTCTGAAATTCTGTATTTGTGTGCAGGTTTTAACCTCAATCAAATTTTGGTGCCGTTGCCGAGGAGGGACGGTAAGTAATTCTTTTTAAAGTTTACATTTTTGGTTAACTTTCTTCTTTGTTTTTTGATATAGATTTAACAATAAGGAATTCTTGCTGCAGTGGACACATAAGTGGCCTTGGACTCTGCTCAAGAAAGCAAAGCCAAGAAGCCCTCAGATTTGCTACATTCCAGTGTCAAAACTGAGTGAACTACTAACTTGTATTTTTACAGGTTGGTTGAATTAAAAATCTGAATTTCTGTAGCATTTATCTCCTTGTTTGACTCACTGTATATATATTTCTTACACAATAGTAAAAAGTTGATTGTAAATGCTAAAAATGATTTAGACTTTGCATTTAGGCGCGTGTCTATTTCATTTCATTTTCTATTTACTGTTGAAGAGTGCTGGAGCAAAAGTACGTGTGCATAGCATCTAGTATAAGAACACTTTTGGATTGTTTACATTGCTTAAGTGTTGCTTTTCTTGTACACTGCACTAAATTGATCTAAGGGCTTGTCCTATAACAAGATAAGGTGGGGAAGTCATTACCCTCCTTTAGCCCACAAACAATCTCCTCACTCACTAATCCAAGCCTAACTAAAAATGAGTAGACGTTGGCCTTAGGGACATCTCGGACTCAATTAGGAGATTATCCTAAGGGGAAAGGTGTTGGAATTTGACTCCTACCAAATCAGTGTCTAGGAAGGGATTAAGGGCCGAAGCCCAAAGTTGGGGGTTATTTAATTAAGTAACGTCTTTGACGGATAACTTCCCACCAATCTTACCCTGACCTGGCTAATTAGCTTGTGGTCAAAGTCTGCATTATACCTCCTATGACAGTCTAACCAGTTAGGAGTCGTCTAGGTCAAAGGTCCTACCCTAACTTAGGTTAGAATTTTTTTCTTTTTTTGTTTGCTTATTTGTTTTTTTTCTTTGTTTGTGTTTTATTGTGTAATATGGCTTATAACAATAATTTTTTCAATTTTAATGGTAATCCATATTACACAACAACCTCTTTTTCGGATGTTATCAACCCGGCATATCATAACTTTAACCAATCTAGTGTGCCGGATTGGTCTTATCCGAATCAATATAACCCATGTCCCAATCTTATAACCATAATTTCTAGAATAATTTCAACTCTTCACAGAGTCAGTGGGGATTCACCTCCGCCGAGTCCAATTTTCAACCAACTTGTCCTCCTTATCCACCTTGTCCATAATATTTCCAAGATTCATACTCAGTTTCACCAGTCCAAAATAGAAAACCATCAATTTTAAAAATGAGTATGCGTGAGTCCAAACAATAATCACAAAATCTGATGGACTCACAATTTTACCACCAATTCCAAAACAACACTTCATCTTTTCAAGACCAATCGCAACAAAACGATGAACCTATCAACTATGAAAAGATGCTTGAAGCCATGACTCAGGCTCAAAACGCTCGTAATCATGACATAGATATGATGGTCCAAACTCTACGTTCTCACCGTTTGGCCAGTTCTGATGTCGTTAACCATTCTGTTAGAGCTAAAGAGTCATGTTGTTTTGGAAAACAAGGTTCCATTTTAGCACAATCATTTGAACTTACCAAACTCCAAATTTTGAAAATGATATTGACAGTTTGGCAAGTGAATTTCCTGAAATAGAACTTGAGAATGAATATGATCATGAACCTCAACTTAGTGATTCAATTCTACTTCCTGATTCAATTATGACTCCGGTGTCTTCACCTGATTTCAATCTTTTTCCCGAGTCAACATTGGATCCTATGCCAATTCATAATGAAATTGAATCACCCATCTTTGATGATTAGCATATTGAACTTGACCAATTTCATACTTTTGAAAGTCCCATTGATAAATGGCAAGTTCTCATTTTTATGAAATTGAACTCAATGAGAAATGTGATCTAGATTCTCAATTTTGTGATCCAGTTAAAATTCCCGAATCAATATTGACTCCTGTTTTGTTACCCGACTTGAGTAATATTTTAGAGTCAGTTTTGATTCCCACACCTGTCATTCTTGAACTTGAATCACCAATATTAAGTCACATTCCATTGTGAGAAAATGAATGTGGACTTGAGTTTCAACTTCTTGATTTGGACCCACTTCCTGAACCAATCTCGACTCCTGAACTTTTACTTGACTTAAGTCACTTTTCTGAGTCGGTATTAGTTCCCGTACTTCCTAAGTCCAAGTCAATCATTCTATCTTTTCACACTCCATTTTGGGACAAGGCGATTGACAAAATTGACTCCGAAATCAATTATGGAATTTGAAAATTAGATGGGGTCAAATTTTTAATAAAAATCCTTCATGTATACATCATTTTAGTGAGTTATATTAGAGAAATTTCTGGTGGGTTCCTCTGAACTCCACGAAAAGTCGATTGGGCCGAATTTCTTGGACCAATCAGACCACCATCGGAACCACCACCTTAAGGTAATATATCCTTCCTTTCTTCTTTTTCATGCATCTATGCATTAATTCATACATTGAGGACAATGCATGAGATAGGTGTGGGGGAGGGTTCTAACATAACTTAAGTTTTTCTTTTTATTAAAATTTTTTTTTAACATTTTCTTTACTTTTAAAAACTTTTTGAAAATAGAAACAATATTTTGACATATTTTTTGTAAGAAATTAAGTCAATTTTAAGGAATAGGAAAATCAAAATTAGTATTTCTTAAACTTGGTCAAAATAAGATTATTTGTTTGATTTTTAGAATTAGGAAGATAATTTGTCAAAGTAATTTAGTCTTGATCTTTACCTTAATGAAATATGCACACTTCATACACTTACACACTTAGGGTTTAAAAAATGAAGATTCTTATGCCTTATAAAAAAATAAAAATAGAAAAATATATATCTATGAAAGATGAACAAATCTAATTATTGATTAGCTAGGTGCTTTGGCCTAAGTAAGCCTTGGTATTTATGCGAAAGATGATTAGATAAGTTTGAGAAAAAAATATAAAAAAAATCTTCTGATTAAGCTGGGTATTTGTGCCTAATAAAGCATAGGTATTCACGCCTAAAAGTGGTTCATATAATAAAATCCTTAATTTTGTGGCCTTATTTGCTCGAGTCTTAAGTCCTTGGGGTGTTTTCTCACCCGGTGTCCTAAGACCGTTTGTTTTGAGAGTCATCGATTAAAGGCTCGTTACATGGGCAGATTAGAAAGCCTAATAGAACTAAGGAATAATACCACCATATATATATATATATATATATATATATATATATATTATATATATATATATATATATATAATATATATATATATATATAATATATATATATATATATATATATATATATATAAGGCATAAGAGTTAGAGTTAAAGAACCCTTAGTCAAAATTTTCACGGTCACAAGGTGCATGCATATGACTTAGGGTAAAGTAATAGACTAGATGAGAAGTACAATTTGACTCCTTACTTTGATTAATAACAAATTTTGAATAGAGACTAAGTTTAGGAATGAAAAATTCAGTTTTCCTATTAGTTATAGATTACTTAAAACTTACAATAATATTTCAAATATTTTTCTTTCAAAATATGTTTTCAAATTACTAACATTTTTTCTCTTTCTTTACGAATTTTGTGGGTGTAATCCACTGAAAACCCTCACGACACAAAACTCGTCCTCTAGGGGTAACCTAGAGGTTAACGGCTTGTTGCACATGCTCAGTGCAATCGCGTGACCTGCGAAAGAGGTCTAATAATCCTTAGTATAGTTTAGTTGTTTTGCTCGAGGATGAGTAAAAGATAGGTATGGGGGTGTGATCGGCGCTAAGATTGCACATTTATTATCATATTCTCATACTTATTATAAAATAAACTCTGCTTGTTCCTAATTATTGTTTAATTTATTTGTAGGCCCATTTCTAAAGGAGAGTGAAGAAAAATGAGCCCAAAAGTCCATCAAATTCTGAATTAAATCAGAATAAATTTGAAATCAGGGAATCAGGGCAGATCTTGACAAATCAGAGAGGTTGAAAATCGGTTGAAATGAATCATCCCAAATCAAGCGGTTGAAGCTAACAATCAAAGGCTATTTTGTCAAATCCTGAAGCAGAAATGGGAAAAACCAGGAGGAGATAAGGAAAAATCTTCAAACGAGGAAGCTGCCCCAACCTAGTGTGGCCACCTGGCCACACCATGGCCGCGGAAACGCGGCCAAAACCGCGTTTCCGCGGCCGTTTAGTATTTGTTGGGGGAGCGTTTGCTCCCCCTCTTTTCACGCCTCTCCCCTCTGGGTTTTTGCCTATAAAAGGCAGGTATTCACTGTAAATGGGGACGACCATGTAGAGATAGGATTTAGTCCAGTTTTTCATTCTTTGTAGTGTAGGTTTTTGTTTTCTTTTTATGTAATTTTAATTTCTTTGTAAGCTTAAGTTAGATTGAGATTCATGTAAGTAAGAGAGAGAGGCTTATGTTGAGAGTGACACTGATGTACCTCCTCCTTTCTTTCATCGTTTCTGCAAGCAATAAAATGTAACTTTTTTTTTATGTTTGTCTTTACTTTTGTTTCCTTCTTCTTCTTTTCACTTTTCCTCTTTTGGTTATGATGAACATTCAAGTGAACCTAGAAGCATCAGTATAACAATGTTTGTGTGAGTGCCAACGATATTTCATAATGATGTTCTCCTCCTCGAGACTCCATATCATTTCATTCTTGTTCGTCTTGATGATGTAATGCGAATGGGGATTGAGCTCGATCTTATGGCTTATACGTTGAATGCCTCCAAAGCAAGGTAGAACATACAAGATTTCCAGGTAAGTCATCAACCAAAGGAGGTAAGTAAGTATTTCTTTAATCTTTTCTTTCTTTTCTTTTAATTATTTAGTTTAGAACACCACAATCCACCAAATCTTTCATCATTTCTTTTTCAATCTCATTTGTACAAATCACTTCTTATTTCTCCATCTTCCCAATCTCTCACTTTCTGCCTAACTTCATTGTAAATTATTTTTCTTTTCTTTTTAAGAAACTAAAGAAGAATTTTAACCATTAATGGTAGCATAAAAGAGAACTTGCTAAACAAGCTTCCATCGCTAGTCCCTCCTTGTGGATCACGACCCGCATAGCACTTGCTATTGCGGTAGTATTGAGCACCTTGCACTCTTTATTCTAAGTTCTGAAATTCTGTATTGTGTGCAGGTTTTAACCTCAATCATTTGACGTGCATGCATATTTCATATTCCATGCATTTAGAGTTTTCCTGTGTATTCTAGGAATTTTCTGTGTATTTAGGAATTTCCCATGTTTTAGGAATTCCTATAATTTCTGGAATTAAAATGCATTTTCTGCAATTATCTGTATTTTGACATTTGGGACTAGCAGTGATGCAGGTTGCAGATAAAAATCCTCCAGATGAACTTTCCTTCTGGGATCGTAGTCCTGGGAGCCCCTCCCAGTTATCCAAGGGCAACATGTCGGCGCCACCGCCCACTAACCATTGATTTCGTGGTAATCAGATAGGGAGGTTCTATGCCTCAGATGCTCTATCCGTTCTGGAATATCATTCGAGAGACCACTTTGCAGGTCACCCATTACCTTTGGTTTCGTGGTGACTGGGGGGTAGAGGGTACCCAGCTCAGGAACACAATATGGAGCTTGTGACTGTGTTTATAATTATTATATTATGATTACCTGTGTATGGTACTAACACCTTCTGCAGGTACTTACAAAGCCTCTGGGCTTAACCGCTATGTGATTTATACTAAAGCCTCTGGGCTTTAACCTCACTGGGTTTTTAACGGTTTAGCTCCATTTTAGCAACGCCTGGTAGGCGTACTTAGTGCTCAACGCTTTATTCACTAGATTGTTAAGGCAGAACTCTGCTGGATTTCAGATTTGCAGTCTAAGTCGAGTCCTTCCTGTAGCTCCACCTAGCGCTTTAGTGATTAAACACTGTTCGTTAATTGTGCCTCCAGCACTGCTTTGCTCTGCTTGTATGTGCATAGCTAAGTATTGCTTTAATGCTATTGACTAGATATTGATACCGATATTACTGATATTGATATTGCTACTGATATTTGATATGGGTTACCTGACACAATATATGTTACTGATACTGACTATTACTACTGACATTACACCTGACATATGGATACAAACTACATAACATATAATGACTACTAAACGGTACCACAACTCCTGATCTATTACATTTTGATGATTCCAAACTTTGTACCGTAACTCCTAACTAAATGTAAACATGATTTCTGATTTACGAGGACTCACTACTGAATCCTGATACTCCTGTTACTGATATGATGAGTGAAACTAAGTGCCACTTGGTACAAAGTACCACAGCACACACCTCTATGGTATGGGCCACCTCTTGAATCCACAGGGGCCACCTCTAGAATCCGCCATCGCCATTGATTACTGTACTACTGATTACTGAACTCCTGAAGATCCCTGTAAACGGTTATCATGATATACTGATCTGAACACTGGACAACTTATAATAAGATGCTTAGTATACACTGGGGCAGGGGGAACTGGTGTATCAATATGTACGGCTTCATTATGGTTCAATGTTGCAACATCTGTAGAGAACTACCTGAGGCCATAGGAGTTCTTGTGAGGTGTCATGACACCCTGATCTGTAGCGCCTAACAGCGTGGATTAGGGTATCCAACCCAATCATCTGACACTAGCACCTGATGACGTGGATTAGGGGAACCAACCCAATCATCTGACACTAGCGCCTGACGACGTGGATTGGGGGAACAAACCCAATCATCTGAAACTAGCGTCTAGCAGCGTGGATTGGGGCCAAACCCAATCATATGAAACCGTTGTCCTGGGAATGCACGGGGCCCATTATGAACCTGATACAATTGATATCCGTCAGTTTTCAAATTAATTATTATGAATCCACAAACATGACAGGACAACCCTATTGCTACACCAGTTCTCAGCAATTCTGGTGTGTATACTCAGTTGTTGGTGAAATGAGGTCAATGGTATACTTATAAGGGGTTTCCTTGTTTAGATTACTCTCCTGGCGTACCGATCTCATGGATCTGGTAGTTGGGTCTATGCAACTAGTTTTACCTAAATTGCATATATAGTGTTATCTGACATATAGATATTTCATGCAAACCATGCACTGCGTACTGTTTTCTCATATATCTTATATTATTGCAATCTATTATGCACGCCATTTAGCTTTCTTATGTACTCTCTAGGTTGCATCCTGACAACCCTAGATCTGTATGTCCAGATACCAGAGCACTGAAGTATCAGGGACTTTCTGATGCTGATTAGAGTCACAACGGGAGCATAGCTGGTCCCAGGATCGAAACCTGGAGGAAGTGTGAGATCGTGTCAGATGGTCCTCCAAATCCATCTCCTGTATCAGACTCTTGAGATTCCTATTCAACTCGAGAGCACCTTCCAATTCCATATTCTGCTAATCTCCTATAATTTATATTTTTGAAAGCTCTAGTGATGTTGTATTCATGTAATATTGAATCACATATTGTGATAATAATGTACTTGGACTGTAATATTGGAATGCATAATACTACTGTACTTCCGTACTCTGGTTCATGACTGTACTATTATGCTTAGCGTATGTATATGAGGCTATTTTCACTCTGCGTATGTAAGTTGCAGTAGCGTTTCTGTACCGGTGGGACGGGGTGAAGTAACTTCGCTGTTAGCACCATAGGGTGGTTCAACTCTAGCTTCGCTGCTTAGAGTACCTTCAGCTGGGAGCGGAGCTGCCGTAGCTTCGCTTTTAGCACTGATGAGTGATTTGCCTTTAACTTCGCGGGAGAAGCGAGGCTGAGCTCTGAGCAGAGCTGAAATAATCTCGCAGCCAGAGACTATACAAGCTTCATCCGAAGCTGAAATCGGAGAACTTTTAGCCTCGCACGAGGCTAAAAGTAGACTTTGCCATCCAAATAGCCTTAGAGGCTGTTTTAACTTCGCGCACAGCAAGCAAGTGCTGGCGTAAAGTAATTTGAGTCTCTGTTGAGACCAAGACAAACTTCAAAGAAGTTTGTCTAGCTTCGCATGAAGCTGATTCAGGCCTGCAGATGGCCTTATTAGTCTCATTAGAGACTTACTTTTTGTCAATGGTTAGAGGAGACCTAACCATGAGGATCTTTCTATCTTGCATGCACTGAGAGGGTTTGAACCACCGTCAAAGAGAAGTTGTTCAAACTGCTCTTAGTCAAATTGGATGACCAAAGTCTCGGCAGTAGATCCAAGGGTCTCATCATCAGATTACGACGTCAACTTCTTGTTGTTGAAGAAGATATTCACCAGCGAAGTCGACATCTTGTTTTCCATAAATTTGAATCTAGGAAAACTTTACAAGTAGTCGAAGAAAATGACAAGTAAAAAAAGATTACAAGAATTCTCTTTTAGAGTTTTTGGGGAAGTACGCCAGTGAAAGTCTGGTCAGCGCGCGACCACTTTGTTCCGTTGATGATGTGAATGATTGAGTCTTCGAGTCTTCTGCCTGAGGATTTCCTTCTTACATGATTCCGAAAATCCTTTGAGAAAGGAAGATCGTGAGGGTATTAGCACCCTGAAAGAGGGAATCAAGGTTCTCTGAAGGAGCTTGGAAGTTTAGAGAATAATTTCTCTGAAAAGATCAGCCAACAATCTCTTCCAAAATCTTCAGCCTTTGATGGAAAAAATCCAAGACTCGAGCCTTTCCTTGCAGTGGGTTATTTATAAGATTTATAGGGTGTAACTGTTCCTTAAAAATCAGCAAATAGATTGAATCAACCTAGTTTCTCTTCTGAAGAATAGCTTCTCTGCGAAGCTAAACACAGCATCAGCGAAGCTTGAACATGCGCGCGGAGTTAATCAGCCAGCTGGCTTTGAGTTGTTGCACCAATCCTTGATTTACTCCAACTAATTGAGGGATTTCTCTTGATTCTCTCAGCTGATTTGAGGAATGAAAAGATCACGGTAATTAACTATCTGATTTGATCTTAATCATATTAATCTTATGCTTAGATTTAATTGGTCAAAAATGACCATAAAAGCTCACAGCGGAGCTAAGCTTCAAGCGAAGCTGAAACATGAGCCCACAATGGAGCTAAAGGATAACTTGCTGCAAAGCTAGTGCTGAGCTTGCAGCGAAGTTAGATAATAAGCCCACAACGAAGCTGAAAGATAGCTCTCAACGAATCTAGGAAGGGCGTCACGCGAAGCTAAGAGATGAGCTAGCAGCGAAGCTATACGAGCTTGCTGTGAAGTTAAAATAAAGCTTGTTGCGAAGCTGGGAGTTAACCTTTTGGGCTTTCTTCAGAAGACAACATCTGGCTCACTGTCTGATTCATTAGATCAATGAAGTTCAAATCACTGGTTTGTCCATCAGGGATAGACAAGTTTTCAGCCTGTCTGCGATTTGTCTTTTGGAAGTGTCGACAAGTTAGATATTGTTCGGTCCGGTTGAAGTGTTGTCTGGGAGTTCGTCTTTTTGGAGTTTCAACACTGTCCTCTTCCCCTCTCCCCTCTCCGCCTCCCCTATCCCCTCTTCCCCCTCCCTTTCTCGCTCTCATTTTCCCTCTCCCCCTCCCCTCTCTGCCCCCCCCCTCCCTCTCACCGTCGTTGCTGCCGGTTGGTTTCCCACTGCCCGATGACGGTATACTAATTAATGTTAACGATAACTTTCTTTTCTTATGTATTTTATTACTTATGATTTGAATAATGTAATAGTTTAATGTTAATCGGTTCGCATTGGGTCGTGTCGACCCGAATAAATCCTGATCGGATATGAGGTTTGCAATATTGATGGTTTTATTAAAAAGAGGGAACAAATATTTTCACCGCAAAGAATGATGAAGGCACCCCAATGTTGAAGACCCCCCCCCCCCCCCCAAATTGATGAAGGCCTCCCATTTCTTCCCAAAATGCTCCCCCCCCCCCCAATTGATGAAAGCACCCCCCTCTCTCTCATCATCCCCGGCGAACCTCTCCTCCTCCCACCCCTGGCGACCCCCCCCCCCCTCCGATCCCCCTCGTCCACCTCCTCCCTTCCTCGTCCCCTTCCTCTACCTCCTCCCCCACCCCCCGATCTCCCCCTTCCTTCCCCTCCTCCTCCTGATCTCCCCCTCCCTCCTCTCCTTCCCCATCTGTTCGGTCAGATGTTCGATCAGATTCTGACCGTACAGATGGGGGAGGGGGGAGGGGAGGGGGGAGGAGAAGGGGGTGGGGAGATCGGGGGTTAAGGGAGGAGGTGTGGGGGAGGTGGGGGAGATCAGGGGTGGGGGGAAGGAGGGGAGGAGGATAGGGGCGGGCGGGGCGGCGGGGGGGGGGGGGGGAGATGGGGGGGGGCCGGTGAGGAGGAGGAACAAGAAAAGGTCATTTTGAACTTTTCATCAAGGGTAAAATTGCGAGAAAAAAAATGACACGTAATAATTTTTGGGTGCCTTCATCGTTCCGCGGAGTGGAAATATCGAGCGAACTATTTTTTTTGTCACGGGCACGATGCACGCGCGCAATTGACAAGTAACAAACGGAGACGGTGAGATTTGCGTGGCAAGAAAGAAAATCGATCTCCAATTATTGTCAGCAGCAGCGAGAAGAAGGCTGCAGAGCAAATGGAGCGGCAGCAGATCGATGAGTTCTCAGTGCTGGTCCTCGCTTCCGACCTCGGCGTCGACGGCCGCGCTCTCCTCTCTCACTCCGACCGCCAGGTCGCCGACGCCGACGCCGACGACGAGTGGCACGATTGCGAAGACGACGACTTTTCCGACCTCGAAGCCCTCCAGATTCTCCGCCTCCAGGGATCCGACAAGCACGGCAACCGCATCCTCCGCATCGTCGGAAAATACTTTCCTGGTTCACTTCATCTCCACATAATTTATTAGGGTTTAGAATATTTCTTCAATACAATATCTTCACTATTGTGATCAATTCAAGATTTGATCTTTTAGTTAAGGTCTCAAAATTATTGACTGATTTATTTATTTATTAAATGTATATGATTGCCGTTGCCAAAAAACATTTGATTTGATAGTTTACTGACATAGTGACTATTTGGATTAAATAATGTCTAGGAGGGCTTTGTTCCAATTGATTTAACTAAATTTATTCCACTATCAAGCAGGGGCTTTGTTCCCCTTCTCTAAATCCATACCATGCATCTTTTCCAAGTTAGGGGCTTCTGTCCAGTTGGACTGAGACCATAGAAGGATATGGTGGCTGAAGCCGCTGAACAAATTGATACTTAGTTTGGGGGGCTGTGGATGTGTTACCAAGAAATGTAGTCTCCTGACTATCATTTCAGTTTAGCATCCACCTTCTTTACTTACGATAGTTTTACATGCACTTTGCTCTAGATATCGACATTTCCGAGCCAAAATTTATTGGGTTGTAATTACAGAAGAGATTAATGCACTGCTTTTAAAATTTATTTGGGTGTATAAGTTGTGGAAGGTCATGTTGAAAGAATAGGAAACTGAGAAGTGAAATGAAGAAAAGGACATGAAGTTCTTTTCTTTCATTTTGTCACCTTCAGGTGTTGAAGAAAAGTATCAGCTAGCTTTTTCCATCGCTTTTGCTACAATTTCTTTCAGTAACTAGCAAGGAGCACCACCGTTATGTTTCCTTTTTCTTACATCCTTTTTAAGCAAACAAAAAGGTAGTCTCTGTAGGAAAATTCTCAGATAAGATACAAACAATATAATGTAGCACATGTGTTATTATTTTAATGTTTGAATGTTTTTTGTCTTGATCGTCACTGCTTATTTTAATATATGTTTTTGTTATGCTTTTCGATTCCAGCTATAATTATTAGTGGGGAACGCTTGAAGAGATACGTATTCCATAAGCTAAGTGCAGAATTGCCAGAGGGTCCATTCTGCATTGCATACATGCACAGTACTGTGAAATCTGAGGACAACAACCCTGGAATGTCTGTCCTGAGGTGGGTGTATGAAGAGCTCCCATCTGACTACAAGGAGAGGCTTCAAGTTGTCTACTTTTTGCACCCTGGGCTTCGGTCGAGGTTGGCTGTTGCAACACTTGGCCGCCTCTTCCTAAGTGGGAGGTTAGTATTTGGCATCGACGAGAAGTTATGATCTTAAGTATACAATTGAAAATTGGCATGTCTTTTGAAACACTTTTAGCTGGTACACCTGAAATTGGCATGTCTTTTGATTCCCTTTTAGCTGGTATGCATCCAAACTGTAATGTATTTGATTCTTCCAGTTGGAGGTCTATTTATTCTTATAGTACAATGGAAACCTCTACTGAACTGCTGGGACTTGGACCCATAAGATGCTTGGTAATAGCAAATTGTTTGAATGATCACGATCATATATTAAATACTTCCTGTATTTATTGGTCAGTGTTCGTATGTTCTGATAGTGCGATTGTACATGCACTTTCGACATTCATCAACAGTGTACTTTAGCAATTTGGGGAAAGCTGTTAACTTAGAAGTATCAAGAGGTACTGAATAGTTTGATGGTGTCCCCGAAAAACTACCATGGGTGTCTTTAGGTGCTGTCTTACATGCTGGATTTAGCAAATAATAATGTCTTAGGAAGTAGCTATCATATCCTTTTGATGTTTATAGATTTCACCCCTGCCATAAGCTTCCAGAAATAAATATTAGAGAAATGGCCAGTCCATTTGCATGTCAGCAGTTTCTAGGGAAAATTCACCTCCATTACAGGACCTCTGGAAAGTTATTCACTGGATAGTTTGCTTTTCAATAGGAATTTTCTTTTGTCAATTGAACCAGTAGGATGAGTGACATAAATTGGTTTATGTTGAAGAATGGTTTCATCACATATTTTATGTTCTTCCTTATAAGTCAGGAAATTGAAGAGGTGGGAAAAGATAGTACTTTGATGATGATGCTTTCGTAAGGTTAATGGGATATAGGTTACTTGGAAATAAGTTGGAATATCGGTATTGCTCTGATCTCATAGGAAAGTGCACTTGTTTAACGTGATGTACTCGCTTACTATGTAACACAACACATATATGGGACACGGTGTAAAAGGTAAGACATCTCCTAAAAATATACAACTTTGAAATGCATGGCCTAGATGGGATCATCACCATAGTTTCATCTACTAATTATTTTGAACATACACAAAATTACTAGTATACATATCCAAAAGTAACAAGTTGTAACAAGTATAACCAATAAGGTCAACAATAAATACAAAGTTTTCTTAATTGGAGCCGACTTCCATGGGTCCGACATTAAGATTATCATCATCGTGTCATCCTCATAAACCACAACTTCTAGCTTCAAATCATCAAGAGAGGGATTTGCAACCTCTATTACCCGTACCTAAGAATCAAACTTATCTCCGCCTAGGTCCAACATCTTGTTTCTTCTCGAGAATATTTTGCGGTGATCTCCTTGAAAGAAGGCAAAATACGAGATGTTTGTGACATACACCAAGTTTTCTGCTGTTTGTTGAGCCCTTTATTCCTCTTCATAGGATATAATAACTTTTAGGTGCTTCCAATTCTCTTACGGCATAAAGAGGAATATGGATGCCCAAGTAATTTCATGACCAATCCTCACAAAATGGGTGTAGAAGTCCTACGAACAACCCACCATATTTTGTGCCTATCATGTAAGAAGTCACGTTCTGCAAATGCACCTAATGCTGCTGAAAACTTGGCAAACTCCTCATTAACTAATTGTATTTAGATTTTGAAAGCACTCTACTTTGCCCTTTCATTAGATATCTTAGCATCATTGCATGGAGCAAATCTAATTTAGTGCTTCATTAAATATTTTTTCCTTAATTAATGCTAAAAACTATACACACCACAAACTATTTTAATGTACTCAAATCTACAAAATAAAAAGCTCACTTTAGGAGTTAATGGCTGAGGCAAGCAACATAATAGTGTGTTTCCTGTTTTTCATCGGTCGACCAAATAGGAAAGCACCACAGTATAAAGCGATGATTCATCATCATCTCTCGTCTTCTGTTCTATAGCACTCTTCACCTTCTGAATGATGCAATCCCTCACATCAACACTTTAGTGTCAATGATATTGTCTATCAAGCTTGTTAGCATCGATGATTTGCATCATATCATAAATAAGTTTTACTCTATGTTCTCCCACCAATCTCATCGAAATTTTTTGGCATTACACATTATGCGTTTTGACACATCTTCTCTATACAAATTTCATCCTTCACTTCTCCAAGCCAACAAGGTTACGTAGCTTATCTTTATTTTTTTGAACTACAAAGTATAATGACAACCAAAAAACCTAGTTTTGATAATCACAGTCATCTTTAACTTTACATGAGACTTGAACATGACTGATCTCATAGAATGATTCATGATGAAATTCGTATCACTACATCCCTGATAACTTTTGTAATCCAAGTGCATGCCTTGGAGGCTACCTAATTTGCCTTGGTATTCTTCACGACACAAATTTTCTTGAGAGCAATGTTGGGTGAGTCTGAAAAATATATTGATGCTTTATCTCCAAAGCACCGACTTGTAAATTGGTGCATTGCGGTAATAACTTTCTCAAGAACCAACGTGCTTTTACGAGAATACTCGCAATATAGTCCCTATCTTTACTCCTTCCTTCTACATTCATGGCATTCAAGAACATCGGTCAACTTGTGATCACCGCCATGGCGCTAATGTTAATAATGGGTCTTTTTTATGAATCAGATTGCACATCACTCACAAAAGAGACACCCCTCTTTTCATTGTGTTCTTTATTGTCTTTAACAAGTTCTCGATGAGTGTTTATCACCATGCAAAGGACTTGTTCAAAAAAGGTTGTAGGGAAGGAACATAACCTCCAAGTGCATAATTAGCAGTGTATGTATAAGATTGAATGAAGTATGAATGCTTGCTAAGCTATATAACAAGCCGACCATGCAAAACATCAGTACAATTAATGCGTGCAAATAATCGTGGGCTCTAATGTTAGAAGTTTTTGATACAACATAATCTCTTATACTACCCTCACCTATTCTTACCTTTACACTTCCGACAATAGTAGTAGATGTAGGTAAGGAAATACTTTTTGGTCTTCATTGTCAAACTCTTCTCTTCTTGCTTCAATACTCTCTTCATCCCAAGAATATGTTCATACTTCAGTGCTTTGCAAATCTTGATGCCAAGTGGTAGAATTTGCAAAAGGTGACTCTTCACCTTTGAATGTGAACCCTTAAAAATTTCATCACAAGCTCTTACATTTCCATTGTCAATCTCTCCATTAGAGCCTTTTCAAGCTTTGTGACATACTTCAAGGATCATTCTTAGTTATTTTAGGTTACAAAGGAAAAGCATGATAAGGGGAAGGGGTGAGGAGGAATTTGGAAATCATGTTTTTGGTCTTATGGGAAAATTTTGACGCCGTGGCTAACGCTTGTCCCGTGTCCGTTGCGTATCATGCTTGGGTTCGAGACCCAAAATGGAGTTACCATGCTTCATCGCCTCATAGGTCTTTTATCAATTTAGAGATAGAGGTGAAAGATGGAAGTATGGGTCCTCCTGTGATTGTGATTATTGGCATCTTGCTTTTAAGCTTGACATAGAAAATGAGTTTTTATTGCCAAAGCTTTTATTTGGTTTCTGCTTTTATTTGGGTGTTCTGTTTAATAAGAAAACTTAAGTTTTGTTCCTATAAGGCGTCAAGAAGGGAATTACTAAAATCACTCATTTACCTATATGTCATTTATTTAAACGATCGTTGAATTAGTTGAACCATCACAATTTTACGGGATGATGGCGAACAGACAGTAGGGAACGACATATCAAACACTATGGGGGCAGTATCAGGATGGACTGCAATGAATTTTGTCACCAAATAGGAAACTAAAATGGAGAATTTTGGAAGTACTTGATTAATCTTCAAGGACAGTTGAGCCAACCAAGGATAGTCTACATGGTCTGAAGATAATCCAACAAGGATGTAAAAAGCTGGGAATAGTTTTGATTCTTTTGAAGATCCGGTAGTAAATGAAGATTTCAATAAGGATGTGAATTCAGATTGTCCCAACACAAAAAACTTCTACATGCCATGAAGAAGTATAATGTTGTGATTGTACTATATTTTTGTGCACCAGCACAAAATACATTTGCACTTGAGATTGTTTAATCTACGTAGAAATGGGACAAAATACGGAGAGGGGGATAGACACGCTCATAAAGTTTAATAATACTTGGGAAGATTGAGTTGCAGCACAAGTGGAACTTTAGCCTACCAATTACACATGTAAATACAGAGGAGGAGTTTGATGAAGGTGACAACTGTTAACATTGGTGATGTTGTTTCTTGCTAAACTTAAGGAGCAAGGGCGTAAATCTGAGATAAGGAACCTAGTAAGTTAAATATGTACTTGTACTTATATTGATCGTCAGAACCCATAATGGACTTTATTTGAAGTAGGCTGGAATCTTCGTAGTGTGGCAAATTTTAGACAATTGTGGATAACTTAAATCCATTTAGAAATATTTATGGTGTCATGATCTTGTGGGCCTCTTCATCATATTATTCTTATGAAACTAGTGGATGTACCCTTGTACTGATAAGATAATTCTAATAACCTACAGAAATTTTGCAGCAAAGTGATTGTGCTTTGGAAACATGACAAATTCTTCCACAATCAGTGAGTTAGCTCACAGGTGTCAATATCTGAGTTGCCTGATAATTTCAAGTGACTTCATGACTTTGCACACTATACTACAGGGATGACCAAAGGAAATCCAGATGCTGACGTTTTAACCAAGGTGCACGTTTGGATAAATATAATTGGTTTTATGTCTACATGTTATTCACACAGATACCAAGTGAATCCAAAGGTGGTGTTCTTAGATCAAAGGCGAGAGACCACTTTTGTTTACAAAAGTTCCAGTCTTTGCTTTTCCCTCTCATTAATTAATAGTCTTGGTTCCGTATCCCCCCCCCCCCACCCCACCCCACACACACAAAATTACAACGTCCGACATTGGAAGGTTAGGTTACTACGTGCCTCTATTAAAGATGTGTACTTTGTACCCGAAGGTCATATAGATGGAACCCAGAGCAATTTGAATGAAAGCCCTACCCATACCCCCAACTACTGACGTTTCAGACGGGCTTAGATTTGGAGGGCCTTACTGGGGCGCAAACCCCGAAAGCCTTTGGTACTGAAGTATACATGATAGGAAGTATACTAGAAAATCCATTGGTATTCAAAGATGTTTCATTGGCAGCAACACCAAGTTTGTGCATGGGTTTTGTTGAAGCATTTTGTTTCGTAACTTTCTGTTCAGACTTTGAAACCAGCTTGTCTCAGTTTCTGATCAGAAGCTCGTATTTGGAATGAAAAACTGTTCTTCAGGTAGCCAGTAGCAACACGAGGTTCCTTGTCTTCTTGGCAAACTTCCCTAGCACTTCAATACGAATGAGGAACATATAATCCTACATACCCTGGTTCATCTTTGTGATTGAGGTAGATGTGCACACTACTGTATTGTGAAACAATTCTGTTTGGGGATTGTTTTTTTTATGCCCCCACTCTTCCATTGATCTTGCACAACCAATAATTCAAAACGAAGGAAAAGAATAAAAACAATTTTGTAAAATTACATATGGGCAGAGTAAACATGTACTTCTTTGGATTCCACTATATTTTGAGAAATGTTTCACAGATTGAGTTTGTCTTTTCAATTTGACATTTTTCTCAAGGAAAATCATCACAAGTTTATGGAAAGTCCATATTTGCCAGGTGAAAAGCGACAACTCTGAATATGTGCAGTTGCATGGGTGTATCTTTGAAGGCAGTTTCACTTGTGCTCCTCATAAATAGGATGGACAATTCTTTAGAAATCTTGAGGGCTTTCCATCTTTGAGTGACCACCCCTGATTGTTATAATATTTGCTCCCAACTTATCCATTATGGCTTGTCTTTAGTAAAGTGCTGCCTATCTAGGGGCATAGTAGCAAATGCTCTAAACTTGCAAAACCAGATGCTTGGTGGAATTCTTTCCCCAACCAATGCTCTTTTCTCACCATCCATGTGTTACACGTTACTGGATATAGGAACATCTCTCTGCTAGGCAGTGTATTTTTTTGTACAAAGGCAATCTATAAACACGGCTTATATTGTATTGTGATCTTAACTCCATGATTCATATTTTTTGTAGCTTATATTGGAAGATCAAATATGTCAGCCGATTGCAGTATCTATGGGATGATATAAAGAAAGGACAAATTGAGATCCCAGAGTTTGTTCAGCGACATGATGAGGTTCTTGAGGAAAGACCATTAACAGACTATGGCATAGAGCCAGACCCACTCCGTCTAACTGGGGTGCCGGCAGTGGATTACTCATACGGGAGGTACGAAGATAAATGGGCAGCAACAACTCGGGAGTACATGTGATGTGGTTTGCACTGCTACTATGTGCTGAGAGCAGTGCTGATAAAACCCTTGGCCTGTAAACAAACCTCATAATATATTTATATCTGTTGTCATGGGTAGTGACTCTGATTGCTAGTGAAGCTTGCTTGAAGCTGCATTTATTATATGCTGGTTACTGTGGGCAGAACATCTATGATCAGTGTAATATACTTTCATGTGCATATTCAGAAGCGAAGTTTCATCCTATGATGCTTTTGTTACCCATTCTTTTCTCGGACTCGGCCATGTTTTGTTTGATTATTATACTAAGAAACATCATTTCTCTTATATAGATGAAAGACAAGATGCTATACTTCTTCTGTCTTTTCCCAGTGCTGAAAATTGAAGGCTTTCTGCATTTCACTTTTTCAGTTACATCATGTTTGGATCTTTCTTGAAACAACACATTCAGTGATGGGGCAGGTTTATAAATTCTCTCAGGTTTTTATATCATCAGTCTTTGCAATCTTAGCTTTCAAGATTATGCAGGCTTTCATCTCTCTTCACATTTATTATGCGGTAGCTAGATGCACAGGGATGGGCGCAAACTGTAGCAATTTTACTGTCTATGCCGAGAAAGAGCTATGCTCTTACTATCTAGCAACTCATTCCTCCTTTTTGGAAGTTATTCTTGATGGCCAAGGCAAGAAAGATGGTTACTGTGCACACACTTGCAGATACTTTCACAGGCCATATGTCACACATGAATAAACAAAGGAGGAAAAACAAATATTTCCTGTTTTCGAATATTATAGAAACTCTTCACAAAAAGATGAACCTCACTACATCTAACAAAAGACCACCCCCTCATCATCAGCGTTATATAATAGTTGTGGACACTCCTCGAATGATTTCATATAGTTCTCATCCAATCTATGGAAAGATGACCAAGGGAAAAGGCCTACCCCCCTGAGACCAGTCTTAATGACTATATATTGGAGAGAACTATGTTTGTGATAGTTCTCGGCAACGTTTTGTGGCAGCAACAACAGCACTCATGAGTGTTCCGCGGAAACCACCCCTTTCCAACTCGTGAACCCGGCTATGGTAGTACCAGCTGGAGATGTAACTGCGTCTTTCAGCTGGCCAGGATGCTTTCCTGTACTTCTAACCATGGTGGCAGCACCTAGAACCTGTACAAAACAAAATTCATATATTAGCAGGGGGGGAACCAGAATTTTTATACGGAGCGTTAGGAGACACACAAACGTTAGAAGTGTCACGGTAGAATCACATGTTGCGTTACAATAATCTTTTCTCGGTATAATGAATCAATGATAATCTTGATAGTTACACGAGAAATTACGGCCAATACTATATAAACAATGGACTCTATACATCAATATGAAAAAAAAAAGACATTCACATAATATGCACCCTAGAAAGCAATACATAGCATGTGGCGTGTACACACACACACACACACACACACACACAAAGGAAACAAGAAAAAGACAACTCCCACCAGGCTCCACCCCCATCTCTCATGCTAAACTTTCCAAGGCCGGTGAGCAGAACGCACATCCTCACCCCCATAGATTTTCCAAGGCTGTTAGACAATCCCATAAGAGAGGTCCCTGATTGCCTAGGTCGGACTTGCTAATTTGTTCTCTTTTTAGTTGAAATATTTCCACTCCTTAAATAATATAATGATAGTTCCTCCATTATCAACACATAAAAAAGCCAACATATACATTAAAAAAACTAAGACTGCTCCGTTGGTGATAAGGAACGGGCTAGTGGGCATGCACGGGCAACAAAGGAAAAATCAAACAAGGGCAGGGTTGGCATCACACCACAAGTGGCTCACACCACGATCAAAATGGCTTCTTATGCAACCATAAAAAATATCACAATCTTTAATTGCACAGAAATAATTTTAGAAAATTCTAATCTTTTTTTTCTGTCAAAATCACCATTACATAAAATAAAGGCTTATAGATTTTTATAACAATATAAGACTTGCTGTATAAGAAAACTAAACTTTAAATTTTAGAAACTAATTTTCATTTAAAAGAAATATAATCAAATCTTTCAAAAGATTTGATTAACTTAAGGGACACTATATCTAAAACAAGTTAGAATTTCAAAAGAAAAAAAAAACTTGTCTTTTATAGTTAATCCTACAAAAAAGAAAAACTTTCCAAATAAAATAAGATCTTAAAAATTTAAAAAAACTAATATAATAATATTTTACTCTTGCAGATTACTGTAGCTAGTAAAAAAAAAAAAAACTTAGTTCTGCAACAGATGGTTCATGAGGTGAATATAAGGGGAGAGGAAAGGGGAGGAGTAACGATTTGAGTAATAGAAAAGGGGCAGCCAGTGCACCTATTTCTGCCCCAAGAGACCTAGATTATACATAAACATTATTATAATAACTTAGAGAACTCACACTTGAGTGTAGAAAATGATGATAATAAAAGTATATGAAAACTGAAAAATCACCGATATCTAGATGTCCTCATTGCCCATAAATGTTATCAACAACCAAATCAGGCTTCCAGATGTATCACCTAAATACTACAAGATTTTAAATTCAGCTGCTAAACATTGCAAAAGGCTTATAAAGCTTAAATAGTACACTATAAACTTACTGTCTGAGATGCCAGTCCAAGAGCAAGATCACGAGGAAGACCAGCAGCCACACCGCCATCAGCCAGTGCTTCAATTGCTAGAAATATGTATGCTGGGCCACTGCCGCTGGAAAATGAAAACAGAACTGAAACATGGTATTTTTAATTACAAAAAGGTCAATTTTCATCTATTAACAGATCCTAGAAAACAATGAAAATAGAAAGTAAAGTCTAGTAGCATGTATCACAGATCCGTATTTCCAGTGTTTGATCTCAGTGAACCAGTCACCAGCATACCTCAGGCCAGTTACAGCATCAAAGTATTTCTCATCTGCAGTCCATATCCTTCCAATTGCGCTGAACAGACTAGATACACGTTCTTCATCTTTCTTTGTCGCCATCTCCCCCATGCACATGACTAATAAACAAAATGCAAGAATAGCAGAAGTTGAAGCAAGCCATGTTTTGTTATTAATTCTTATAATGGAAAATATTCAAGAGGCTTCATAAACTAGAAAGAATTAGTGTCCCACCCGTGCTGAAAACTAGAATCTATTTTACCATAGAAGTGCTATAGTAACTGTATAGAAACATGCACATAGAAAAGAAATAAAAATTCATAACATCATGCTTCTAGTCAAAGTTTTGACAATGGAATGCAAGTTACGAATCTGGAAAGATGCTAATGACTCTGCTAGAAGGGTTCTCCAAAATATAGAGTGCCAAACTCTGATCTGACATCTCTTCGTTAGAAACCATGTGGTACACATGCTCTCACTGAAACCAATAAGTTTCTTCATCTATCATTTTGCCTATTGTTGTCTTGTAATTCCTTACCTTCATCATATGTAAAACCTTAATGCAAGACTACCTTGTATGGATTTACAGACTAAGTTGCCATGTTTACAAACTTTACTTCGGAATAACTGCACATTCATTTCTTACTTCTCTAGGTAAATAAGCTGCCTACAACTAATCAACAATTCCCTACAGTTGGAATGCTGATCTACATGTGATGTAATGAAACATCCTTCGAGTTTGATAGACTTCCTCCTATATGAGATAAATTTACCTTTTGCACTGCATATATCAAAATAAACTAATTGAGGTGGAATGAGGACTCTTGAGAAACAGCACAAACTGATTTGAAAAACCAACAAACTGTGTTAGCTATTCCTGTGTTCCTTAGAAAATAATCAACATGCCAACCAACAAAGCATCCCTGAGCTTGTAGGGGGGGGATAACAATCATGGCTTAAAATCTCAATATTAGCCCCAGTGGCAGAGCTCCGCGGGGGGGGGGGGGGGGGGGGGGGGGGGGGGGGGGGGGGGGGGGGGTGCTCACCCCCCACCCCCTCTCCGCAGCCCCGCCCAAAAATAGGAACCGCTATGCTTGCTATGACTTGTTACACAAAAGAATATACCAAAGTGTGTTGTAGGGTGGCTGGTACTTGTGTGTTTTCTCTTGTCCAGGTTCAAATCTCATTGTCCACCTTTATTCTTTCATTTTTTTCGATTCTTTTTTCTAATTTCCTCCTTGTTTCTTTACCAAATAAAGCTAAACTAAACGAAAAGAAAAAATAACTAGAAAATATAAAATATTTAAAAATCAAATATTAAACTTTAAGAGTGAATTTATTATTTAGAGTAATTTAAAGATTATAATAGTATAATTGTAGATTACACTCTACTTAAAAAGTAGTGAAGATTAATTTCAAAGGGGATTAGCATGTCAATAATTTAAAAGTTGTAATATAGTGTTAATTTAAGACTAGAATCACGAATTTTTAATTTGAAGATATTAGACTTGTAAGTAACTCTTTTTCTATTTCAATAAAATTTAATAATAATAACATATTTTATCAATAAAATGTTCATGAACATTTTATAAAATATATTTTAAGGCTAATGATTTATATTTACATTTAATATTTTTAAGATTACAAGTTTAGTACTATTTTATTACATATACACTAATAAAAAATTTTGTGCCTCCCATTACTTTAGTTGTTTCTCAAGAGGGACTAGTGAAATACTTAGATTGGTGTAAAAAGGTGCCCCCACCGAGTTCAAAGTCTTAGCTACCCCACCATCAGCCAATGGTTTTTAATATCAATATAGGCACTACTGGTTGCCTTCAATATCATCAGCTATATAGGGTCAAATATCGTATAGGTATCTTGAAGCAAGATACAATATTACCATATATATCAAAATTGATCAATATTTGGAACCACGCTCAGAACCTTAATGACAAACACGTGAATTGATTGATTTGGACCCTTTCTCCTAGCTAATGCAAGCATAATTGATCCATATGTAGCATGGATACTACGGTGAAGGAGACACCCATGTCGGATACTTATTTGATACTTGATGGAAATCTGTTAGATACTTCACTTGATTTATCCTCAAATTTGCAATATATCCTAGATGTATCAAAGGTATATCCTAAATAAAACAAAGAGTATGAAGTAAGAAAAAGAAAATATTATAATTATATAGCATCTATTACTTATAGATGCTACATAATTTGTCTATTTTTCAATAAGTATGATCATTCCCAATATTTCATAACATCTAAAATATTGTGTTCTTCTAATCGTTCTAACCTTCTAGGTTCATTCAAGAGATAATGAATATACAAATTATAACTTAACTATTATTGTAACATTTACGTATACATGTACGATGTCATATTTTTATCCAATATGTGTATTTGTGCATTATATATTATCATGTGTGTATGTATGCAGCACACAGAAAAGCCTGAAATATATATATATATATATATATATATATATATATATATATATATATATATATATATATATATATATATATATAATATTTGCCATACTCATGCAATTTTTCAAAATTAGTCATATCCCAGTGTCCGTATCATGTCATACGAGTGTGTTGTCCAATGCTTCATAAGTTGATTTCTTATTTCAATTAACTACTAATGTCCATGTTACTATATTGCTAAGCACTTATTCAGATGTAAAACTTCAACAGTTAGATTTTTCACCTATCATTATATTTTCTAGTTGTATGTAAAGGTAAGATACACTAATCACTATGAGGATATGCCATGAAAAAGATAACAGTTACCAAACAAATTGACAATCAAGCAAAAAAGACAATTGCTTAATGATTTCATAGTTATGGAAGGCGCATAATTGGCATTTGGGACACACCTAAAAGTTCATCCAAGGCAGCTAAACTAAACGAAAATTTGAAGTTTTAATGCTATAAAAAAAAAATTATTGCTGATTATTTCTCTGCTAATTGAGATAAAATGTTGTAGGGAAACAAAACAAGACATTTTCATGCCAACCAGCTTTTATTTATATTCACTTTGAATAAGCAGATTATCTGACTTAATGTAAATAGTGATTGTCGCCAATCAGAAACATCTTTAAAAAATGTAAAGTGGAGATGGTCAGTAATAACAAGTGTCCATCTTCTATTAAGCAGGCATATTACCAATGGAAGTATTCAATGACAAGTTCAGACCATAGTGAACCAGTATGCTGTCATAGATATATTTTATGAAAGGGAGTAAAATTCAAAGAGAAAACGGCCCCTGGTGCAGTGGTAAGGTTCCTCTCCACAAAGACGGGGTAAGGCTGGATACTTTCGGCCCTCACCGGACCCTGCAATAGCAGAAAATAGGAATCTTGTGCACTGGCTACCATCTTTTAGCAATATTCAGAAAATGCTCCAAACATAATACTTTGCAAGAAGTGAATTAGGACACATCCATTCCTCTGCACTCTTATACACATGCTCAGGACTTGCTTTGAATCTGAAACGGTCTTTAAGTGGACTGTAAGGCCTCATTTGGTAACAAGAGTTAGCACGACTTAGAGGCTAGTTCTTCCTAACTCTTGCCAAACGGCCTAAAAAATCCATGAGTTAGCATGTAATTATGAGACATGGAGTTATCTTGAAACCATGCAAAACCGCTTTAACCACCACCCACTTACTCTCAGCTCTCATAATTCAAGCAAAAAGCTCGAATTAGGAACTCTCTGCAATCCCACACAAATTCCCCTTACTCTTACACCTATCTTACCAAACAACTAAGCAAAATCAAATCCCTACCCTTGCTACAGTGCCTCTCTTAAAATTCATATTTCATACTCCTATACTCCAATTACTAAACAAGGTCTAAGAATTACAGAAAACTAGGTCTTCGTCCCATTGATTTGCAAGTTTATCATGCATGAATGCATGGGTGGGTGAAGACCTCCAAAACACTTGAAAGTACCATATTATCAGTTGATATGCTTAAAGAGTCACGCACCATGCTGCTTCTTCATGGTGCATTTGATTCAACTACAAAGAGTCAAGAAAAGAATGATGAGATTTAAAAGGGAAATTAAATTATCAAGGGAAACAAGCAAAAAGGATTATGTTTCCAGCTGCAGACCCTCTCAACATCTCATCATCAATGTGCCAAAAAGTCTTTCCTCAAAATGTATCCTAATTCCTATGCAGAAATTCTCCTGATTTTCATATGAACTCATACTGCACATCAGAATCTTATCTATAAGATAATTTATGATATCATCCTACTCTTGACATTCTGGCAACAACTCCTAGAGGTTGATGCTGGGTTGCAACCGATTAAAAAATCTGGGTAAGTTCTTTATGGACCTCACCAACTCATAGACATGCTCAGTTTTGACCCCATTTCATAGGAGAATGTTGGATGGCCACTGTCATGGTGGTGATGGTGCTTGTTCTTGAAATTTCGGCAACTTCTCCCGGTTGGATAGTTTACATTTTGCAGAAGTGAGTACTTCTCATAACCATAGATGTTTTATCCAAGAGTTGGAGTCAACATATAGCATGGATCGGATGTCAGGTACATAATTGGTAAATCTTCAAGAGGAACATTCTTAATGTAGAGTTGTTTTCCTTAGTATACAATTAAATGGGAAAAATGCTTCAGTAATCATGATGATGATGATGATGATGATCTCTCATATAAACTTTGGTGTAAACCAAATTATTAAGGTCTGCAGAGCAACCTGAGAGTCAGCCTTGGCCGGGGTAATGGTGAGAGTACCACAAGGATCAACTTCTGCATAGAATAGCCAGATCCTCAAGCGTGCCTTGTCACCCACAAATTGTTGACTAGGTAGATGAAAAGGTCTATGTGATGCTTGAAACAAGAGGATATGAAACTCAAAATAGTCACAGATTACCTGATGCTGCCTCACCCACAGCTGAAGGAGTATTTGGCATGACCCTGATTACTCGTCGATGACCAGACCATTCCTGCAGAAAAGGTATCACATGCAATCACTAATATCTAATGATGTATGATACAATACTTGTTACGGCACTTTTTTTTTGAAGATTTTTGTCTATCAATGATGTGCATCTTATGGTCACTATATCTTTTTCCTTTCTTTTCTTCCTCTTGTGAACAACATTGTATTGTAACTTGATCATTGCATTGTAAGTAAAAAAGTTAATGCACCACATGTTACATCCATAAAGTTTGATACATATAATTCATTTGATTGAGATAGTTTTAAGAAAACTCAATTTGAAAGTTCTTTTTTGTTAAATAATTAGTAAGCAATTATTTTAAATGCTATTTACGTACTAAGAGAACAATATGAAGATCTTTTGGTGTGCTAAGAATTTCATACCAATAATTTGGGTTATAGGAAAATGCCACTTCTATGCATGTTCTTATATGTTGTTAAGTCATTAGTATTTGGATTATTGGGTTATTAGGTTATTACCCATATTTACCCATATAACCTCCTTGTCTTCTATATATATCTTGTAACTCTCTTTTTATCTAATATACAATCGACTATTAAGGTTTTCTATTTCTCTACATGGTATCAGAGCAAGGTTAACTCTAACCCTAAAATCCACCACCTTCTCCTCAAAATTCCCCTTCTTCTCCCAAACACCTCCATCAAGTACCGCCCTACCTCCCTCCCATTAAGTGCCGCCCCCTCCTCAAAGTGCCGCCTCCTCCTCAAAACCCTAAAAAGGGTTGCCGCCACCTCCCTCCCATCTCCATCAATTGCCACCCCCTCCTCCTAGTGCCGACCCCACCTCAAAACCCTAAAAAGGGTTGCCGTGACTTCCTCCCTCCCATCTCCATCAATTGCCGCCACCTATCTCAAGTGCTGCGACCCTCCAAAGGGTTCCAAAAAGGTGTCGCCACCTCTTCATCTCAAAAAAGGTATCTCAACTATTCTAAAAATCAGATTTTTACTTCAGATCTAGTCTTCTTAATGCTCTATAAGACTTCTTTGGTGAGATATGCCCTATCTACTGCTTAAAAAACAGATTTTTATCTCTGATCTGACTATTTAATGCTCTATAAGACTTCTTTGGTGAGATCTGCTTTATCTACTGCTTAAAAATCAGATTTTTACACCTGATCTGGTTTCTTTAAGTTGTCTATACTACTGTCTGGTAAATAAGTTACTTGGTTTTCTTCATTACTGGCTGTTTACTACTACTGGCCATCTTTCTGGTGATTTCTCTGACCGACTAAGACTACGAGTCCATCCTCTACTATGACCTCTCCGATTATTGAAACTTCTGTCCCAAGACAATGTTGGGAACTACCGTGAACTTGAATAACTCTAACTACCTATTATGAGCGCAGGCATTCCGCATTTTCATTGGCGCTCAGAACAAATTAGTTCACCTCTTACAGCCTCCACCGCTGATACGGATCCCACGTATGTGACTTGACTCACTAAAAATTATTCTGTGCTGACATGAATTCTCAACAGTCTGAAGAAGAAGATTACTGGTAGTGTCATGTCCTGCCTACTACTAAGGACATATGGGATACACTGAAGGTGATGTATGACAATGAGAAGAATCTCTCGAGAGTATTTGAGATCTATGAGCGCATGTTTGAGCTCAAACAGGAAAACAGATCTATGTCTGAGTTCTATGGAGAACTCAAAGGTCTGATTGATGAGTTAGAGATGCATCAGACGTCTGTTACTGATGCGGCGACACTGAGAGGGTATCGTCAGAATCTCGCAGTGTCAATGTTTCTATCTAACTTGAGTACTACACTACGATCCCAGGTCGGGGGTCAGATTCTGAGAGGAGATAGTATTCCCACGTTGACTGCCACCTTCTCGAGAGTTACGAGTGTATCTACTGAAGCTGCTGCTTCCTCTGCACCTTTCATTGAGCAGTCTGCCATGATTTCTGGACATGATCATGATCGTGGCTGCGATTTTGGAGGACAAGGATGTGGATTTGTTGAAGGTGGACGTGACTCGTATGGAGGTACACAGAGTGCCTCTGAGAAAGGACCCCGACAATGCAAGCATTGTGGACGCAGTAATCACATCTCCGAGAAGTGTTGGGAGAAATTTGGTCGACCTAAGTGGGCACAACTTTCTGAGTCTGACTCCTCTGCTCCGCTAGCACTCCTCAGGACTATTCGTCTACTTCCTCCACTCTTCCTGAATCTTCCACGGCTGTACTAACACAGGAGAAAACTGATCAACTTCGACAGCTAAAATTCTCTTAGAACAATCTTTTAGCAACTCATGCATTTGCTTCAGGTCTGCACGCCTATACTGCCTCTCCTTAAAAGCCCTGGATATTAGACTCTGGAACCTCATCTCACATGACAGGTACTAAAGAAAAGTTTGTTTTCTTAAATATGTCCACTGCCTACCTCTCTGTTAAAATTGTTAATGGTACCCATCCACCTGTATTAGGCAATGGGATAGTTCAGGCTAATCCGTCCTTAACCCTACTGAGTCCTTTATGTTCCACGATTTCATGTTAGTCTCAAATCTATCAGTCAACTTACTAAATAAAATAACTGTAAAATAACGTTTTTCTCTTCTTATTGTGTGTTTTAGGACCTGTCGACTGGGAAGAGGATTGGTTCGGGACATGAGCGAGGAGGCATATACTATTTGGACGATGGAGTGACCCCTACGGGCTTGGTTGCAGGCCAGGATGATCCGTTTCATTGTGGCACCGGTGCTTGAGTCATCCTTTGTTGTAAAAGCTTAGTTTATAATTCCTTTTGAGTCATCTATCTCATTTTTAGGTTGAGTCTTGTGTGTTAGGTAAGCATCACGTGCTACCTTTCAGAGTCGAGTCAATAAACTTAGTAGTTCTACTTTTGAGTTGGTACATTCTGATATTTGAGGTCCTAGTTGGATGCCCTCTATTAAAGGTTTTAGATATTTTCTACTCTTTGTTGATGACTTCTCTCGCATAACTTGGTTGTATCTCCTAAAAAAGAGGTCAGAAGTGTCTAGTGTAATTGAGTCTTTTTTAATGAAATAAAAAATCAGTTTTCTACTTCTATTCGTGTGCTTTTTACTGACAATACCCTGGTGTATGTAAAAAAGAATGTATCTAATTTTTGTTCAAAAAAATGAAATTATTCATCAAACCTCTTGTTTTCATACATCCCAACAAAATGGAGTTGATGAAAGAAAACATAGACATATTCTAGATATTGCTAGAACCTTAATGATCCATATGAGTGTTCCGAAATATTTATGATTTGATGTTGTGTTGAGTGCTTGTTATCTAATTAATAGGATGCCTTCTTCTGTTCTCAATAAAAGATCTCTATTTTGTGGCTTTACACTAACAAAACTCCCTGCTCCATCACTCTCTGTGTTTTTGGATGCACTTGTTTTGTTCAGGACTTGTCTCCTGAGCTAATAGTTATCTCCTAGATATATAAAGTGTGTCTTCGTTTGGTATTCTAGAACACAAAAAGAATACCGTTGCTATAATTCTTCCGCAACCAAGTATTTGGTGTTTGTCGATGTCACATTCTTCGAGTTTGTTCTATATTTCTCTACACAGGTTCCTATTATCGTATCTGAGATTGTTCCTCCTTCACTGTCTGTGTCATTGCCTACGCCTGTTGATATAGATTCTGTCAGTGCCACCAGCAGAAACTACAGATTTACCTGTATCAAAGTCAGTTCAAGATTTCAGATAATCTACACTCATCGCCCAAAGGTTCCTACCTCTAAACCAGTTCCGGCTAACCCATCTCCGGTTGACGGTCCTCCACCATTAGCTTCTCCTTTTGATCTTGATATTCCTATTGCCCTTCAAAAAGGTAAACGATCTTGCACTGATCACCCTATTTCTAATTTTGTTTCTTATGATCACCTAAATCCCACTGTTCGACAGTTTGCTCTCTTTATCTTTTAAGTCTATATCCAGGTGTTATACAGAGGTTTTATTGGTACCTGCCTGAAAACAGGCAATGGATGAGAAAATAAGAGCTCTTACTTCTAGAGGAACTTGGGAGTTAGTTTCTGCACCAAAAGATGCGGTGGTTGTTAGTGGTATCTGAATATTTGCTCTAAAGTACCGCCCAGATGATTCTGTGCATAGATATAAGGCCAGGCTCATGGCTAAGGGTTATGCTCAAACATATGACATAGACTATTTTGAGACGTTCTTGTCAGGATGAACTCTATTAGGATTATGTTCTCTATTATTGTTAACTTGTCATGACCATTGTTCCAACTGGATGTCAAGAACGCCTTCTTATATGGGGATCTTCAGGAGGAAGTGTATATGGAGCAACCTCCAGGTTATGTTGCTTAGGGAGAGACTAAAATCAGTCGTCTAAACAAAGATATATATGAACTCAATCAGAGTTCAAAGGCGTGATTTGAGAAGTTTAGTCTTATCATTTCTGGTATTAGCTTTTGCCAATGTCATTCAAATCACTTTGTCTTCGTTCGGTGCACAAGGTCTGGCATTGTAGTTCTGGCTGCTTATGTTGATGATATTTTTCTGACAGGGATTGACTCGACTGAGATAGTGAAAACTAAGATGTATTTCAAGCGTCATTTTGTGACTAAGGACATGAGACGTCCAAAATACTTTCTGAGAATTACAGTTGCATATCAAAAATACAGTGTACTTCTTTCTCAGCGAAAGTATGCTCTGGACCTTCTGGAGGAAAAAGATTTTTGGGATCCAAGCCTGCCAATACCCCAATGGAAGTCAATGTGAATTTATGATTTGATGACAGTCATACACTTGATGATCCAGAAAGATATAAAAGATTGATTGGGAAACTAATCTTTCTTACGGTGACTAGGCAAGACCTAACTTTTGTTGTAGGAGTTCTGAATAGATTCATGCATCAATCCAGAGAGACCCATTGGTTAACTGCGACAAGGGTTCTAGCTTACATCAAGAGTTATCCAGGAAAAAAGTTAGTGCAAAGGCAACATGGACATGTACACATTTCTGGATACTCTGATTCAGGGTATGTTGGTGATCGAGGGGATAGAAAGTCTACTACTGGTTATTGCACCTTTGTTGGGGGGAATCTGGTGACTTAGAGGAGCAAGAAATAAGATGTCTCGCTCAAGTGCTGAAGCTGAGTGTAGAGCTATGTCTCATACGGCATGCGAGATAGTGTGGTTAAAAAATTTACTGATAAAGCTTGGTTTCAGACAGCCTGGACCCATGCCTATGCATTGTGATAATCAGCATGTCATCTATGTTGCCCAAAACCCAGTGTTTCATGAAAGAACCAAACATATTGAGGTCAACTATCACTTTGTGAGAGATGCTTGGACCACGAAGGTGGTTATGTTTTAGTTCACACTGTCTTCGAAGCAGTTAGCCGATTAACTTACCAAAGCTGTCTCACCTCAGGTGTTTTCTAATCTTTGTAACAAGCTGGGCATGTTGAATGTCTATGCTCCAGCTTGGATGGAGTGTTAAGTCATTAGTATTTGGGTTATTAGGTTATTGGGTGATTACCCATATTTACCCATATAACCTCATTGTCTTCTATATGTGTGTGTGTGTGCACGCGTGTGTAGTAACTCTCGTTTATCTAATATACAATCTACTATTAGGGGTTTCTATTTCTCTACATATGTAATCTATTATGTTATGTAAATTACTTTTGGTCGGTCGGTCTATGCCCAAACAGGGGGGGAGGGCATAAAGGAAGTTTACACATAAACCCTCCAAAACACTTCTCTGCATAAAGTCCAAAAAACACAATGAAATATTTTAGCACATCTACTTGTACATCCATGCACTTAAATTTAGAGGTTTGTAAATACATCTATAGCCTTAAATTTGTACACTCTCCAAACCATTCCCAGTGCATCTTTTGGATGTTCACTACTGTATGCTCCTTTCACAACACATCTAGGGCCCACATGTGGTGCATTGATTCAGATATACACTGTAAGATATTCAGCCTTTGATAATGTGTACCGGTCTCTTCTGATACATCTGACAAGATACATGTAATGTTTATTGTACGGGAACTGCAAAGCTTAGCACAACTACAGGCAGGGTTGGCCCATCCAAAGGTGGTCAGATTGGAGTATGGGTGTGCAGCTTTACATACTATGTGGGCCCAATAACTAAAAGCTTAAACTTTGAATAAACAAGATATCAGAGCTTTGAGGCTAAGAAAAAAAAGCAAAGGTTTAAATACTTCCAGCAATATCATGTTATTCCTCCTTTGAGTCTGTTATCTACTCATCTTCCACATTTAGAACAATTTGTGTTTCCTTCCATGCGAGGGGCAGTGTTCTGATTTGGTTTAAATAATATATGATCCCACTATTTAACAGCTTAAACTTTGGGTAAAGTGGTTACCAACAGACACAGACATAAACTCAACTCTAACGATGGATTGGACCTAAACCAAAACCCCGGCCACATCTGAAACTAGCTCCAAACAAGACATCTGAAGTCCTTGGCATACCCAAATAGAACTTATGATTCTCAGTCCTCTATGTTGGTCGTCCCTGTAGTCCAGAAATCAATCAACCCATAGTACAACTTACACTTCGTAACTAGCCCTAGTCTTAATTAATCCTCAAGATATAAATGGTATCAAATAATTATAATCCCAGAAGGATTCAGGCAAAATTTCTACTAAAATATAATATGAAGAAAACAGCCTATGCCTCAGTGCGACATTTGTTTCAAGAGTAGTTGCTGAAATTTGTAACAAAATAAAAATAAGGAACAAGGAAAGAGAGTTCCACGAATACCTGCAACTCTTTTAATTTGATTCCTGCAGCAACTGACACTAAAACTTTCTCCTCTGAAAAGGAGGGCTTCAACTCCAAAAGCACATTTTTCACTGCAAAGAAATTGGGCCTCCTGAATGTTAAAATGAAATAGATTTCAACCAAGAGAACATTAAACAACTTACTAACTCCACCAAATAAATAATAATTGAACAATCCAGTAAAAGATTTTGATCAAAATACATTGAACATTTATTGAAAATTATAAGCACCATTTTCATCTCAGAACACTGATCACTGGTGTTAGAGAACATGCACACATGTACACATGCATGCATGAGTACGTGCGTGCATATGTATGCATATATGTAGTATGTATGTATGTATGTCCACATATAAGTATTAATCTCATAAGGACAAATTGAACATAGTAAATAGAATTTTATTTTCTTCCTCATAAAAGAAGCAAAAAGAGATCACTTATACACTGTACAGCACATGAAAATAATCAAAAAGTGTGGTAAGGCATGTTAAAGTATCTACCCTTGGCACTGAACTAGGTCCCTCATCATGTAAGCACTTTAAACTAATGAGATGCTAACAACTTGTATATTGACTGAGTTATCATTTTTCATCAGCTTCCAACATGTACACTGATTGACATGAATTTATACCATTTTATTGCTCTCATTTATTTATATTTTTGTACATAAATAATGCTACTCGAGTATTTTTAGTAGTTTTGCAGTATAAGTTTACCAAAAAGAAAAAAGACCGCAATTTAGCATCTTGAAAGAGTGACCAAGCCAAAAAGAGATTTAATGGAAGACTTTATGTTGTTGGCACTACTCTACGGCTATTGAAAATCACATGCAAGAAAGTTACAACTAAATCAAAGAAGTTGGAGTCCAGTAGGAGCTGAGAAGCAGTTTCACAAAAGTTCAAGAGCTTAAATGTAAATTATGGCCGAAACTCTAATTTATAAATTGTTATTCTCTTTTATGTGTAAAGTTGTATTTGTGATAGATCTTCACGTAAAATAGCCAAATCCTAGGCTATAAATATCCATGTAAAGGCTAGGGTTTGGGGAGCCTTGTTTTTGGACAGTTTTTGACTTTTTGTGGCCACACAACTTTCCTCTATTATGAAAAATATTTCGATCAATTCTTCCTCGTTCTGCACCTCGGTTCATAGAGCATGTCCGTCTTTGCCTCGTTCAACGCGCAAAGAAAGGAGCTGCTTGGCCTCATCATCTTGCGCATGTCGGGGCCCACATGACCTCGGCAGTGAGTGGAATAAGGCTCCTGCATGAATTGAAGTTGGTGCATGCAAGTTGGGCCCTCAAGGGTGAATGTTGCTACCATGTACAGGTAAGAGTTATTAGTTAGTATTAGTCTAATTTATAATATTAGTTAATTCAATTAGCTTTATTAGTTTAGCAAAGTTACTGACTTGCTGCCATTAGTCATTTAGTGTTTATTTTAGTCATTTTAACTATTTGCAATTAATTTATTAGTAAGGTAGTTATGCTTGTTTTATTAAAAGGTATATTGTTATTTGTTTGAGCATGCGTAGCTAGATTTCCTTCTGACATTTAGGGGAGATGAACCTAAGCTAGATTATTTTGTGGTCAATTATAGATCTTTTAACTAGAATGTTTGCACACCAATTGACCTACCACTTTTAGGAAATTAATTTCTAGAGCAACTAGATATTTGACAGGCTATGTATCGGGGGTTAATAGTACATGCTTAGGTTTTGTTGCCTTTCTACTATTTATTTAATTTAGTTAATTTACCTTAGATGGATCATGTAACTGGATAATACCCTCTGCTTACGTCTAGTATTCAGACTTACTTTGCCTAATAGAAGTAAAAAATTTTAGTGAGTAACAACAGACCAGTATGGAGAACGAGATTGACTACTTGATTCTGATTTAGGGGATTCGACCTTAGGTGTTTGACTTTTCTAGATTAACTCTTAATTTAGAAACTTACAAAACCCACAAATCTTTTCACCCAATTCGCCTAATTCGTGTTAGAAACATTTAATTCGTGTTAGGAACATTTAAAAATACCTTCCGTGTGGACCGACGCTCAAGTGTTACATCGAACGACCGTGCACTTGCGGTAATTTTAAAACAGGAGAGCGAAATCTCCCCCATCAAGTTTTTGGCGCCGTTGCCAGGTAACAGTGTTTTCTTTAGTCTTTGCACTTTTACCAGATTGATTTAAAAAAATCATAAAAACAAAAATCACAAAAAAATTAGTGTAATCCATACATCACACTTTTCAAATCCTTACCTATACTGATATATGTCAGCTTGGGCACGTGATTCAACAGAATGTATAGTCAGCATAAAATCGAATGAGACTAAAATGACTGACTCTATTTACCTATGATCCTCATGGAGATGTTACCCGCCTCGATCATCACACCCATCATGCATCAGATTGCTGGAAGCCACGGGAACAACTACGAGCTGAAGCCACAATACATAACGATGCTTCCCAAATTTTCCGGGCTGGCATCTGAAGCCGCCTATATGTTCATCAACGAGTTCAAAGAGATTTGCGCAATGATGAAGATCCAGCAACTGAGTAACGATGAAGTCAAGTTAAGGTTCATCCCTTTCTCACTCCGGGACAATACAAAGAAGTGGCTATACAGCCTAACAACAAACTCAATCACCACATGCGCAGAGTTTGTTGTAGCCTTCTGAACAAATTTTTCCCTATGCACGACAAGCCAAGAATTCGGAGTGAAATTATTCAATTCAGACAACGGGACAAAGAACCTTTTTGGAGATACTTAGAAAGGTTTAAGGACCTTCTAGCTCAATGTCCCCATCATGCCATTGAATAGTAGTGTCTCTGTCAGATAATCTACGAGGGTGTCCATTACAGTTCGAAGACCCTTCTCGAATGCATGAGTTATGGTGACTTCATGAGGATGACAGATGATGTTGCATAGAAATTCTTTGAAGAAATGACAGAAAAAATCATGCAGTAGGAAGGGTTCAATGAGAAGCCACCAACTACAAATTCAACTACTACATCAAGGAGTGACATACATTCGATTGAAAACTCCATTGCAGTCGAAGTAAAGATGGCAGCACTCATGAGAAGGATTGAAGTATTGGAAAGCAAGATGACTCTTCAACAATTCGAACAAAGTAAATCAGACCTCTGTACCAAGTTGATTTAACTGTCAATCTCCAACTCATGTCATGAAAGATTACCCATTCCTTCCAAGATGAACAGTCAAGGACAACAGTTAAATGCTACTTATCAGCGACAAAAGAATGATCCATATGCACCAACATACAATTCAGGGTGGAAAGAATCACCCCAACTTTTCATGGAATCAAGGAGGAGGATATCAAAGAGGGGCAACAATAAGTGCAACCCAACCAAGTGGTTCACAATATGCTAAGCCAAACGCATTCCCTCATCAACAACTGGCCTTTGTGACACCACAATCCACTCCAGCATATGCAAATCCATCAATGCCACCACCCAGATTTGAGAGCGAACAGAAGTTGAACACCATGAAGAACTTCAACTCATTTATGCAATCGACAAATCAGCTATTTCAATCCAATCAACAAGCTATACAATAACTCACGTTGCAAATGAGTAAGATGTCATCTCAAATGGTTGAAAGGGATAGAGGAACTTTTCCCAGCCAACCTAAGATTAATCCCAGGGATACCAGAGCTAACACTTCAAATTCAGCTCAACTGAATGCGATTCACACATTACGGTCGGGGAAGGAGGTGGACAATCAGGTGAAAATTCTCATTCCTACAAACTCAGTTGATCCGGTGATAGACCCATCATCCTAAAGCTCTAGCAAAGCAGATGACAAGAAAGCCGAGGAAGTTATCGAGCCTATTTATGATCCACCGGTTGGTCCGACTCCCTTCCAAACAGGCTCCGATCCAAGAAGAACACAACGCAGATGGAAAAGATTGTAGAAATCTTCAAGCAAGTGAAAGCGAATGTTCCTTTTCTTGACACTATTGAACAAGTCTCGTCCTATGCCAAATTTTTGAAGGACTTGTGCACTAAGAAGAGAGCACTTCAAATGCCTAAGGTCTTCTTAGCTGCAAATATCAGTGGAATAATCCAAAATAGCATGCCAGTGAAATATAAGGACCCTAGGTGTCCAACTATTTCCTGTACAATTGGAACCACTGTTATTGACAAGGTGCTGTTAGACTTGGGGGCGGGTGTAAACTTGCTTCCTTACTCAGTTTACAAGAAGTTAGGAGTGGGTGAGTTGAAACCGACAAAGGTCATTTTCCAACTAGCTGACAGGTCAGTTAAAGTTCCATTGGGAGAGATTGCAGATGTGCTTATAAGGTCGGTGAATTCATCTTCCCAGTTGATTTTGTTGTCCTTGAAACTGCACATGTAGAGAACCCAAAAGGGCAGATTCCTGTGATTTTGGATAGACCATTTCTAGCTACTTTGAATGCTTTGATTAACTGTCGTAGTGGGTTGATGAAACTCACCTTTGACAATATGACAATTGATCATAATATTTTCAACTTAGAAAACCAATCAAATGATCACCTTGACCAGCCTTTTAATGTTAACTGGATCCAAGGGATACCAAGTGAACACTTCAAAGATGAAGGATCTGACATCAAGTAGATTAATCAAGAGTCAGATCTTGATGAAGTGAAAAGCTGGTATGATAAGATAGACCAATATGTCAGCCAGGCTTCATTACAATAGTGGGAATCATATCTTGAGCCAAGTTGTGCAGTGTCTGTACCCCGACCTCGTTTACCTGATGAAAAACCATTTGAGTTAGAGTTTGAGCCCTCATTAAATGCTCTTGAGGATAATGTGATTCATGGCATGCAAAACAATCATAGTGATGATAACTCAAAGAGGCCAGACTCTGAGAAAATATCTCGAAGTTTTGAAGAAATCTTTGATGACGAATTCAGAATGTATGAGGAAGCTCAACAAGAAATGCAAATCAATAACGATCATAGCGAATCTGATTTTGTGCACTCTGATCAAAGTTTTGAAAGCATTTATAATGAAGAGATCAACATATTTGAAGAATTTGAGCTAGTGATAAACTCTAAGTGTCTCGGTTCATATCTTAAACCTTTCATTAAGGAGTGTGCACCCCAGTCTCACCCACCTGTGGAGGAGCCACTTGGGCTAGAGCTTCTGGCTGGCAATTTCGAGATAAACATGATTCACGACATGTCTAGAATTCATATTAATGAAAATCCTATGAACGATGACTCATGCCACTTCAAGCAAGATAAGTGAATATTCAACAATGAAATTAGGTTCTTTGAGAACAAAAACTCTTGCTCAAGTCACAATGAGAAAATGAGGTGGTATAATGACACCAAAGATAATAGTGGAGTCTGCGAGGATATTTCTAACGATGATCTTGCTGAGTTAGTTAAACATGAAAAGGGAAATGAAAACAATACGAGACTAAGTGCTTATGTTAAGGGAGTGAGTCCTCTGTCTGACTAGCTAAAAAGAAGAAAGCAAAAGAAAAAAAAAGAAAGAGAAGTGTGAAAATCAAGTTTGACGGGGGTTGTGCTGAAATGATGAAGGGTTCTAATGGTCATGTCAACTCGTTGAAGAGAACCCACCTTGAAAGTGAAAAAAGATCAAGGGGGAGGAACCGCCATAACTTAAGGCAGGTGTGGGGGGAGATGTGACTTTAGACATATGTATATTAATTTTATTTTTCTTTGAGTTTGTGAGTCTTTTTATTTCTCTTCTAGTCAATTGAGTTAGTATAGTTTTGATGTTTAGAGAGTTGTTTTATGTATTTCTTTCTCTAACCTTGGTGCCGAGTTTATTATAATAGATACATGATAAGCGAGGATGCATACACAGGGAGTAGTTTTTTGATTGCTTCTACAACATGATTTTTCGATGCACTGTGAGTTATCTACAATTCTAGCATAGTGGATTGTTTGACTATTATGATCATGTGCATGATTTGTGAGTATATTACCTGCTATTTATCTCCTTGTTCATTTGCATGCATGAGGACATGGCACAATTTAAGTGTGGGGGGGAGATTTACATATTTCTTTTTAGAGTCCTTTGGTTTTGTTTTGATTTTAGGTTTTTTGTTTCATCTTCTTTTCTTTTTAGGTGTTTTGGAGTCTTTGTTCAAAAAAAATTGAAAATTTTAAAAGATTTCTACAAATAGCTAGCTATCATGTAAGTGAATAAGGATCCATGAGTGGATTTTAACGGTGAAATCGAGATGAAAGAATCGTAGAATCTTAAAATAAAGAGTATAATCTAGAATCTGATAAACTATCTAAACTTAGTTTAAGTGATTATGTACCCTACAACACTTACACTTAATGGTTCAAGGGCTTGGGGATGTTGATTACAACTGTAATACTTTAAAAAAATTTAACATAAATGGTTAAAAAATTTATTTATTAAGTCTTGTCTTGTGGCCTCAATTGCTCGAGTGATTAAGTCTGTAAGAGTGTCTCTACACTTAATGTCATAAAGCCATCTGGTTTGGGTACATTGGCCTAAATCTCGTTACATAGGTAGCTGAGAAAGTCTAATAGGACAAGACAATGAAAAAAATCGAACAGTTTTGATTATTAATTAGTTAGGTGTTTTGGCCTCAGGAAGCCTTGGTATTTACGCGAAGATAGTTAGAAATATTTTTTAAAAAGAAGAAAAAATAGAAAAAAATATTATTACAAAATAAGTATGAAAGTTGGAGTCAAATATTCTCAAACCTAAGAACTATATCACTATCACGGGGTGCATAGGATCTAAGACTTAGGATATACGGTGTAAAGTTTTGGATTTGAGCCAATATTTTATAGACAATATGATTTCTTAAATTGAGGTTTTACTTGAAAATGAAACTCTTGAAAACTTATAATCTTGCTAACTGGTTAACTTGAGTAGATAAAAAAATTCTATTATTTTCAATTTTTCCTTTCTTGATTTTAAGCTATTCTTATTTTACTTTGTTTATTTCTTTATCTCATTCTTTCATAGATTTTGTGGGTGTAATCCACTGAAAACTCTCACGAGATAAAACTCGTCCTCTAGGGGTAACCTAGGGGTTAACGGCTTGTTGCACGTGCTAAGTACAGTCGTGATTCCTACGAAAGTGAATTAGGATAGTTTAATTTTTCTATTTGTTTGTTTTTAGTTTTCTTTTTATTTGTTTTGCTCGAAGACTAGCAAAAAATAGGTGCGGGGGTATTTGATTGACATGAATTTATATCATTTTATGCTCTCATTTATTTATATTTTTTATATATAAATAATGATACTCGGGTATTTTTAGTGGTTTTGCAGTACAGGTTTACCAAAAAGAGAAAAGATTGTAATTTAGCATTTCGAAAGAATAACCAAACCAAAAGAGATTTAATGAAAGACTTGATATTGTCAGGACTGCTCTACGACTATTGAAGATCACATGCAAGAAAGCTACAAGTAAATCAAAGAAATTGAGTCTAGTATGAGCTAAGAAGCAGTTTCACAAAAGTTCAGGAGCTTAAATGCAAATTATGGCCAAAATTCTAATTTGTAAATTGTTATTCTCTTTCTATGTAAAGTTGTATTTGTGGTGGACCTTTATGTAAAATAGCTAAATCCTAAGCTATAAATATCCATGTAAAGTTTAGGGTTTGGGGAGCCTTGTTTTTTGCCAGTTTTTGACTTTTTGTAGCCGCACAACTTTCCTCTATTATAAAAATATTTCGATCAATTCTCTCGTTCTGCACCTCGGTTCATAGAGCACGTCCATCTTTGCCTCGTTCAACGCACAAAGAAAGGAGCAGCTTGGCCTCATCACCTTGTGCATGTTGGGGCCCACATGACCTCGGCAGCGAGTGGAGTAAGGTTCCTGCATGAATTGAAGTGCATGTAAGTTGGGCCCTGAAGGGTGAATGTTGCTATCATATACAGGTAAGAGTTATTAGTTATTAATTAGTATCAGTCTAATTTATAATATTAGTTAATTCAATTAGCTTTATTAGTTTAGCAAAGTTACTGACTTGCTGCCATTAGTCATGTAGTGTGTATTTTAGTCATTTTAACTATTTGCAATTAATTTATTAGTAAGGTAGTTATGCTTGTTTTATTAAAAGGTATATTGTTATTAGTTTGAGCATGCGTAACTAGATTTCCTTCTGATATCTAGGGGAGATGAACCTAAACTAGATTATCTTATGGTAAATAAATCTCTTAACTAGAATATATGCACACCGATTGACCTACCACTTTTAGGAAATTAATTCCTAGAGCAACTAGATATTTGACAGGTTATGCATCGGGGGTTAATAGTCCATGCTTCGGGTTTTGTTGCCTTTCTGCTAGTTGTTTAATTTAGTTAATTTACCTTTGATGGATCACGTAAGAAGATAATACCTTGTGCTTAGATCTAGTGTTCAGACTTACTTTACCTAATAGAAGTAGAGATTTTGGTGAGTAACAACCAACCAGTATGGAGAACGAGATTGACCGCTTGATTCTACTTTAGGGAATTCGATCCTAGGTGTTTGACTCATCTCTCTTAATTTAAAAACGCACAAAACCCACAAATCTTTTCATCCAATTCGCCTAATTTGTGTTAGGAATATTTAGAAACACCTTCCCTATAGACCGACCCTCAAGTACTACACCGAACGACCGTGCACTTGCGATAATTTTAAAACAAGAGAGCGAAATCTCCCCATCATGCTCTAAAATTGTGCCATCATAACAAGATGCAACCAGCTGCAACCTAAAATCTGAAAGCTCTGAAGTTTCAAATTACTACAATATGATCATAAAAGTGTAAAAAGTCAACTATAGAACTTAACTGTTTCATCCAAAGAAAATTTAACTACTTTAAGAGCATATAATAAGAGCATACCCATTTGAGGCTTCACGGAGAGAATAACTATATCGCTCTTATCAACGACCTATACATGGGAAAGTGTTAAGATGAGGGGGGAAAAAGAAAACTTATACCAAAATGAAAAATATTTTGCACAATTTTTTGCCATCAAGTTTCCACTACTACAGAAAAGAACAAAATTTCCTGGGTAGAAAAACTTTCAGACACAGATGAGCATGAATCTGAAAGAATCAGATTATAGGTCAAATAGAAAAGGAAAAGGCTTAATAGGAATGGAGCATGAAAAGTGACTTCAGGCTGAGTATTAGTTATTGACGATAAAGATTCAAATCACACTATCACAGTAACAAAATGCATTCTTGAGGGGTGGGCAAAGTAATTGAGACAAAATAAAACTGAATGTTACATTATCAAAACAGATTTTTCTTATAAACTAGTGCTTGAATAAAATTATCAAATATAAAGCAAACACAAAATAGCAAAAGAAAAGGAAAAAGAAATCATGGATAAATTTTTTTGCAATACCAAGTAAACAAGCAACAATTTTTTTAAGCATCATATAAATCGGTGAAGGCAAACAAACATTTTCTTTGCCCATACCTAAAAGCCTATGAATTAGAACCTTCCTTGACCATACACCTAATTACCTAAAAGCCTCTGAATTAGAAAAACTTAGCCTGAGCCCTGCCCCTGCGTACAAAATATGTTGACATCACTCCCTAAGAAACTTCATATACATGCCCCTATTGAGCTAATTATTATATTGGCTCCGAGAGCAACAAACACATAGATAAGTATTTTACGATTAAGGGCGTGTTTGGTTGCAAGGAAGTGGGCGGAAGTAAGGAAATAGGGAAGTATAATTGTTCACTTCCCTATCTATCCAAACACTGGAAAAGAAAAATAAGAAAACCCTTTTTCCTTTTTTCTTCTCTCTTTTACACAACCATTTCCTCACTTCCAGAGTGCTACAATTAATTTTGTGGTCATGTAAATCTCATTTGTAATAAGTTGTAGCATAAAACAGTTAATTTTTGGTCATGTAAATCTCATTTGCATTCTAATTACAGTCTATTTTTTATTTTTCTTAATTAATTTTTATTTTAATATTATTTTGCGGTCAACTTTGTAGTCAACTTTTCTACTTCCACTTTTCATTACCATCCAAGCACCGGAAAAGACATAACATTTTTCAAACTACACTTCCCAACAACATCCAAACACCGGAAAACTTACTAACAAATTCCTAAGTTTCAAAGGAAACTATTATCACTTCCTCACTTCCTTACTTCCTCACTTCCACCCTTAACCAAACAGGCCCTAAGAAGCAATTGCTTCTTGTACAGATTGTGTATTAATCTACTATAACTATAGAATACCCCATTCTCACGAACGGCTGCATTTATCCGAATGATCCACAAACGACGAAAGTCCCTCTTTTGCCTACCCCTATCTCGATAAGAGGAAACCAAAGCTCTCATTTTCTGTTGAGTAGCGGTTCGGGTAAGCCTTGAATGAGCCCCTATAAAGGTTGATGCAAATAAACGAATTTTTGTTCGACGTCTCCGAGCTATATATCCTCGTTTAACTCTGGTCATTGAATCAAATTAAACTTTAATGAATAACTAATTGATTTCTCTTCTTTAAGTCATCCTTTTATCCCCCGAGTGATTAATAACAAAACGGATTTTTCCGATATATAAAATATAAATTCCAATGGCTTTTGCTACTATGACCTTCCCAACCACTATTTTTTTCTTACAGGTATTTTACCTTGGAAATAGGAAATTCTAGCGATTAAATAAAAGAAAAAAAGTGGGTTCCGTCGTTTCTATGGTTACTTCGTAAACGGTGAGGTCCTCTCTATACACCGGAGCCCCTCTTTCATTTAATCAAATGTTATTGTGAACTTGTATAGTTCACTCTCCTTTGCTCTACCAATCAATTATACAGTAATAGTTCTTTTCACAAGAAAGGATATCCATACAGTGACGGCATTTAATTATGAAAGTGGCTAGGTAGCAGACCTTGTTAGTCCGTTTCTTCAAAAATAGGAACATAACCTTTTTACCTCTTATAGTACTATTTCCTCCGCTTAATGGAAAACTATTTGCTATGCTACCAATGGGGAATCGCTTCTCATCTCAAATTGAGGTGATTGGATTTGCACCAATGGAACCCATAAATTTTAACTTCATACACAAAATATATAAATATATGATAGATCTTTATTTTTTTAAGTTTATTTTAGATAGTAAATGGTTTTTTTCGCTCTATCTATCCTATTCATTGGTACTGGTGATTGATACTGGAAAAATTGTTTCATTTGTTCGAACTCATGATCTAAACGAGTCGCACATACACCCTAGTACATATTCCCCTACGCTGAGGACACCCTCGAAGCGCGGGGGATTTCGTGATATTTCTTATTGGTTGTCTTGTGTTTCTAATAAGTTGTTTAATTGTCGGCATAGCATAATGTATATAACAAAATAGGTTGGTTTAGAATCTTTAGATCGATCTTAACTTGATGATTGATGATTATGAATTATTTCCATTCAATATAAAATCGCGAAAAATTCGAATTATGGTTTGAAGCGGAATCATGTATTTACACGGAATCCTCAGTATTTTCATTTTCGACCGCTACAAGATCAACAATTCGATGAGCTTGGGCTTCTTTTGCTGACATAAAAACATCCCTTTCCATGTCCTCAGATATAACCCATAAAGGGTTGCCTGTTCTTTGTACATAAACCTTTGTGAGGGTTTCACGAAGTTTCAGTAGTTCTTCCGCTTCCAGGATAAATTCGCCTGCTTGCGTCTCATAAAAAGAACTAGCGGGCTGGTGAATCATAACCCGGATAATATTTGATATAACATCATGCATAAACGGTTCTTCTATCTCGCACGATTGGGCTAAAGTGAGGGATAAAAAAACAAGAAAAAAAAACAAACAGAATTTAACAGCCGTACAGGCATCTTTTGTGCATTGCATACGGCTCTGCAATGGAATTTCCTTTCTATTCTATCGAAGAAAAAAAGAGAATCTATCCGATCCTGATCGTTGAATGATCCATTTACCACCCTTCCTTTTGTATTGTAGGAGTAAAAAAAATACTATGATGGTTCTGTTGCTCTCTATATTTATCTCGTCTGCAATTTAGCAATCCTAAAGTTTCTTTTGATATGATCAAATAAGGAAAAATGATCTCTTTTTTTTCATTTTGGCACTCTTTCTTTCGTAACATAAATATCAGAAGGAGACTTCTGGTGTGGAAGAAAAATGGTTTGTGACGCTGAAAATGTACTCCCGACACAAATAAAATCAAATCGGAAATAACCTTTGTTTCATACTACAATCTCGATACAAAATCTCGTGTTAGGAAAAACAATAATAGTTTGTTCATATCGACCTCGAAGTGCCATGCTATTATTACCTATTATTCACATTTGATATGGCGAAGGCATAGTCTTCTTCTTTTTTTTTCAAATAAAAACTCATTGGCGCCAAGCGTGAGGGAATGCTAGACGTTTGGTAATTTCTCCTCCGACCAGAATAAAAGATCCCATTGAAGCGGCTAATCCCATGCATATTGTATGTACATCAGGCGAAACAAATTGCATAGTATCATAAATGGCTATTCCTGGTATTACCCATCCGCCGGGAGAGTTTATAAACAAATAAAGATCCTTAGTATCATCTTCTATACTGAGATATACCATGAGACCAACAAGTTGATTTGAGATCTCTCTATCAACTTCTTGGCCTAAAAAAAGTAATCTTTCTCGATAAAGTCGGTTGATTAGGACAAAATTGTATCCCTTTTGAACCGTACGTGCACCTTTGGATGCATACGGTTCAAAAAATTGCGAAAAAAGAATCAACGTGTCGATTCCAATCCTATCTCTTTTTTTTACAGATTTCCGTTTTTCTAATGAAAATGAAGGGGTTTTTCTTCTATTTTTCAAAAAAATATGAGTTTTAGCTCCCTTCCCTAAAAAAAAAGAATTTACTGAACTTAACTTATTTATTTTTATTGAATTAACCTTCATTGATGTATTGTTTCGTCGAGATTCAAATCACGATGTCATTTTCTTGTTCCTGAATGGGTCCTTTCAATTCTTTTAGGTTCATGTTCTACTCCGGGGAAAGATCTGCCCAAATTCTATTTGCACATGTAGGACAAATGATCTCAGTACCATTTCTTTTTGCTACGACTTTTTCAATTCATTTTATGCCTCCCCCAAACTATTCGATGTATTCATCATACTGGTTGGCATGGCAGTTTGAGATCACCCCCATAATTAAATACTAAGCATCGTCTATGCTACAAGTGGTAATTCTACATATATTACTATTACCAATTTGGTATTTTCTGAACGGAGCCTGGATACTTGATTTTATTAGTCCAAGTCAACCATAAATTCTTCTAATTGATAATACTGATCCTCAATATAAATTAATCTAATTTCACTTCACGCTCTGAATGATTGATTCTTCAATCAATACAATATTTCTTGGGCGAAACAGAGGATATCTCAATCGGGGGAGAAAACAGTAAATCCCATATGACCCAATATGTCTGACAAGTCGCACTATACGTCAACCCAAACTGCATCTTCCTCTCTAGGACTCCGAAAAGGTACTTTTGGAACACCAATAGGCATTAAATTAAAGAAAAAATTAAGTACTATACTTCACTTTAATATGGAAACGTAAGAATCAGTTTATTGTCTTCATCATTTTTTTCCTGTTTATTCTAGTTTATACATAAATTGGAAGGTTTTTAGAGAAAGACAGAATGAATAAATCAAAATTTGAATGAAGGGATCGACTGTTCGAATAATAAACAAGTATTCATGCATTCGTTCCCACAAAATGGGACCAATGCTCCGATTGCGAATTGGCACTTATCGGGTATAGAATAGATCTGCTTCTCTTTGTTCTTACGAACAGATTTTTCCATTATTTTCAACGGAATAGAATAAATAGTAACCTTTTCTCATACAGAATCCACTGAAAAGTACATAACATAGTATATTCCAATGCGATAAAGTTACATAGTGTCTATTTTTCTTTGATAAAGGTGTATTTCCATGGGTTTGCCTTGGTATCGTGTTCATACTGTCGTATTGAATGATCCCGGTCGATTGCTTTCTGTCCATATAATGCATACGGCTCTAGTTTCGGGTTGGGCCGGTTCGATGGCTCTATACGAATTAGCGGTTTTTGATCCCTCTGACCCCGTTCTTGATCCAATGTGGAGACAAGGCATGTTTGTTATACCCTACATGACTCGTTTAGGAATAACCAATTCGTGGGGTGGTTGGAGTATTTCAGGAGGAACAATAACCAATCTGGGTATTTGGAGTTATGAAGGCGTGACAGGGGCACATATGGTGTTTTCTGGCTTGTGCTTTTTGGCGGCCATCTGGCATTGGGTGTGTATTGGGACCTAGAAATATTCTGTGATGAACGTACGGGAAAACCCTCTTTGGATTTGCCCAAGATCTTTGGAATTCATTTATTTCTTTCAGGGGTGGCTTGCTTTGGTTTTGGCACATTTCATGTAACAGGCTTATATGGACCTGGAATATGGGTGTCCGATCCTTATGGACTAACTAGAAAAGTACAATCCGTAAGTCCAATGTGGGGCGCGGAAGGTTTTGATCCTTTTGTTCCAGGAGGAGCCGTCTCTCATCATATTACAGCAGGTACACTGGGCATATTAGCGGGCTTATTCCATCTTAGTGTCCGTCCGCCTCAACGTCTATACAACGGATTACGTATGAGCAATATTGAAACTGTACTTTCTAGTAGTATCGCTGCTGTTTTTTTTTTTGCAGCTTTTGTTATTGCTGGAACTATGTGGTATGGTTCAGCAACTACCCCAATCGAGTTATTTGGTCCCACTCGTTAACAGTGGGATCAGGGATACTTCCAGCAAGAAATATATCGAAGAGTTGGTGCTGGACTAGCCAGAAATTTGAGTTTATCAGAAGCTTGGTCTAAAATTTCTGAAAAATTAGCTTTTTATGATTACATTGGTAAGCTGTTGGATGGTTAGGACACCCCGTCTTTAGAGATAAAGAAGGGCGCGAACTTTTTGTACGTCGTATGCCTAGTTTTTTTGAAACATTTCCGGTAATTTTGGTAGATGGAGACGGGATTGTAAGGGCGGATGTTCCTTTTCGAAGGGCGGAATCAAAGTATAGTGTTAAACAAGTAGGTGTAACCGTTGAGTTCTATGGTGGCGAACTCAATGGAGTCAGTTATAGTGATCCTACTACTGTGAAAAAATATGCTAGACGTGCACAATTAGGTGAAAACTTTGAATTAGACCAGGCTACTTTGAAATCTGATAGTGTTTTTCGTAGCAGTCCAAGGGGTTGGTTCACTTTTGGGCATGCTACGTTTGCTTTGCTCTTCTTTTTCGGGCATATTTGGCATGGCGCTAGAACCTTGTTCAGAGATGTTTTTGCTGGTATTGATCCAGATTTGGATGCTCAGGTGGAATTGGAGCATTCCAAAAACTTGGAGATCCGACTACAAGGAGACAAGTAGTTGATACAAGATTGCTTGGTATCTTTCACCTCTATTTTTTTTATTTGAATAGGGTACCCGAGAAATATTGACTTGAATCACCTTCTTTTCTTTGATTCTTTCCCTCTTTTTATATGGTATGGAAAATGATCCCACCCAAACGAATAGGTGTGAAAGCTATAATTGTAAACCACGATTGAATCTATGGAAGCATTGGTTTATACATTCCTTTTAGTCTTGACTTTAGAAATAATTTTTTTCGTTATCTTTTTCGCGAACCGCCTAAGGTTCCGACTAAAAATGAAATGATTTTTTTATTATATCAACTGAAGTAACGAGTTTCCCATATTGGGAGGCTCATTACTTCAACTAGTCTAGTCCCCATGTTCCTCAAATGGATCTTAGTTGTTGAGAGGGTTGCCCAAAAGCGGTATATAAGGTGTACCCCGTAAAGCTTACAAGTAAACCAGATATGAAGATGGCGACTAGAGTTGTTTCCATTTTTAGATAATTTCAAGATCACAATGGATCAACAATAAGATCGTTTATTTACAACTACAACGGAATGGTATACAAAGTCAACAAATCTTAACCAATGCTTAAATAAGATTTATGGCTACACAAACCGTTGAGGGTAGTTCTAGATCTAGACTAAGACAAACTACCGTAGGGAATTTATTAAAACCATTAAATTCAGAATATGGTAAAGTAGCTCCGCGCTGGGGGACTACACCACTTATGGGAGTCACAATGGTTCTATTTGCGATATTCCTATCTATTATTTTGAAAATTCATAATTCTTCCATTTTACTGGATGGAATTTCGATGAGTTAGGTTCATAAGAACTATGAAGCTTTGTTTTTCAATAAAAAAAAATTACTTAAGACTCGAATTTATAGACCATTCTGGTAGTTCGACTGTGGAATTTCTTTGTTTCGGTATTTCCGGAATATGAGCGTGTGACTCGTTATAATTGATCCTATTGATAATACAGAGAATGATCCTTTCATCTCTATCAAGATGATTCTACCCCGTCGGATATTTATTCTAATATCGGAGCACGGAATATATAGAATAGATCAAGAAAAGAAATATTTGAACTATGATTCATACCTACTATTCAGACCTCGCAACCGGACTAAAAAAATTTCAGATGGGTATTTCCTATCCAAAATCAAACGATTTTTCTTTCTTAGGACTTATTCATTTTGTCCGAAGGACAATTCTTTCTATAGATCTTGTTGAGTCATTACATCTACTCATTAAATAAGTGGTGATCAAATGGTTTTTACTCAGAAAACCTTTGAATTTAGCTGGGGGGCTAAATTTATAAATCATCGTGGTTCTAGTATGAATCTGAGGTTTTAATTGATTCGTAACGTCTCAACAAGAGAATTCGTATCATATAGTAAAACAAGAGTCAATCCACATTACGCACAAAAAAAACAACAAATTAAATAACAAACAAAAATAGGAAAGAGAAGATTCAAGAGGCCTGTAACGATCAACATAAAGAAAGACGAACGAGCTAACTTGATATTTTTTGGCATTATCATCACAAAGAAGAGATTTCGGTTTTTTTTACTTCCTATCTTCGGGATAAATCGAATCAAACCAAGCGGCTAAGAAGTTTTGAACTTTCTATTCCATATCCGTTGAAATTAGTATTTGTGTGTTTCTGTTTGAGCCGTACGAGATGAAATTCTCATATACGGTTCTCGGGGGGTTACTCTTGGATTACCTATCTCAATAAAGTATATGATTGGCTCGAGGAACGTCTCGAGATTCAAGCGATTGCAGATGATATAACTAGTAAATATGTTCCTCTTCATATCAACATATTTTATTGTCTAGGGGGATCACACTTGTTTTTTTAGTACAAGTAGCTACATGTTTTGCTATGACTTTTTACTATCGCCCAACCGTTACGGAGGCTTTTTCCTCTGTTCAATACATAATGACTAAGGCTAACTTCGGTTGGTTAATCCGATCAGTTCATCGATGGTCAGCAAGTATGATGGTTCTAATGATGATTCTGCATGTATTTCGTGTGTATCTTACAGGCGGATTTTTAAAAAAACCCCGCGAATTAACTTGGGTTACAGGTGTGGTTCTGGCTGTATTGACTGCATCTTTTGGTGTAACTGGTTATTCCTTACCTCGAGACTAAATTGGTTATTGGGCAGTAAAAATTGTGACAGGCGTACCTGAAGCTATTCCTGTAATAGGATCGCCTTTGGTAGAGTTATTACGCGGAAGTGCTAGTGTGGGCCAATCCACCTTGACCCGTTTTTATAGTTTACACACTTTTATATTGTCTCTTCTTACTGCCGTATTTATGTTAATGCACTTCCCAATGATACGTAAGCAAGGTATTTTGGGTCCTTTATAGTTTTATTTTATAGTTTTATAGTGTATAGAGAAGACAGATCATAAATATTTGAAATTTATCATATCGGGAAGGACTAATAGTATTTCATTGCTAATAATATGGATTATTGAAAAATAAAATAAGGCATGTTATTTGGATACTTCTCCTCAACTCCGAAGTATTGTATTTTTTATTTGATACGAATAGTTGAAGTGCATTCTCCGAAGAGAGGCTGGATTATGGGAGTGTGTGACTTGAACTATTGATTGGGCCATGTCAATATATGATTTTATCCGCCACGTTGGAATTCACAACCAAATGTGTCTCCGCATCCAACCACCACGTAAATCCCCCTATGTATCATAGGATAGGCCGATTCGCTTGAGGAGAATCTTTTCTATGATCACACCCGAATTATGTCATGCATGAACAGGCTCCGTAAGATCCCGTAGAATAGAATAAGTGATGTGGCGCGTTCTATCTATTCCACTTATTTATAGTATGAAATGCATTCATTTCCTTTGCATCGATCCCGATCTATGATACTATCGGAGTGAAATAAGGGATCTAAGGAAGAACAGAGGTTAGACTTTATTAGTAACAAGTAAATACTTTGTTTTGTATGTAAAAAAAATTGAGATGTTGTGGGGTATAAACACTAATCAAATCAAAAAGACATGAGACAGTCCAAAAAGCACTTGATTATGATCAAATTTGTAAGCCTACTTGGATATTGAGCATTTACCTGTAAGAACTGAATTCTTTACAATGAATAGTTGCAACTCCAGAAATGGAATCTGGTAAATCTTTTCTTACATAGAGTTATTCTAATTATATATGTGTGGATATGTATGAAATATAGATTTTCTATCAATCTGTTTCTATCATTCCTTTGATTCTTGCTCGATCCAGATGATGAAAAATTACCATGTCCGGTTCCTTCGGGGGATGGATCCATAAGAATTCACCTATCCCAATAACAAAGAAACCTGACTTGAATGATCCTTTATTAAGAGCTAAATTGGCTAAAGGGATGGGACATAATTATTATGGAGAACCCGCATGGCCCAACGATTTTTTATAAATTTTTCTGATAGTAATTCTAGGTACTGTTGCATGTAATGTAGGCTTAGCTCTAGAACCATCAATGATTGGTGAACCAGCGGATCCATTTGCAACTCCTTTGGAAATATTACCCAAATGGTACTTCTTTCCCGTATTTCAAATACTCCGCACAGTACCCAATAAGTTATTGGATGTTCTTTTAATGGTTTCAGTACCAACAAGATTATTGATAGTACCCTTTTTGGAGAATGTTAATAAATTCCAAAATCCATTTCGTCGTCCAGTAGCAACAACCGTCTTTTTGATCGGCACCGCAATAGCTCTTTGGTTAGGTATTGAAGCAACATTACCTATTGATAAATCTCTAACTTTAGGTCTTTTTAAATTGATTCAACCGTGAAATACCACGATGTTAATAGAATCATGCCAAAAATCTTCACAAAAGAACTTTGCAAGTCCAAAGACAATTAGGGCCAGCAAGTTTGTTGGCTTTGATACCTAAAGAGTAAAGACTCAAAACAACTCATTTAAAGCAATGAAACCTCAAAAATCTCTGAGCTTGTTGCTGATAATTTCCAATTACTAGAGAACCTCTAGGAATTAAGCTTATCGTGGCGAACGTGTACAATTTGCTTAAAGCGATCCAGTTAGTTTAGGATTTATTTGACAAAAAAAAAAAATTATGTCATAGTTAATAGTTCTGAGAGTTGAAACTTATCCTGAAGTTGAAATTTATTGCAGACATAAAAGGTTCCTATGATTCTTATGCATTCCGAAAAATCCATATATAAAGTTCTCCCTTTTTCTTTCCGGAAAAGCCTTCTCCCATGGCATTTAGACTAGTTGAAACCACATCAGTAGATTTTTTTTCCTCTTGGAATGAAATATATAAATTAATTAATTCTCGACATTTATTTTGAAGAAAATAAAATATCGTTCTTGAATCTGGCACCGGGTCCAGTCTTTCACAAAAGAAAAGAAATTTGGAAAAAAACAAAACAAAACAAACAGTCCTCTCACCGCATTAAATTCAGTAAAATGACATTTTTATTCATGGATCACTTTCAACAACACACACAAAAAAAAGCACATTCCTTTCGATGCAGAGATACGCAAGTACCTGAGCATTGGTCTCCAATATCTCAACGCCGAAAGATCGGAAGGCATCCCGGCGATCGGAGCGGCGGTGGGTGGTGTGGATGCTGGAAGGGGGGAGGACGCCGGACTTGGCGACGCCTCGGGCGATGCTCTCGGCCATGTTCCCGGCTCCGATGAACCCTAATTTGAAGAGGTCTGGCGATGAGACGGCCGCCATCGCTGCTGCAGACGCTCTAAAATCTCAACGGTTTCTTTGTTTCTCGATTGGTTAATTTGAATTGAATGTAAATTCGGTCTGTAGCCCTTTTGCTGATAGTGTTAATATGCAATCAGGTAAAGCTTCGCCGGTCCGTCCTTTCTTGGGTCGTCCATGAGTCGTGTGACTAGAAACAAAGCCCGGGCTGCTTTTGTGGTGACAGGCCCACGTTATCTACTAGGGGCCCGGCCCGGCCCGGACCACAGCATGGTGGAGAGGCCCAAGTACGGGTTCGAACGGGCCAGGTCGGCCTGGGGGACCCGCATGGTCCCGGACCGGCCCATCTGGGCTGTGTCCCAATCCAGGCCCGCCCCAAAACCATGGGCGTGCCCATGGTTTGGAAACCCTGGCCCGCGGCCCGGGCCCAACAACTAGAAATCCAGCTGTTGGGCCTTTTTTTTTTTTTTTTTTTTTTTTTTGGTGGGGGGTTGAGGTGGTTTGTAATTTTTTTTTACAACCCTCCTCCAAAGACGGGGTTATTGGCTTATAATATAGCGGTTGGGGGTTGTAATTTTTATTTTACAAACCCCCCTCAAATCAAACGGGAATATTGGCCTGATTTTTTTTGCAAAAAAAAATACATTTTAACCACCCCTTCCCCTTTACAGTACCCACTATTCCTCACTTCATTTCATTATAAAAAAAAATGCCTAAAAATCTCTTAAAAATTATGTGAATTTTTAATAATTTTAAAAAATTTTATTTTTTAAATTTTAATTAAATTTTTAAAAGGTTTTAAAAAAAATCAAGCTGGGTCGGGTCTCCGAGTCGTCCCCGAGTCCCCACATGGGGGCCGGGCCGCCCATATTTTGGGGGTGGATCCGGGCTTGGGCCGGTCCAGTTTCTGACCCGTCGAGTGCGAAACGGGACGTGTGGGACCGGCCGACCCGACAAGTCCCGTTTCGCACCCCTAGGCCCAAGCACACAAAAAAAAAGATTAACTTTCCATTAATTGATTGGATGTTTCTCAAAATTACTATAAACATTTTCATCATTTCATTAGTAATAAACCAAGCAGTGAATATTACTTGATTAACCATAATTTAATCAAATAATCAAATACTATTTAAATAATATTTATTAACATTAACCAAATAATTTAACAATTAATAATCTTATTAATGGCTATTACTAATTATTACTAATTACGTAATCAATATTAACTCTCTATAATTAATAATAATTACCAAATATTAATTATAATATTAATAATTATTATTATTAAGTTATTATTAGTATTAATGAATAGCCAAAACCGACCGAACGTAGGTTTTCTCGTGATTCCTTTACAGTCTCCCCCGCGCTTTCTCTTCTTTGCCGATAGCATACGGCGTCTTCTTCTTTACGGATGGAATTCGGTCAGTTTCCCACACAACGGTACGCTAGTTATCACTTGTTTTCAATTATTACTATTGAATGTAATAATAACTGGAGGTAGGATTAAGTGGAGGGGGGAGAGAGCAAGAGAGAAAGGAGAACCTAAATCGCAAAAGAAAAGACGGGTCACAAGAATTTCTTTCCAACTTGTAGGATTCCAACTTCCAAGTGAATATTTCTATATTTTCGTTTCCACTTTCCACAAATCTCTTCACAAGAAACATGACAAATTTTACAGAGCTAAAACAGCTCGCTCAGAAATAGCTTGATTGCACCTGCAAGAGCTGAAGATGTGCCAGAATCTTGGCAATCATCGGTTTCAGCGTAACATCTCCCTTCTGGGCCAGATCAATGAGCACAGCCTGCGCGACTGCGCCATGCTTCTCCCTATGAGCTTCAAGCCTGAAAATCCTCTCCAGTATCCATATTGCCTTCTCCTGAGCCTTCAAACTCCCAACATCAAGAACTCTTATAACTGCCTGAACCCCTGAGGCCTTCTCAATAGCCCAACTCCCATTTTCCCAAATCTCGTCCTGCATCAGGCTCGCGAGGGCATTGAGAACAGCTTCATCAGCTTCCCGCTCTTTTCCTTCCAAAATCCGCAGCAATGGAGACACGGCGCCTCCCTTAACTAGGCAAAATGTTTTCGTGACGATACAATGCCCGTTGTGGATCTCACAGAATGAGCCTGAGGACTTCATGACGCACGGCCATCTGGACGATTTAACCTTGCTTAACGAAAGTGAGTTCTGCGATAGCTGAGCCAACGAAGTTGCTGCTCTTGACTTGGCAATGACTGAACTATCTGATAGTAACTTCACAAGGCAAGGGATCACTCCATGAGACGCCGACATTCTCTGTAGCTTCTTGTCCCAGGGAACCGTGAACCTGATCAATACACCGGCAATGCTTTCAATCAACCAACTTCTTGTAGGACTTGTGCTGCAACCACCTAGTAAAGAGACCAGAAGAGGAAGCAGATTTGCCCGTATCAGAATTTCCGTTGCTTTTTTATCGGTTGCTGGGAGATTGCTCAGTATTGCAACAGCAGCAGCCTTCTCATCCTCAGATGAAGTTGTGCATGCTATATCTACTAAAATTTTCAGATGGCTTTCTCCCAGCAGGTCAGTCAACTCTCCTGTGAAATCTTTAGAGAGATTGAAGAGTAAATTCAGTGTGACGGTCCTGAGTCTGGTATTATTCTCTACTAGGAATGGTAACAGAAGCTGCATTGCTCCATTTTCTTTCATCTTGGCTCGAACTCTTTTAGCTTTCGCGTGGCTGGCTATGCTATTGAGAGCATTTAGAAGGTGAAGCTGGATAGTTGGACTTGACAGATTGAGAAGCGAGAGGATTTGCTGAGCTGCGTCTTTGTGGATGAGGATTAGTTCAGATTGAGCTAAGCTTGCGAGTATCGCTGAAGCTGGCTCTCGAAGAGTGAGGAGGACAGAAGTGACAGAGAACAGGAGTTGAAGCAAGGGAGGCACGATGCCTGATTTTATCAGGTACCGCATGTTCGCTTTCAGGCTAGAGAGATTGCGCATTGCACCCAATGCAGAGGTCTTCGCTTCGAGCTTTCCAGAGGTGAACATTTTCACTAGGGGCTCGATACAACCTTCTTCTCCGAGAGAAGCTCTCATTTGGTCTGTGAGCTCCATTCTCGATATTGCTGTCGCCATTAGAATCTTGTTCATGTCAGAACCTGCACAAATTATGACACGAGTTAAATTGCAGAGATTTGGAATGATAATGTAGTTTTGACATTTTAATCTCAAAATTTCAGCAATAATTAGGATTCAAGTAATCAAATCTTCAACAACATACAAAGGGTCTACAACTGAATTTGATTGATGGAACAATTTATTGTGGAAACCTATTATGCTACTCAGAATTCATCATATCTTCGAAAGAGAATTTTCAGATGTTTTCCAATTACCTTCCTTTAGGTATTGAACCAATGGCACAGAGTAGCCTGCCTCGGCCATGAGGAGCACATTCTGCGTGTTGCTCGACAAAGCAATCAGTAGCTTCCCTGCATCATGCGAAGCGCGAATGTCATCTCCATTGAAGAGAGTCACCAGCATCACAATGCAACCTTGCACTCTTCCAAGCCTTTGCCGAACCTTTGGAACAACGGACAAATCGGTAAGCAGCCCTACGGCTTCCCTGCTCTCATCAACATCCCGTGTCAGTGATCTCACAATCGTTGACAGAGTCTCAATCCCTGCCATCCTCTCCTGCAACAACAAAACAGTTCATTTCAGTACTAAACTAAACAAATTTCAGACTTAAAAACCTCAAATTGTTACCTTGTTCTCCTCACTCTGACCAGCAAGGCTCCTCAATAACAAGATGATCTTCAACCTCTCCCAGTTCTTCCCCGATCCCAACCGATTCAAAAGCATCAAAATCACGCCCCCACTCTCCTCCTCGCCCACCAACCCTTTCTGAATCAAGAACCCAAGCTCCAAAAGCGCCACCGCGCTCTCCTCCCCTCTCTTCACCCTCACCACCACATCCTCAAGATCAAGAACCACACTATCACCCCGTGAAATTTCTATCGCTGTCCCCTTGAACCTCACCGCCATCATGTCCTTGTGAAGCACCCCCATCCCCTCTCTGATCTCACACGGCGCGTCAGTCCAAGCCATGAGCAACAACGCGAGGCACCGCCCAAGATCATGGACACAGTTCTCCATTGAAGCGATTGATACAGGGGACTCATTGCAGTTCTTGATCAGCTGGGAACCAAGGGACTCCACGGCCTTCTTGATTGGGAGCACGTCAGGGTCAGTGCTATGTTGCAGTTCGTGGATGATTGGCTTCAAGCATTCCGCGAAGGAGATGAAGCGAGGGAGGGCTAGGCTCAAGGTGTCAGAGACTGAGGATGACTCGGTGAGCGAAATGGTTTCGTCGATGGAGGAGATTAGGTCCGGTACCGGAGTTGGGGACCGGGAATCGGCGATCTTGGGCATGTTTGGAGGTTGGGTAAGCTTGCAACAGAGAAGAGATTGAGGGAGGATTTAGAGGAGGAGGAGTCAACACAGGAGGATTGGATCATGTCTGACTCTTTCAGCCATGGGGAGGATAAAGAGGGGGGAGATTGAGTCAAATGGAAAAGGATGTGGAGAGAAGAGAAACCGCGGGAATAGTCAAGTTTGTATTTTAGTTCTTTTTTTTTTATGTGGGGATGGAATCTAGACAAGGGGCCTTCGATTGATCAGTTGGTCGTTTGTATTTATTTGGTTGATGGTTGTTTGAGTTTTGAGGCCTGCAAGCAATGAGGAATGCCGGCATATTGTCTTTTACATTACTTTTCTTTTTATAAAGATAAAATGCTGAAATAGTCCAGCTGCACAAATTTTCATTTTATATGTCAGATTAAAATAAATGCTAAAATTAGCATTAAAATCTCTCAGTGGCACAATCAGAAACCTAGTCTGAAAATCTTTGATATTGTTTACTGAGAAGCAGTGGCGGACCCAGGTGGGGGCGAGCGTATGCGGTCGCCCCCACTGGAGTTGGGTTAACTAAGCAAAAAATATGGCTTCTCGAAGGGGAGCATTGTAATTTAGAGTAAGATATGTTGTCTTGAATGGGAGCCCCTCTATTTCTTTTTGTAATATCAAAATATGTTGTTTGATTTTTATAAATTTCAGTTTTAGCTCAAAATGTTTTCGCCCCCACTCAGTGAAAATTCTGCGTTCGCCACTAGTGAGAAGCAAGTTGGCGAGAGAAGTTGACAGCGACCAGAGAGATGGCTCAAGACTTTGAGTGCAAAATGAAGCACTAAAGTTTTCAGCAAAAGGATTCATCATGATGTCACTTTCTTCGTGAAAAAGGGCAAACTGCTTTTAACAGTCATTTTCATCATCCAAACTCCAAGAGCCCAATTACAATTTCTCTTTACAGTCATTTTCATATTGAGTTTGCATATTTTTTAATTGTATGCTGACCAACACAAAGGACTTGTCTCCTGGGATACAAAAACGGGCCGGCCCAGCCGGCCTGGCTAGGTCAGGGACCGCGCGGGGCCAAGCCCAAGCCAGAACGCAAAAGCCGGGCAGCGGGTGGCCGGGCCCAGGCCCCATCTGGAGGACTCGGGCACGCCCTGAGCATACGGGCCGGGCCAGATAATTTAAAAAAATAAATTTATTATGAATAATTTTTTCCCCTTTTTTAATCCCCAATTTGATATTGTGGTTGGTGCATTGAAGCGGGGTATTAGAGATCTTGGATTTGGGTTCGAACTCCAGCGAACACAGTTCCAAAAAAAAAAAAAAAAAAATATTGACCGGTTTTTTATTTTTTTTTGAGGGTGGGTTTACAAAAAAAAAATTGCAAAATATCCCGCAAACCAGCTGGGCCGTGCCGTCGGCCCAGGCCCGTTCACACCCCTACTTCTGTTTCTTTCCCTTGTATCCTGAAAATTATAGGTCTGATTCAGAATTGCTTGCATCCAGGTCGTCTTACCCATAACTCAATATCCAGTCCAAGTATGATCCAATAAATCAATGAGTAAACTTTAGATTAATTATAAGAGTATCAAAGTCGAAACAACTTGCATCCAGGGCATCATACCCTTTCTTATTTGTCACTGGTTTTCAGAAAGACTCCTTAATAATATCACACGACAATTTGTCTACAGCCCACTGCCAATATGGTCTAGTTTCGCAGTGTTATTGTGTCATGTCCCGAGCAGAACTTTTTAGAAAATCACCCATCAGAATACTACTTTACGCTTAACTACAGAGTTTTTTTTTTTTTTTTCAGCATAATTCTTTCCTAAAAACTGTTAGCTAGAAATAATTTTTGACTCCACAAAAACTACTATATATCAGATCTTAGGGTGTAATAAGTTATTTCTGATTAGTATTTTTCACCATCATTCTTTCGTAAAAACTCTTAGAAATAATTTTCTGACTTCACTAAAACTATTATATATCAGATCTTAGGGTGTAACAAGTTATTTCTGATTAGTACCAAGCTGATATTGAGTATTTCCCTTCATCTCTATGCATCAGCAGTTCAGCTTCTCTCCTCCAGTTGATTGAATCATGCATTTGCTCTATTCTCTTCACAAACTTCATTCAGCTTCATTCACAATTAAAATTTCCCCGTTTCAAGTGTCGCCTTCTAATGTCGCCTTCTACTTGGATGTAGTTCTGAGTTCTGAGTTCCAACCCTCGGTGACATCCAATTTCTCACTATCCAACCAGGGCTCAAACCCCAAAAATACCACAAACTTCCCTGTCATCAGTGATTTCATAATTTTCAACTGAATATATTTCTCATTTGATTCAAATCCCTCTTTTCTACTCAAAGAATCATTGTAATCTGAACATATGATCATATCAACACCAACATTATGTACTGAATCTTGGATGAGAGAGAGAGAGAGAGAGAGAGAGAGAGCTTAGAGAATTGTAGACAGTCTTTAATACAAAGACCACAGTCTGATCCTTCAGAGTGCACTTGCACTTGTATATACAAAGTTTGAAGAGCAAAGAGTACTCTCTATACCCTAGACGGTATTAAGGGGATGCTGTTCTGAAGATATGCAGCGGCTGCTGCCACTCCACTTCCCAGCTTAACAGGGTACCCTACATCCTTCAGTATCATCTCCACACCACTGAGGCAACCTAGTAGTTGCAGCTGCACAACGTAAAATGATAGAAGATTAGCTGACTTTAACTAGTTTTTTTTTTTGGAAAAACATCTAGCCGTATTACAATAGCATCCAAATTCCTTTCTGAGATCTTGTTAGATCGGTCCTAATATTGAGTTCCGCTAAGTAGTTATCTCTTCCTTCGTTACAGTACTTTTCATTGAACATATTGTTAGATAAACCAAATTGACCTTAAAAGAATTAACCATTTGGTCATGGGTCGATAATGTAAATTCCACAATCCAAACCAGACCATCTGAGGAGTTTGTTTTTCTAAGTCAAAGCCATTCTGACATGCAGACCCGGCCCTTGGGGTAGGCTGCCCCAGTTTTTTGGGAGCCCCAAGTTCATGTAATATAGTTATATAGGTTTGGTACAAGAAACCCGCTTTAAAAAACCCACCCGCTTCATAAAACAAACCCAAATACCAACTAATCTCTCTCTCTCCCTCCCCCCTCCCCCTCCTCCCCTCCCCCTCCCCCCTCTCCTGATCTAATTATATCTCTCTCTCTCTCTCTCTCTCTCTCTCTCTCTCTCTCAGTTGGCGGCAGCGCCCAGGCCCAGGTACCCTCCCTTCCCCACTCTCTCTCAAACTCAAACTCAACCCAAAACCCTAGCTTCTCAATTCGAAAATTTGAATATTTGAAACCCAAAATTTTCTTGCAAAGAGCATGTTGGGGGGCATTTTTAGGATTAATCGAGTAAATAAATAAATCAATTAACAAGAAATCTGTGAAATAGTAGAAATACTAGAAATAGCAGAAATAGTTTATGTAGGAGTGTATAATTACATATTTATCATGTTGATTTATTTATCAATATTTCTAAATTGATTCTGTATAAGCAATTTGTTAATTAGTTTTTCTTTTTGAAAAAAACAGTAAGAGTTCTTTTTATTAAAATTATTATGGGTTTGAAGAAGTATGAACCACTGTTTCATAATTTGCTTTGATCTAATTCGTAGGCCCCGACAGTGCATAAGATCTGCTTCCTCCTCACTATATAATAAAGCCAGAAGATCTGCTTTCAGGTAATATTCACTCTTTTTAATTTTTAAGTATATGTGCATGCACATATATATACATGTTATACGAATCAACCACTATGCCAACACTTTGGAGATGTTAATTGCATCTGTATTGTAGATAAGATGTCAAAACTCTTATACAAATATTATAAGCGGTAAACTTTATTTAAAATTTTCTCATCTTTGATATTTTCAGGTCTTATCATGTTTCTTAGAAAATATAGTTCTGATATGTAGATAACCCTAAAGTTACTTGGGTGCAACACTCATAATAAAATAAAAATTATCTTGAATAATAAGCAAAAAAATATTAATGAATTTTTTATATTTTTTTCATAAGATGAATTTTTTTATTTTTTTCATAAGTGTTTAGTGAGGGGCCCATTTGAAAAGTTCGCCTAGGACTCAGAAATCTCGGGTCAGCCCTGCTGATGCGGTATCAAAGCCAAACTTAACAATAATGTAGAAATAGCAAAAAGCATCATCAGATCAACTTCAATTTTCAAAGTCGTTGAATATAGTGAAGAAAGATCCATATTAAGGTTACAACATTGTATGAGAATCTTTTATTTCAATCCAACATGTGCTTAGCACTTTTAAAGAACAGGAGAGTCCAAGAAAGAGAGCATTAAGCAGTATATGCCTCCAATAATTTCTAAAGCATAACTATCTCTATTTTTTAAGGATCATATCTTTTATAAGCAGCAAAGAGGCATTGAGATGAAGAACTAACCACCAAAAGTCATGTAATCGCTACCATTAGTGATGATTTACATGACCGCAAACTCATGATTTGAAACAATAAATCTTGATGCCTAAAAATCCTAAATATCAATCAAAGTTAATCTTGCTACTCTGAATCGTTCATTCATAGATAGTAAGCGTTGGATGCACGAAAAAGAAAAGGCTACACAAGATATTGATATTAATTTTCTTTTTCAGTTCAAGGCCTTTTTACATGTACTAGATCGAGCTAAATGGAGCAAGACATGACCCATTGTTTAATTTGTACTGATAGAAGAGTTCAGATTCTTAAAACAAGATAAAAGTCATGCGTGCATGTGTGCGTGTGTGTGTGTGTGTGTGTGTGTGTGTTTGGTTGGCGTACAATATATGCAAGTGTATTCGAGTAAATAAACCATACCTCGTTAAGGTTGCCTAGATGCCCTATTCTGAATACCTTTCCTGCAACCTTGTTCAATCCCAAACCTAAGCTTAAGTTGTATCGCTTCCAGGCCCTCCTAACAATTTCAGCACTGTCAATATAAGGTGGAACAACCACTGCTGTGACGGTGTCACTAAACCATTCCTCCTTTTGGGTACAGTTCTTCAAGCCCCAAGCCTCAACAGCAAGCCTGCACATTCAATTTATCAAAAAAATAAGAATATTTATGATCTTTTAAATGCACGGTGAGTATCCTTGCTCAATATGCAAAAGTAATACTTGATAATTGCAAAATCTAAACATAGTTTTTGGAAGAGGGAGAAACCTCGTGGCTGTCCCCAACCGGGTGTGCCTTGCAATCACATTGTCAAGTCCTTCCTCAAAAATAAGATCCAGAGCTGCTCTAAGCCCATACAGCAATTGGATGGAAGGGGTGTAGGGCCAATAAGTTCCCATTTTATAGAACTTCAAGTAGTCCTTCCAGTCAAAGAAAACTCTTACTGATTTAGCTGTTTTTGATGCTTCCAAGGCTTTCGGGCTAGCACAAACAATACCCATCCCAGTAGGTAAAGAAAGAGCTTTCTGTGAACCTGTTAGAGCCACATCTACTCCCCATTCATCCATGCGAAAGTCAAGAGCGCATATAGATGAGACGCCATCAACAAGTAACAGAGCAGGATGGCCATAATCATCTGCAATCCGATTGATAAAGGTAGCATGAGAAGTTTCCTTTGCTATTTTATATGTATGATTAGTACTTAATTAAGATGCAAAGATACTGCCATGAAAAGAAATGCATATAAAGCTTACCAAGTAATTTCCTTACAGCTGCCAAATTATTGGTGACTCCAGTTGCAGTCTCATTGTGAACAATGCAAATGGCCTTGATAGTATGAGCCCTATCCTGTGCCAGCTTTGATGCCAAGATATCAAGATTGGCACCCTGTCCCCAATCACTTTCAATGACATCCACATTAAAATTGAGTCGTTGTTGTTGATCAATCCAGAGGAGACTAAATTGCCCAATAAGAAATGACACAATCTTATCCCGGGGGGATAGCGTGTTTGTCAATGCGCTTTCCCATGCCCCAGTACCTAGCACAAGATAATAAATTATCATATATGCATTATGTGCAGTGAAAAAATCAAAACTTCGAAAGGAAAAGATCATCTAACAAACTAACAAAAAATAAGTATCTTAAATTCATGATAAAAAAGTGAGGTAAAAAGAATTTAAAAAAGGCTTTTCAAAAAGAATGGACCTCTCGATAGACTGAATAACTTAAAGTAGCATAACGAATCAATATGTTTATTACGTTCAGGGTAAAAAGAAAAACTTCAAGAGGAAAAATTTAACAAAAAATTGGATATGTGGTGACCTTGAAGTATATAAGGACTAAGTACCTTAATTTCATGATAAAAAGGTGACATCAAGACAAAATAGAGGTTTTTAAAAAGAATTGATATCTTGGTAGACTGAACAACTTACATTAGCATAACATATTGATACATTTTTAGGGTTCAAGATTGAAGGAAAAAGTAACAGACTCTTAAGTATTTGATAAAAGTTTTTTGAAATTAATAACATAATGCCAGATCCCAAGAGTGAGAAAGTTAGTAGATATATCCACTTTTGACAATGTATGATTACAAAAATTAATACCTGTTGTGGGAATCAGAAAAGGAGTTCCACTGGTTGTTTTGAAGATCTTCTTAACATCCTCAAGAAGAGTTTTGGTCAATGCAGGCACAGCTGGGGAGCGGTAGTCTTCATTGTTCCTATTCATGGCTCGTAGCACAGGCTCCGGAATGTTGACAGGCCCCGGAACAAAGAGATGGTTCCTTCCTGGTCCATAAACATAGTCCATGTTTTCTTAACTATTTAAATTGGGATATGCTGCAATTTCTCAATGTCAAAAGTAAACCCCCTCCTGCAAAAACAGCAATATCATCAAGGTAAATTCATCTTTCCATTGGGAAAAAGGATGGAATCTTAACCAAGATCCCTTCCATGATATTACAACATGGTAGGTTAATCATTGATTCTCCTCATTAACCATCGCAATTACATTTTATATTGTAAGAAAAATGAATCCATTATCAGTGAACTGCAAGGTATTCTTAGTTACTATATGCCATAAGCGATAAATGCAAGTTTCATGTAGCAATTTTAATCACATGTGAACTAAGTGAATAAAGGATAACGGAAGGAAAATTTCTAAACTTTTTTATGACAGTAACATAAAGCCCACATGTTCTCGGGGTAGTAGCACTTTTCTCACTTGGCCTTATGAACAACCAAGGACTTCTCTCTCGGCCCCCTTGCACCTTTGGTTCCAACTTCCACTACTTTAAACTTCAACACAAACCACAAGCCATGTGTAGCTACCTAAAAAAAAAATTATTTCGAGATCATTTTTTTAAGATTAAAAAACATAGGTTGATTGACAACTTATTGAGCCCTTTCTCCGCTTTAACCCCACACCTATGACATGCTGAATCAACTTACGCACCAATTCTTTTAACAGAGCATTTTTCATTTTATTGCTTAACCTTTGGAGACTAACCATACACGTCATATGGCTCCAAGATGATCCAAAACCCAGAACCACCATTTAGTGACACTATGCAAAGTCTAAATACTAGAACACATGTTGGGGGCAAACCTGAACGATTATACAGTCCCCATCCCAACACCAAATGATTATGCAGCACAAAGCCAATACCCGTCTGCAATCAACCTAAGCCATGGACTCTGATATCGCTTATATGGCACTAAATGGCACAAGGGTTTTCTGCCATGGCACACGTAATAGTAGGTTGAGACCAACTTCAACCAAATAATTAACCCCTTATATCTTGGCCCAATCACATATGACAATTACTCACTCTTCGACTATCTTTCACTGTGGTAGTAAATTCACACAAGGAATTCCTCAGTGTAGAGCCTTCTCAATTTGGTTTGGTCGAGCTAGACAGAAACCTGCCAGTGTCCATATAATAGCATAAGATGATTTAGGTGTCTATAGCATGAGACTGATTTAGGTGTGTCCCAGTCATAGCTTTCTGATGAACTAAACCTGCGAAAGTCTGGACAAGTTCTAAAATAAATTAAACCTTCGAAATAAATCTTGAAGAGTTAGGAGAAGTATGTGATATGATTGGAAAAAGCAAAACAGGAAGTGTTATATCCCTCAGTAAGGTAGCAATTGGGTTGGGTTGGGCCGGGTCAAATGGATCACAGCTGACCCGTGCCCAACCCATTTAGTAAACGGGTCAATGTTGCAAACCCATACCCCATCCGAAGTTAAACAGGTTGACCTGACCAACTCGGTGAACCCATCCACTAAATGGATAAGTCAGATAGATCTAACCTGCCGACCTCAGTATACCTGACAATGACCCAATTATTTAACATTTAGCGAGGTTTGAAATATTTGTCCGATACCAATATTTATATTTATGCGCAGATATTGCCAGTACAACAGGATATAACTGCGACGATACCGATATATGATAAGCTGAAACGGTGGCTGAAAGGCCCGACATTGCTGATTCTGATACGAAAAACCTATGGCCGATACTGAGGTTTCAAATCATGATATTTAGCTTCAAATACACATTCAGATTAGCCAATGTAAATTTCAAATACAAATAAATAGTCCAAACCTCTTCTTGTTTCATCAATTTCTCTTTAGTCGAACGCGCAGGGGGGGTGTCGGGGGTCTTTCCCCACTATCTTGCGTCAAAAAATTAAATAGTCCAAACTAAAGTTATAACATATAAAAGGAGAAAATAATTATCATTATCATTAAACTTTAAAAAAAATCACAACTTATCAAAAACGACAAGGAAACTATATACTAAACACATGAAATTGGGAAAAGAAACAATAGGTGTTAGATTTTGAACTTTAATATATGTCTCAATTAAAAGGCTTGTATGAGGATTAGAAGAGTCAAGTTTCAAACTCACAACCGACCAGTTTAATAAACATTTAGTCTGACCCACCTATTGACTGAAACCTGTAAATGCTTGACCTAAAACATACAAATTATAGGTTGGGTCATAATTACCACCCTTATCCCTCATTCCTCACCAAAATTCAGAGTTTTAGTGTAGTGGCAAGTGGAGATGTCAATTGTGTTGACTTGAACCAAAACATGCATGAAATTTATAACTTTTGTAACCTTTGAATGTGCCATAACCTGAAAGGTTGGCTATTAATCTTCTTCGAACACGCCCAAACCCGAAACATCCAAACCTATATTTTATCCATGCTAGTTACCAACATAGCTTGGGATTTGACAATGATACACTTTAGTTGTTTTCTTCAACTCAATGGTACTAATCTAGTTAAATGATAAATCTTAGAATAACAAGTAGACATAGATTCCTCTACATCCATGAAATTACTATATTTTTTGGCAAACAAATGAATTTTGATAATAGGGTAAAGTGGTTGATGCCTTTGAACTATAAAACTTGCTTCTACTAAACAAATAGTCAATTTATACCCGAAACCACCCTAAGACCAAACTCACCCAAAAACTGATCAATAATTTAAACATCTCACAACCTCCGTAAATTTTCGGGCTCGGGCAATGTGACAATACCACTCAACTCAACCCGTTAACACCCGTAGTGATAGGCACTTTAATTTGGCACATAGACAATCAGATTTAGATCTAAGTAGATGCATATGTAATATAGATTTGGGTTTTTTCCATATCTACACCTAAAATCTTTATTAATTCCTTGTTCACCCCCGAAATCTTCATAATTTTGTATTTCCACCTCAAATTATGTGTTAGAAACTTAAAACACCTCTCTTGTCAGTTGATATGTTAGTTTAGAAAATAAATTATGTGAAACGTGTATGTATGCAAAAGCAATAGATAAAATAACTCAATTAAACATTTTACCAATAAGAACGATCATTGGTAGAAAACTTTAAAACAATTAATATTAGCTATGTTTCTTTAACATGCATATATTAAATCAGTTCAAATATCAAAATACTAATTAAATATTATTATAATACACGTAACATATTCTACCATCAATAAAGAAGTTAGAGTAACTACAAAAGAGAAGCAGATTCACATGCTCGCATTTAAAGTGAAAAATAGATTAAGCTTAATAATAAGTTAGAGATCTATTATCAAACTGTAAATAAATAGTTTTTAAAATTGAAATTATACCTTAAATGCTAACAAAGAAACTCTTGATAGTTGAATGAATCTGAATTTGATTAGGATTCAGCATGTTGCTTATATTGTTTGAATTTCTTTTACACAGACTTGAATCTGTGACGTCAATGACGAAGAGGAGAGGTCGTGGAGGCGATGATACAGTTGTCGATGAAGGCGAGAGTAGTGAATATACGACGAGAACTCGGCAACAATTTGAAAGAGAAAGAAATTTGATGTGGGATGTAGAGAGGGGAATCGAGATATTTAGTAACCAAAAAACCAATTAGGACATCCTACCACTAATTGGGGTCTAATAAGACATCCCACCACCACTGGAAAGAAGATTCATTGTAACACCGGGGGGAAATAATTAGAGTGCTAGTTTTCATATTTCATGTGTGAATTCTAATTTCATATTGTAGTATTGATTCCATTTTAAATGGATATGCGAGTTGACCATAAGAGTGGATTGCGTATCTTTCGATTAAGAACGGAGCGTTGTATATACACGAGAGGTATATACGAGTGATATAGAGTTTGATTGAGCGCACACACATATATATACTAAGTAGTTGTGTGCCTCTTATCTATGGTAGAGGTCTAAGCAACATGAGAGAGAAGAGATTGGGGAGATTGTGTGCAGAACCAGTCAAATATCAGCTTTTGACAGAGATTTGGTCAACCGCCCGGTCGACCGACCTGCACCAATTTGCAAGTAGGGTGTCTGTCGATCGACCGATCCCCAACAGAGAGTTAGGCATTGTCAGTCGGTCGACCTCCCGGTCGACCGAATTTTAACAGAGAGTCCTGACAAGTTTTCAGTCTTTCAGTCGACCGACCGGTCGACCGATCTATGTCGGTTGGAGACCTTCGGTCGACCGGCCAGTCGATCGATAGTTGGTCTGGACCTATGTTCTGGGTCCTTATCACTCTGAATTAATTTTGGGGTGTTTGTTATTTGGTGGTCTTAAGAACTTCTCCCTTGATTCTTGATTGTCCAAGAGAAGCCTCATTGCCTAGCAAGGCAAGTATCCCACTCTTGATTGCTCTCTTCCCAAGATCTTATGGTTAAGATTAACGCCATGTTAAAAATATGATTTTTAGTTCATCATCATATTTAAATCTAACTAGATTTAATATATGTAGATCCTCTAGTTATCAGTTAATACCCGTAGAATATTAAGTTGTTTTGATATCTAAAAATATGATTTTTATCGGATCAACGATCTCGATTATTAAAAATGTGATTTTTATGATGTTGTTATGGTTCGATTTAAGTGAGTTTATTATATGATCATCATTTGATTGGTGATATGTTACCACGTAAATCTTAAGTGGAATGGATCGACAAAAGTATGACTTTTGCAAGATCTAGGGTTTGAGATGGATAAAAATGTGATTTTTAACATATGAATATGCTTGAATTCAATTGTATGGAATGTGTGGATATTCTCTGATATGCATTATGGTGTATACATGATGTGGTGATGGTTGGGTGACATGTCATGAATTGATTAGCATATCACAATTCTACATGTCAAATTATTCATTTTTGCATTGGCGAAGTTGAGACCATCGCGCAGAGGAAGATGGGTGCGGATGGAGATGTGTATTTACTTTTATATTCATGTGTAGTGGTGACCATCACATAGAGAAAGGGGAGCACAAATGAGTGCACTGTTAGGGATTTGTATTTCCTCTGATGACTTGTTACATATGAGATCATTGCACCCATATATATATTCACCATGTGGCATTATATACAGGATATATGTTTAGTACCCTCTTCTGTTGTCTTCTCGACCTAGCTCTGAACCAGTCTCAGGATTGCGATCGGAGGGCAACCTTGTGAGGCATACTTGTTGGCATCTAACGCCCATGGATTTACATATTTCAGGAGGATCGCAGGTCATCCGGAGAAGCGTTGAGTGACGAGGACTCGACGTAGTCATCGTTGCTTCCTGATTGGTGGATAGAGTGTTCCATAGTAGGGTTTTCTCTTTTTGTACACGTATGTATTATTTTGGTATAGTTGTATACATTTATGATTCAGACTTAGACCATGTATATGTATAATTTAGGACTTCTGTGTTTGTGGCATTAGACTTTATACCCATAAGTGGGACTTCATTGTATACAAGTCTGGACTCACTTCCCCTTGTTTATGACTTCTCGAATATTATAAGCATATTATCGCTTCTCATAGGATTCCTCTACTCTTGATATTATTCAGTCTTCTTGTTTTATACTTGTGTATTCGTTTAGTTGATATCCATTATATATACATATACTGCTTGAGTCCCTCGTCCAATATCTCTGATATGTTCATATCCTTATCCGCCTGAGCCTGTATCATGTGACAGTAAAACAAACCTATGGCCAATGGTTGGTATGTGGTAACTTTAACTACTCTAGGGTTCGCATCCAGACTGTAGCTGGTATGTGGATTCTAGGGGCGTTACATTCATCATCCAAAGCAAACTCACAAAGAATATAACAAATTTTTAATGATTTTATTGTATCATATAAAAGTGAACACATAGGACTTTTATGTAGGCTACAAAAGTTTTACTCTTCTACTTCTATTTGGATTACATAATCAAACTCCTAAAAGAAATCAAAAGTCTAAAATAAAGAAAAAAATATAAAGAAAAGAAAACATACATGAAAAGAAAACAAGTAATTCTACTATAATTCTGATTAATAAAAATCAAAAATTAAGAAATAAAAATTAGAAATCCTATTATTAGTAAAACTACTGGATCCATACTGAGTTGGTGCGTCTTCTCTAATGATAGCAGATTCGTTATGATCTTGGTGCCTTAATTTTCGCATCATTATCCCCTATTGGAGAGAGCTCGATCCCATCAAGTCAGAGATATAAATGAACTCATCTTTCTCTAAAGTGTCAGAATCAATCTGTTGTAGACTTGTAGTACACTTTGGTCTTTCCACATATCATAAATTAGTACTTATCCTTTCCATCAAACCAAATACTTACGATTCATGATAATTTCATTATTCAAAATTTTATCAATTTGATTAATTGTGTTGGTAAAATATTTGGAATTGGTGAAATAGAGGGTCCCTTAAAAATAAGCGCATGAGATGTCTCATCAATAAGGAAGTTGCAAGGGTTGAAATCAAAACTTTTATAATCCACTAGAGCTTCAATATTAAAAATATAACTGATACCAAAATTTATAACATAAATATTACAATTTAGTTCCTTCAAAATTTGAAACAGATAAGTATATAAAACATCTCCAACATTAAAAGTTTTAAACAGTTTTCTATTATCAATTTGAATCTTGTCTTGAATAGTTTTATCCATGACTTTCCTGTGTAATTTGTGATGTGATTTCACGTGCAAATGCAATGCAAAAAATGATAATTCAGACTTATGGACGATATCAATTTAACAATCGGTGTGAGGTTGAAAAGCAGTGAAGAACTTAAACTTAGTATCTAACATATGTCACATGGTTCTCTAAAGATAGAGATGAAAATCAATCGATACTACACACCATTGTGGAACTCCTATGATTGTGAACTTAAACCATGATACCTTAAATGGGTGAGAATGATCCATCATTTTTGAATACCTCAAAGAATACCGCATCGGCGCAGCTTTCTTTGTCCACAATGACTCTACACTTCTTGTATCTTTTTTTGTGACAAGACAGTGCTAACGATAGACAAGTGACTCGCAGGTGCTTGACTAATACCATTGTGTGTAACATCTTTAGGAAAGACGTCAACAAGATTCGTAATCACTTGGGTGACTTCGAGAAAATCAAGGTACTAGACTCTATGATATCATCACCTAGTTCTTCATCAACTTGGTCATGGCGAAGTCATCATCTACATCTTCATCGAAATCAGAATCTATATTTGAGTGATATGTAAACTCTTCAGAATCAGATTCAATCAAGAGTTGGGTGTCACATGTCGGTGGCGGTTTGTCTTGGAACTCCTTCGGGATATCGCTAAATTGCTTTAGCACGAAAGTGATTACTGGAGGAATAGTGCTATACAACTTAGGGGCTGCGGTGGAAACTCCTTTTATAATGACAACCCCAAAGAGACTGGCGCAAGTGTCAACTCTACGTCCATAACCTTGACAGTTATCACATTTAACAGGTGAATACTTTTTTTGGTGCCTTCGTTTTGGCGGTCCTTAATATCATGCTTAGATGGGGGTATAATGGTTTTAGACTTATAAGGTTGAATAGATGAGGAATGTCTAGATTCATAGAAATATGATGGCACATACTTGATTACTGACTCTTATTTCATCCTATCCCATGTGTCAATCGGTTGACAAAGTAAGGCTTTCATATCTCTTTTCAAATCTGTCCAGTATTAGCTAGCTTGTCCGGTCAATTTCGTGATAGCGAACCTGACTTTCTCAGTTTCACAAAAAATGGGTATTGGTTGAAGTATATATCCATGTTTTGTAAACAATTCAGAAAAATTTGAGGATCATTTAAATAATCAGAATAATTAAGACAACAATCAAAAGTTGGTATATCCATAATGATGGTGTGAGGTTTCTTAAATGCAATTTTTATTTTTTTATTTTTATTTTTTTTAAGATTGTTAATTAATCAAACCCTAATCTTTCATCCAATTGGCCAGATCGGTGTAACTCAGGTGGGAGATTTTTCGCACTTAGTGTATCTTAATTACAGAACCATGTTGAGTACTCTTTCTTAATTAAATACCAATCGTACAGAATTTTAGAGAACGGTTTACCCTTCAATGACTCTTAAATTACACTAATTTTGTCTTTTGGTTTTGAATAAAACTTAACTAGATGCAAGAAAGCAAATAAATGTGACTAATATACAAATCCTACCTAACTGTGTCTTGATACCAAACTGATGTGAAATGTGTACGTGTGCAGAATCAATATATAAAATAACTCAATTAAATGTTTCACCAACAAGAACGACCGTTGGTAAGAAAGCTTAAAACAGTTAATACAATATTTTTTAACATACATATACTAAATCTATTCAAATATCAAAATACTAATTAAATATTTTTATAATGCAAGTAACAGATTCTATTATCAACAAAGAAGCTAGAACAACTACAAAGAAGAAGCAGATTTACACGCTCGCATTTAAAATAAATAATAGATCAAGATTGATAATAAGTTAAAGATGTATTATCAGACTGTAAATAAATAGTTTTCGAGATTGGTATTATATCTCAATTGTTGATGAAGAAAATCTTGATAGTTGGATGAATCTATATTTGATAAGGACTTGGCCTGTTGCTTGTATTATTTAAATTTCTTACGCACGGGGTTAAATGTGTCATGTAATGATGAAGAGGAGAGGTCGTGGAGGCGATAAAACGGTTGTCAATGAAGGCGAGAGCAGTAGACAAGGCGAGAACTCGACAACAATTTGAGAGGAAGAAATTTGATGTGAGAGGTAGAGAGGAAAATCGAGATATTTAGTAACCGATAAACCAATTAGGACATCCCACTACTAATCGGATTCTAATAGGACATCTCACCACTATTAGATAGAGCATTCATCATCCAAAGCAAACTAATAAAGACAATAAAAAATTTTCATTAATTTTATTGTATCATATAAAAGTGAAAATATGGGGCCTTTATATAGGCTACAAAATTGTAGTCTCCTATTTCTATTTGGATTATATAATCAAACTCCTAAAACAAATCAAAAGTCTAAAAGAAAAAGAAAAATACACGAAAAGAAAACGTACATGAAAAAGAAATCAGAAATCCTACTATAGTTTGATTACTAAAAATCAAAAATTAAGAAATAGAAACCAGAAATTCTATTATTAGTAAAACTACTAGATCCATGTTGAGTTGACGCGTCTTCTCCAACAATGGTAGATATGTCATGATCTTGGTGCCTTGATTTTCGCATCATTAAAAATATTCATTAAGTCAGAACCCTACCTAAAAGGAGTGTATATGACCAAATTACCCTTTCCGTCATCTTCTCCAATGAATATTATTTATCTTCTTCAAGTTTTTCACTAAGATCCATTCAAAAACTCTTTCAAATTCTTGAGAACCATTATGAAACCCCGTACTTCATATTCTCCATATCCTCAAAAACAGATAACTAATCCCCCAACATCAAATCACAAAAAAGATGAAATCTTTATGCTCTAATTTCCTCTTAACTTGAAACCAAATGCTAAAACTCATAAATTTCACATACCCACATCTTTTTATCCTCAAAATTGAGAACAAAATACTGTCTAACATAAAATTCATCAAAAAAATAAAACCTTTTCAAGTTTCAAGTTCTTTTCTTCTCCTTCTTCGTGCCTTCACCTTAACCCGAGCCCTTCAACACCCGCTCTCATCGAAAGGACGAGGGTAAACTAGACTATTCACCTTCTTTCACTTAGAAAACAAACAATGACTAACAGGAGTTTTTTTTCTCCCAACTCATATAATTTAAGGTGAGAATAGGTAAATACCAAGATTTTAGGGGTTAGTGAGAGGAATTAGGTAAGATTTTAAGAAACAAAACCCAATAAATTTTAAATTAAAATAGAAGAAGATACCATCGCGTAAAAGACCCGGGGCAGGCAAAAAGAGAAGGGTATCAAACTATATTCCTCAACTCTCATTAAAAGCTTGAGGGCAGAGACTGTAAGAAAATGGCCTGTTCAATCTCCTGACAACATATTACACAATTAGCCAATTCTAGAACAACAACATGCAAATTTACAGGTTTCCATAAGAATTCACCCAAAGCTGACAGAAAAATGTGCTAAAATTACCCTCATGGTAACTAAGCAAATTTTCAGAAAGGAACTGAAATGGCATTTTACCTTTCAAGCTGGGCTTCGATGAGTTTTGCCCAGAGCTCTCCGGAGGGTCACAATGGGAAGGTGATCAGTGTGCGTGTGTATATATGAAGAAGAAAGAGAGCAGAAACGAGTGAGAAGGTGGGTCCCATCGAGATCTGACGTGGGAGATAAGAGGCTCATCCGAGTCACGGAAACGTGAGGAGGAGAGGCAGATGGAGAGAGGGCCAGAGAAAAATAAGTAAATCAAAATAAAAACAAAGAAAGTTTGGTTCGTTGCTTATCGATTTGAGGAAGTGAGATGAGGGAGCGAGGGAGAGGAGAGGTAAGGAGAGATTTTGAGGGGAAAGCGCCAATACACTTGAGAATGCGTCCATCCACACAACTTGTCTTATCGCTTACTCCCCCCCCCCCCCCCCCCCCACCCCCCCGCCAACCATTTGGGATATTACCATTTTGTAGACTAGGGCAACGCTCTCGGGTACAGGGTTAAATTGAAGTTAGGGTTGGAAGTGGACCGTGTCGTGTCGTGCCTAGCCAAGTTACAGGTACGGTCCATGTAAAAATAGCTAGGCCTAAGCACGGCTTAGAGTGATGTATGGGTCTATATATGTATGCTCATGCATCAGTACATTAGCTACTGGGTCGGTTCGCATGCTGTATTCGACAGCATATTCGTGCCACTATTTGTGCTTGAATTGTGCCAGCGTATTCATGCCTGATTTGGATTTCTTACTCTGTATCTACTTTGTGCCCTTTTTGCCTAATCCGATGAAGGAGAGTGAGAGGTCGCTGAGGCTTCTCGCTTTGTCGCTCAATCATTTAGTTTGAATAGGAGTGAGGACGAAGTAATAAATTACTCAGATAAGAGGTTGAAATCTAATTTATATAATTAATAGACTAATTGTTCATTCATAGTAAATGTAGTTGACGCAGACTGGGAAGCGAATAACACCGGCTAGTTCTCGTTCTAACGCCAACGAACCCTGAAAGGATCTTTCAAGTAGAAAACGTACTCGAATCTACGAGCACGTCACTCGAATCCACAAGCAAAGGGTAACAACTCGAATCCACGAGCAATTGGAGAGATAAACTCAATTTTAATTGAATAAAAGTTGCATAAAAGTTGTATATAAAACAAAGAATACAAAGACATTTTATAGGCTTACAAAAAAAATTCTTATTCTATCTAGGAATCTACATAAATTACAATTCAAAATAAAGAAAGATAAAACCAATCAGAGTCCAAATTAGACCTGAAATCATAATCTAAAACAGAATAAAAAATAGCTGAAATGCACAGAACGGTCGACCAGGCGGTCGATCGCTAGGTCAAAATGCATTGTCAGTCGACCGAGCGGTCGATCGGGTGAGATACTCAACTCTCCGGTCTTTTCCTGTCTTCTGGACGGTCGACCGAGCAGTTGACTGAGTGGTTGATTCTTCGTCTTCTACTTCTGGTCGGTCGACCAGGCGGTCGACCGACAGCCTGTGCTTTTTTCTGCTCGTCTTCTATTGTCAGGCGGTTGACCGAGCGGTAGATCGCTGTATTCAGCTGTCTTTCTCGGTCGACCAAGCGGTCGACCGAGACTTGCGTCTGAGCTCTTATTGAGTCTAGATTTCTGACTCTGCCTTCCTGCATCAGTTCTCTCTCTTCAAAAGAACTCATCCTCGAGTTCCAACTAATCGAACAATGAACAATGCAATCTTGAGCAAACTCTGTTGACACTCAAAAAAGGTCGAACTCCAGCATTCATCTCCAACCGGTCTGAATGACGTCTAACTTATCGACATCTACAAAAGATAAGTCGAAGACAAGCTGATGACCAGAGACAAGGCATCAACATGGACATTACTAATCGAGTAAAGCAAATAGTAAGCCAAAGTTGCCTTTTGGAGAGACCCAAGCAGGTCTAAGACGCTAAGTTAGCTCAATACTTAGCCTAGCATAAGCCCAAGGTAAGCTTTATAGCTCCGCATGGAACTAATAGCTTCGCCTAAGCTTGGTCGGTAGCCTCGCTTTGAGGCTAACTATTAGCTCCGCCTGAAGCTGCCCATTTAGCCCCGCCAGAAGCTGATCCAAGAGCTTCACGCCAGAAGCCTTATCCCTAGCTGGTTTAGCACCGTTATGGGCCGGGTCATAGCTCCGCCATGAACTGAGTCTTAGCTTCGCATGACGCCCTGAAGGAAACTTTGCCTGAAGCTTCGAGCTAAGTCTTAGCTTCGCGTGATCTAACTCCGCAGTGAGCTTTGCCAGATCATCAAATTGATCGTTTCAAAATCCCACGAGGGATTAATGGGTGAACCCCACTAATTTAGTGGGATTAATGCCACTTTAAGTGGGTAGTTACACCCACCCACTTCGTTTCACATTAAGTGGAGACAATTAAGCCATAAACGGCAAGAGCGCGTTCGCACGGACCCTCCAGCTTCGCCAGAAGCTTGCAAAGAGCTCGCGGCAAGGCCATTTGCGAGCTTCGCGCAAAGCTAATGATTTATTCAGCTTTGCTGAATTCAAGGGGGCGGTTACACCCTACTTGTGACTATAAATAGTCCCTTACTGGATACAAAGAAAAGACACACACACGGACAGAGAGGAGATTAGCATAAAAGAAAATAGCAGAATTTCTAGCAAGAGGGCTCTTCTGATCTTCTGTTCTCCAATACCCTGAACCAAGCGAGAAGGGAGTCTTACAAGGAGGCAGCTCGATCACCCGATCGATTGCATCGTCAAAGGGATAAAGTGATCGCGCGCTGATCAGATTTCTACCGGCACATTTTCCTAGAAATCTCAAAGGAGATCTACTTGTAATTTTCTTTTTTTGGTAAAGGAATTACTTGTAATTTCGCTCCTCTACCCTTTTTTGTAAGTTTTCCCTGAATTAATTTTCAATGGAAAACAAGATGGCTACTCCGCTGGGGAAATCTGTCTTCGACGCATCAAGGAGACAGTGTCGCAATGCAACGATTAGAATCTTGAGCCAGACATTTTTGAAAATTTGGTCATTCATTTCGACCAAGAAAAATTCGAAGAATTTCTCTCTGAGAATAGTCTAGTGCTCCCCACTCGGAAGCACAGAAAGATCTCGACAGTCAAGGCTTCCGAGCAGAAGCCAGCCATAGCCGGGCCAGTAACTGGACGAGCCTCGTCTCAACTCCTTTCAGCCTCCACTGAGGCTACAGGTGCCTTATGTAAGTACGCCTAGAGGGGGGTGAATAGGTGTACGACTAATCTAATGAAAAAAAATGCGGAATTTAAAAGCTAAATTGCAACACACTTAATGTAACCAACGAGTGTAGCCGAATTCCCGGTGAAGGGCTCTGGACTAACTCCTCTTGATTCCTCTGAATAAGAGTTGAGGTGCTATATGAAGCTCTCGTGGTTAAACACAAGTGAGGCACACACAAACAACACAAGCATATATATGATATAGAAATATGATGCAATGCTCAAAGTAATAGAGAGAGAGAGTTAGAGTCAATGGATCTAACGCAAACACACGGATATATTTCGAGGTTCGAGCACACTGCTCTACGTCCCCACCTTCACACAGAAGGATTTCCACTAATTTGTCCACACAGGGAACCTCCACTGAGGATTTGGGGCAATACAACCGGGAGTACACAACTCCTCTCTTAATTACAAACACAACCTCTACACTTAGAGGTTAGGCACAAAGCCACACAAATCAATCACCTCACACTTGAGGGATGGGCACAAAGCCAAATACCAATCAACCTCTCACTAGAGGGATAGGGCACAAAGCCATCACTCCACAAATTAACCTCTACACAAGAGGGATAACACAAAGTAGGAGGATTTACAACTTAGTGATCAAAAGACCACAAACCAATCTCTTTCTCACAAAAACAAAGATCCTATAGAGAGGATAGAATGATAATCTCAATTGTGAGAAAACAAAGTGTTTTGAACAAAGAAAATCACTTGGGAAATCTTCAAATAGATATAGAATTTTTAGACCAAAAACCAATTCCCAAAAGACTATTTTCTTTGAATTTTCAAACACTTTAAAAACAAATAGAGATCAAGAATTTCGAACCCAAAACTTTTGCTGGAAAACACTTGAAGAGTATGAAATTTTTCTCCTTGAAAATCTTAACCAAAATAGCCAAGAGATGGGGTATAAATAGGCCCCAAACAAATTCTGCCCGTTGGCTACTGACTAGGCCCAGATTGGCCTTCCGGTTGACCGGCCAACGGTCAAAAAAGTGACCGTTGAGCCTTCCGGTCGACCGCCCGGTCGACCGGGCCCTGAACCAGAGAGCAACGGCTCTCTGGCCGGTCGATCGCCCGGTCGACCGGGGCAACCCGAGAGTGGGTTGCCTTCAGTCGGTCGACCGCTCGGTCGACTGGCCAACTGATATGGCCATGTGCACGTTTTGTGCACAACCGGTCGACCGTGCCGATCGACCGGCTCCTGGTCCGGCGACCGGTCGGTCGACCGCCAGAGCCTGGCAGACAAATTAAGGGATTTAAAACTTGAGTTTTTAATTACCAAATAAATCCCATAAAATCTCTAAAAATCCACAAAAATAGTTTTAGTATAATACTTTGATATACAAACATGTGTGAAAAAATTCAACACATATTTCAAACTATTTGAACCATTTTGTATTATGGAAATTTTGCCGAAAACCAAATTCCGTATTTTCCAAAACTTGAATTTTTGAATTGAAAATTCGTTTTGTCCAAAACTCATCCAAATACAAAAACATGATATAAAACAACATTTAGGCATGTAGTATATGGATATAATTCAATATACATGAAAGATATATATATATATATCATTGTTTTTGACTTAAAATCTAAAAATAAGTTTTGTTAAAATACCAAAACTTCAAACTCATGAAATAGACTATCAAACTAAGTTTGTTTAAATAGTTGAAGCATACATATATATATACATTAAACCATGTAAACTTTGTATTGATTCAATCTATTCATGAAAACCAAGATCGGTTAAACCAAAACCGAAAACCAACACCAAAACATGAAACGTGTGTGTTGTGAACTTGAGCATATCACACTATCTAATCTTTAACAAATGGATCTAAAATAAAAAACTAAACTATGTACCGAGGTCTTTTTGTAGAGCACCGTCTCTAAGTCGACTCGATCCAAACTGTGATCCACCGAGCTTGACTCTAACGAGTGCTAGATATGAACTTTGATGCTCGGGCTCTTGAATCACCTTATGAAAAGCTCCAAAATACCTTTGTTGAAGCTAATCACCTACTAATATCTTGGTTAAGGATCTGAAACTAAACATCACAAGATTATTAGTAAACATAACTACATGAGTTAATCATCATCAAAACTAGAGTGGAAGGCCTCTGGGCCAACACCTTAAGCAAGGCTAACCAGGTTCCCTGAGAACCTAAAGCTTTGCTTTCCAAACTGATGTGGAGGCCAAGGCAGAAAGCTCCGTGTGACGCTTCAGGCGAAGTTCCACCAGGCGAAGTTTCACCACAATTTCGCCTATCACGCGAAGACAAAGGCAAACTGCCTATCCGGTTTGGCAGCTTCGCCGAGGCTATTAGCCGCGAGGCTAAATTGGTAACTCTACTTCGCCTAATCTAGGAGCAGTGACTCCTTGCACTAACTTTGTTCTCATGAGCAAAGTTACCAATGGCTTGGCTAACTCAACGCCAGTACCTCAGGGTACGAGCAAAGTTCTCAGCCACAAGACTGAAACTGAAGCACTCAGCAGTGCTAGCCACCTTCGCTACAAGGGTGCGAACAAAGCACCACAGCCTGCTTTGCTCTCAAAATCTTTCAACGCTAAGTCTGTTCTTCGTAGCAGAGTTAAGGGATCATTCCTGGGTGCTGATAGCGATGCTTATGCAGCTTCAGCGCCTAAGGGTGCTACCAGAGTTCTTAGCCATGAAGCTAGAACTAAAGCACTATGCAGTGCTAACCGCCTTTGCGGTAACACAAAGAACGAGGCATCATCCCGTGCTTCGCTTCCAAGGCCTTCGGATGCTAAGTCCGCCCCTGCAAATGGAACTACAAGCAAAAGGGTGATTCCAAAATCACCTGTACATATCAATGAATGATTCGCTCGAGTCTCCGCGCTATATCGTTTAAGTTCAGTTAACACTGATCTACGAGAGTTCTTAACAAACAAGCGGAAGTTAGAACTACTCCAGACTTCTCTCTCTTGTTGTGAACAAGTGGGATGTCAGTTGGTGACGGTTCATTCAGTCCATTGCCGACTAGGACCAATGCCTGCCACCCTTCCAAGCCGACAGTCAGTCTTTAATCGACTATCGGTGCGAGCTCCTGTGAAGCATCACAAAAGGAACATATCGCGAAATCTACCAGATCTGCCTTTGCATCCGTCAATATGATCGGAAAGGGACGTGAACCGCATAGGGGCAGACGAGCGCCGCGTGGTGCTAACTCCCTTTCCTTCAGTTCTCCAGACCCAGACTATAGCCCTAGTTTAGGTCAAATCTTGGTAGACGAAGAAGGTGTGTTCTGAAGCACCAGATCTAGAGTAGCAATACCCTACAATTATGAGCAGTCATCCTCCTCGATTGGAGTAACATTACCAGAACCATTGAGAAGTTTATTCCAATGGTCTGATGATGAGGGGGAAGATAGTGGGTATGCCTCTTCGGTAACAGTCAGCTCGATACGAACAGATAGAGCGTCAGTGCATATGGCTGATAACGATAACTATGACCTCCGTCGACGGTTGGAAGCTCAGGAGCAAACCTCTAAGGCCCAGCAAGAAGCCTTGGATAACATTCAACAGATACTTGCTCAACTCCTCACTAACCGAAATAGCAATGATACCGGGAGTAATCATAATGAGAAGGAACATAATGATGATGAGCAACCTGAGACTGAGAAATCAAAGGAAAGTTCTTCCGTTGATGCTGAAGTTCTTAAAGGCATCCAAGCTTAGATCGCATTCCTAGCTCAGAGGAATTAACTGAAAAAATAGGGGCAGTCCGTCCTTACCCCTTGGAATAAGATTCAGTCTCATATTCTCCAAAGTTCAAGCCACCAACGCTGCACTCATATGATGGCAAAAGCTCACCAAATTAGCACATTTACTACTTCTGATTACAAACTGGTAATATAGTAGGTAATGATGTTATCATGGCCAGACTATTCATTGGCACCCTGAAGGGGGTAGCATTTGACTGGTTCCAAAGCCTTCCTCCAGGCTCTATCAACTCCTGGATTGACTTAGAAACTCGATTTCTTTCTCGTTTTACGAGGACGACACCGAGGTAACCATGGATAAATTCCTCTCTACTATACAGAGGAAAGGAGAAAATGTCTGTGATTACATTGAGCGGTTCAGAAACTTATCCCTGATGTGCCCAGCAGGGATGCCATTGCCCATGCTCTTGCAGGCATGTAGGCATAACTTCCTAGACCAAATAGAGATTTGTATGGGTGCTGTCAAAGTCCATACGTGGAAGGAATTAGACGAGCAAGCTGAAATAGCCGAAAAGTCGGCTAAAAAGTTTGAACCATCCACCCCTAAAGGCAAATGGGGTATGAATAATAAGGGGCATGGAGACATGAGGCAGTCTTCCCAAGCCAAAGGGAAAGAGACCATGTCCCTCGAATTATCAGGGGACGTTCCGCTAAAGACTAAAAAGAGCGACGTCAATAATCAAGAGTCTAAATTTTCTTTGAAAAAATACTCCTTCAAAGACAAACAGGTGGTTATAATATTCCACTTACTCCACAAAGGGAATAAATTGAAACTGCCAGAGGCTCGACGCCCTAATGAAGTGGGATGCACCAACGATCTCAATTATTGTCTCTTCCATACGATGGTTCATCATCCTACTAACAAGTGTTTTGTCCTAAAGGACAAAATTCAGGCTTTGGTTGATGCCGGGATTCTAATTCTAAAGTCGGAACAAAAGAAAGACACTGCAAACATGGTGACCCTCGAGTTCAGCAATACCCCAAAAGTCACAGTTCCTGATGGATCTTTTCCAATCCCTGAAGTACGACTGGAAATAAACAATCTTTCCGCTAAATATCAGGAGACTAAGGGTCTCATTCCCTTGACATTAAAAACAGGGGAGATCATGTGGATACACCCAGACCTCGCCCAAGATAAGCAGTGGGATTCGAAGAGATCCAAGTCAAAGGGCAAATCTTGCAACGTTATCTCTGTCCTGCCAGATGACGACAATGTGACAACAGCTTCTCTCAGCGATTCTGAAAGTGAGAGGCATGCTTGCACAATACAGGCTGATGTACCTCAGCCGACGGGTACTCGATCTGAAAAATCATACTTAAAACAGTATGAACAAATTACTGACGAGGCACAACAACAAACGAAGTCAGTATAAGTACCCATACCAGCTCCGGTCGCGACCTCGGGAAAAGAGAAGCAGAAAGAAGTTCAGTTTGACCATGTCCTGAAAAAACCGTCAGGCCCAGGACTTAACATCCCTTTTCACTTTGACATATTGACCCAGCTGGCTAATATCCCCGCTCATATCACCATACACGAGCTGCTTTGCCTCTCGAAGGAGACAAGAGAAACACTCAAGGATGCACTGGCTAATTCAGAATCATTTCTGACACATATGCCAGAAGCCCCTAGGGATGACACTCAACCCTCGTGTTCTGAATGTCATCACGTACAGTTGAAAGTACCTGCTATTACTTTCACAGCTGAGGACATGCTCCTCAAGGATAACAAACACGATCGACCTTTGTACTATACCGGATACATCGGTTCGACGTGCATTGAAAGAGTACAGGTTGATCCAAGGTCTACACTCAGCATTATCCCCAAAAGGCTCCTCTACTTTCTTGGCATACCGCTGTATCGGTTGTCCGCAACTAATATAACGATATATGGTTTTAATGCATGGAGTAGTCACCCACTCGAAAAATTTGACTCTGTTGTCGAATCGGGAATCTGAAATCAGAAGTGACGTGTTATGTCATTGACGCTGACACTTCATATAATTTGTTGTTAGGACGACCTTGGATCCACGCTAACTGGATTGTTCCCTCCACTCTGCACCAATGCTTCAAATACGTGGAGGATGACACAACGGTACAAATGGTGTTCGCTGAGAAATAACCGTTCAAGGGGGTGAAGAACTACTTTACTGATGCCCTCCTATATCAGAAAATCAGTAAAACATCAAAAGAACCATCGCCTGACAACGACGACAGTGGCAATGAGGCAGATTCAGAGTCTGAAGGAGACATGCCACCTACTTTGGTCGGGGAACTAATTATAGCATGCTTCAATAATCCTCAATGTAATAATCCCTTTGAGGATGATGACGAATGGGTGATTAATGATAATGTTATCTTTGATTATCTTGCGAGTGTCGAATTATTTGAGTCTGTTGCCAATAACTCTCTACACATGCCCTTGCATAAACCAAGCATGTCAGGGACATCTGTGGAATGTGTGGAAGGGTCCGTCTTCGTGATCCCTCCATCCAAAAGGAGTCAGTCCCCAATAATATTCAATAGAGCCCAACTACAAAAGTCTTCGGTCACAGATTCGAGTTCAGACTCAGAGCCCCTGCAATTTTTTCACTATGCACGATCAGCACAACATATGATGAGAAAATGGGATACAACCTGCAGCGTGTGAGTGGCTTGAATTTCAGAAAAGGACGACGTGATTTTCTATGTAATTTCGTGCCAAAAGGAAAACCAGTATGATAAAACATGCAGGGGGTTGGGATATGTTGCACCTCTAACTTCTACAGCGATTCGATCTGAAAACAACAAACCGATCCCGTCACGCTCTGCCTCTTCCTCCGAGTGGGAGTCAGATGTCAGTGTGGGAATGATATTCGAGAATCTCTCCATTAACATGACTTCAAGTAATCATTTGGAGCCTGCGGAAGTTATTGATATTGAACCTTGGGCTCAGCAACTGAATTTCCAGTGGGAAAAGTGATTCGAACAACGCGAACCACCTACTGAAGACAAGGTGCTCTAGGTTAACTTGGGTAGTCAAGACCGCCCTAAACCCATCTTTATAAGTGAAAGCCTATCGCTTACAGAGAAATAAGAATTGATCGTACTCGTAAGAGAGTATATCGATGTCTTTGCATAGAACTACGAAGATATGCCCGGACTTGTCCGCAAGTAGCCATGCATCGCCTGAATATCAAGCCTGAGTCAAGCCAGTCAAGCAACAACAACGTCGATTTTGCCCGAACGTTATGGAAGCTATTGAAGCTGAAGTCCATAAACTCATAGGTGTGGTTTCATACGAGAGGAACATAATCCAGATTGGGTTGCTAACATTGTTCCTGTCCTTAAGAAGAATGAAAAAATTTAGATCTGCATTAACTACCGCGATCTCAATATAGCTTGTCTTAAAGACAAATTCCCATTGCCCATCACTGATGTCATGATTGACAATACCTACGAATTCGAAATAATGTCTTTCATGGATGGCTTTTCAGGGTATAATCAAATTAAGATGTACCCAGCGGATGAGAAGCATACTTCATTCCGGACACCGTTGGGGGTATACTGCTATACCGTGATGCCCTTCGGGTTGAAGAACGCGGGAGCAACTTATCAACGTGCGATGAGTACAATTTTCGCGATCACCTCCGAAAGACGGTAGAATGTTATGTCGACGACATTGCTGTCAAAAGTCGTGATAAGAATGATCATCTTCGAAACTTAAGAACAATATTCGATATAATGCGAGCTCATCGACTGAAAATGAATCCGACAAAATCTTCTTGGGGGTTTCAAGTGGCAAGTTCTTAGGATTCATTGTCACGTCAAAAGGGATCCATCTAGACCCGGATAAAGTCCAAGCTATCCAAAATGCACATCCACCTAAGACTCTCAAAGAACTTAGGGGCCTGCAAGGAAGGTTGGCTTATATCAGGAGGCTCATCGTAAATCTCTCAGGCCGCTGTCAACCATTCACCCGGCTCATGAAAAAGGTATCTCTTTTGTATGGGATTAAACATTGCAAGAAGCTTACGAGGATATCAAAAGATACCTTACTAAACCTCCAATCTTGGTGGCTCCCACATCAGGAAAACCATTCATGCTTTATGTGAAAGCTATGGACCATTCTCTCGGTGCTCTACTTGCTCAAAAGAACGATGACAGTCACGAACAGGCTATTTATTATCTAAGCAAGACTCTGATAGGGGCTGAATCTCACTATAACCCTGTTGAGAAGGAATACTTAGCCCTTGTCTTTGTTATTCAAAATACGCGGCATTACTTGGTTGGTCAAACCATACATATCATTTACAGAGTGAATCCTTTGCGTCTCCTTATGACGAAATCAGGATCACTAAAGTCAAGTTTAGCTAAGTGGGCTCTCCTTCTGTCTCAGTACGACATGCTATTTATCCCTCAGAAGGCAATTAAAGGTCAGGCGCTTACAGACTTCCTGGCTGCTCATTTGGTTCCGAAAAGCTCAAAACTTCATGAAGATATTACAGATGAGGTTTTCAAATCTAATATAACTTCAGAGGGTGAAATATGACAGATGTTCTTTGATGGAGCATCAAGGATAGACACTAAAGGTAAGATCATTGCTGGTGTGGGGTTGTATTTATCTCACCACAAAGTCATGTCCTTCCTAGGGCATTCTCATTGAGGGAACCATGTTCCAACAATGTGGCAGAATATAACGCTCTACTCGTTGGCCTTCAGCTCGTCCATAAGATGGGGGTACGCTACCTCGAAGCTTATGGTGATTCAAAACTGATTATTAATTAGGTTAAAGGAGAAATGAGGTCCGCCACGGAGATTTGGTACCTTATTGTCATGCAGTCATCAAAATGGCTAATTTATTTGATGGCTTTTATATCGGTCATGTGTCCCGATCCCAAAATACTAAAGCTGACGCTCTGGCTGCACTAGCAGCAACATTAGCCTTACCGATTGACACAACATATCATCTTACAGTGGCTACTCGACACCTTGTTTGTTCTAAACTTGTGTTGAAATCGTCCATGTCACCTCGACAGGGTTTGAACCGAGAGATAGGAGATTCCCCTCATTGACTATGCTTTGCATGATATATTGCCAGTGACCCTAAAGAAGCAGCTTCTATCAGACGAAGGTCTCTCCGTTTCTACTATGATCCGATAGTAAAGACACTCTACCGTCGCTCATATGACAATATCCTTCTCCGTTACCTTTCTAATTCAGAGGCACAAGAAGTGCTTAAAGAGACGCATGACGGTATATGTGGAGCTCATCAACCAGGCCCAAAACTCAAAGATCGATTACACAGGCTTCGATATTATTGGCCAACCATGATAGCTGATGTCATCAAATATGCGTAAAGATGTAAAGCCTGTCAAATCCATACAGACTTTATACATCAACCTCTGGAGCTACTTTATCTGACTGTTACTTTGTGGCCATTCGAAGTATGGGGAATCGATGTCATAGGGCCTATCAGCCCCTCATCAACAAAAGGTCATCGGTTTATCTTAGCAATAACCGATTACTTTTCAAAGTGGGCAGAGGCTATACCACTTGTTGAAGGTAAAGCTTCCAACATGATTAATTTTATCAAATACCATGTCATCCATCGATTTGGTATTCCTAGGCGGATTAGCCACGATAATGGTCCCCAATTTGTAAGCCAGGTATTCTATCGCTCTGTGATAAATATCGGATTCAGAATGTGACCTCAATCGCTTATAACCCCGTTGCTAATGGCTTGATGGAAGAATTATCAAGCAACTTAAAAAATTCATTTCATCAAATAAGCGAGACTGGAATGAGAAGCTTGGTGAATGTCTTTGGGCCTACCGAATCACAGTTGGGACCCCGACAGGCAATACGCCTTTTCTCTGGTATACGGATGCGAAGCAGTCATACCGTTAGAAATCCAGATGTCGTCATTACGAGTCGCTTTAATGACTAGAATGACAAAGCAGGACAATGATCGGTACGTCTTCAAGAGCTCGAAGCCCTAGATGAGAAGCGATTACAAGCTCAACAATATATTGAGTTGTATCAAGCGCGAATCTCGAAGGCCTTCAATAAGAAGGTTAAGTAAAGGTTTTCCAGAAAGGAGATTTGGTTTTACCCGTCAGACGATCGATGATCATGACGCATAAAGCCAAAGACAAATTTCAGCCCAAATGGGAAGGACTGTTCGTGATAGAAACAGACTATTTGAATGGAGCATATCGCCTTATAACTCCAGACGGTGATACGCTCATGATACCGATCACCGACAGATTCTTAAAGAAGTATTACCCTTGATAGGACCCTTCTTATGATCAAGTTAACATTACACCTCTGATCAGATCCAAGACATTTAAAAAGAGCGCTCCTCTCTTTCTCTAATAACATCATACTGCCAAAAATCAGTGTCGAGCCGATCAAACACCGGTTGCATCAAAAAAGAATCAAGGTTATGAATTTCGATTTTTAACCTTATCGCTCTTCTCTAATTCATTGTCGACTAGTGTCGAGTCGATCGAACACTGATGACGTTGAAGAAGAAACAAGGCGTCAAATTATTTTAGCCTTGTCACTCTTCTCTAGTATATAAACATGTACCTATCTTCAACTTAGAAGAATATGTCATATTATGAAGTCAAGCATGTCTAAGCAACAGTTTCAGGCAGATGGTTTATGGTGACATACCTCCCTGCTCCTGTTCGATCGATCGAAACTCGACACAACCACAAAAGGTCCAACTAAATGAGTTTATCTGATGACTTATCAAGACAAACTCATTGAAGAAGGTTCATGATGCATCTTTTTGCAGAACCTTTCCACTGTTTTCACGTTCATATCAAAACATGGTAATCGATCGAATGAAAGATCAAATGAGTTTATCTGATGATTTATCAAGCCAAACTCATTGAGGAAGGTTCGTGATGCATTCTTATGCAGAACCCTTCCAACATGAAAACCAAATAAGGATCCATAGAGAGACTACGAGGAACGAAATATTTAGATCAAGATCCCGTGAAATTCATGTCCACTCCTTTAATCCCCACTTCACTTACAGAGTGAAAACCCAGGGGAGATATCACGTTAATCAAAGTAACGAAAATGATCCAACGCCTCTAACGGTTAAGGATAGAGGAAAATATTGGCCCTTTAAGCCTAACATAAATCCTCGATGCCAGATGAGATGGCCGAATGTTAACCAGCCATTCAAAAATCCCTCGACTCAGCGACGTCTTCCCATCCCCCACATCCTTGAATTCTTCGCCATAGCCTGTATCGCGAATGTAGGGGAAGTACCGGAAGAGACTATAAACATCGTACCGATACAGCAGCTTGCGGACCGCAGCCACGTAAGTTCGTAACCATGAAGATCCCTCAAATCGATGGAGAAGCATCATTCGAACATCTTTTGGAGGCTCTTCACCAGCTTGAATAATAGCTGGGCAGTGAAGAGCGAACCATGCCATCAAAAGGTGTATGGCAAGCCGATCCTGGGGTTTGGTCCGTCACGGGGCAAGATAGTACCCTTCCCCCTTTTCGTCATCGGTGGTCTGCAGAAAGCCTCCGTTAATGCACGAAGGCCCTGCTGAATGCAACACACCATTGTCGGGAGAAGTCCAAGGGCACGATCGTGGACTAGACGAATAGCCGACAATAAGACAGTCGGAAGAATAGCGTCGCTAGAAGGAGATGACACCACACATCTCTTCAACCAAACTGATAAAAACCCGGCTAAAAGTCCCTTACGGGACATCAGTCAACGGGCCTAATGATGGAAGCTCCTGAGAATGTCACCCTTCTCATAGGTATCATCATCTTCTTCTAAGACCATATCTCCCTGAGAATGTTCTTGCCTCCTCCAAAAAATGTCCTCGTTTGCAACCCCGCAGTGAGCTGCCTCAGGAGCATCTTCCAAGTTGGGGAACAAATAATTTTCCCAGCTCTTTGAACTACTCAAAGCTCCCTTATGGCCCCCTAACACTCAAGCAGATGTAAAAATGGCACATCAACTCCCGATAAGTCTCGAACAGGGCCGGCTCCTGCTTCTCTAGAAGTGCCAATTCCGCCTCGCATGGGAAGTATTCTTCATAAGGAGAGATCCCATTGGCAGAGCAGAGACTTTTCACATCTTGTATAAAGCCATGTCCAATTCACCTTCAGGGGTAAAGAAAGTCCCTGTAGCTGGACAGTATAACTCAAAGATGGCGTAGAAGTTCACTACGCTCATCTGAATGCCATAGCAGGTTGGCCTAACAGCCTCGTAAAATCCCAACCTCTCCAAATCCTCTTCAAAATGGGCCAAGACATATAGGGTTAAGTCCCTCCACCAGGCCTTGGGGGGATGAATCCAGCCTGGGGTCCTGAAATCAGTCGCTGGATAATTGCCATGGACTTTGAAGAACTGATTTCCAAAGGTTTGAGCCATAGCAGGATTTTCTCCCACCGGGATGTCTTGGAGAACGTTTTCAGGTGAAGACCCAAATTGCAGTGAGGAGGACCTGCCTTTGTATATCCAGGAGACGCAGCAATCAATTTTCCTACATGAACGAGTCAGTGGTCCGAGCCACTTGCCATTTCATATTCCGAGATCTCGTCACGCACTGAAAGAAAGACAACGGGAAAATGACGCTTGCTAGATGGAAGGTAATACTTCTCGCCATCTAGATTGAAGATCCACTGCCCTTCCCTAGCTAGCAGCTGATGATCGGTGTCAGGCGCTGCATCCCCAAACATGAAGCTGGGCTTCCGATAAATTTTTCGGTCACAATCCTCGAGGGGAGCAATAGTTAAGATGCTCCTCATGGTACGCTGATCGCCGGCGTAGATCAGAACATCCCGGCCAGGAGCGCTCCGCTTACTGAATAGTGAGGCTTGCCCCTAGAATTGCATGCTAACATTGCCATTCAGTTCCCTGGCTATTCCAAAAAGACTGTTCAAAGGACCCGGAGTATAGTGCACTGCAAAGTAAGAAGAAACTATATTAGTCCATTAGCCCAAAGAAAAAAAAGGAAAGCTAAAGCATAAAGAAAATTGCTAAGGCAAGCGAAGCTAGCTTAGCAGTAGCTTCGCCCTGAGGCATAGCTCCACATCCTGCACGAAGGCAGAATACAGAAAATCTTTAATTGTTAGCTTCACTCCGGGAGCTTATCTTCGCGTTCTGTCACTGAACAGAATGCAGAAAAGCCTTAAGGTCTAACTTTGCTGAAAAGACACTTGTGCCTAAAACTGTTCAAAGGACTTTAAAGTTCTTTTCCCAGTTACGCCTCTAGAGCTAGCTCACATCCTGTCATTTGACAAAATGTGAACAACTCCAAGGACTAGCTTCGCATAGAAGTTGAGAGAAGAAACCATTGGTTTTTAAATTTCAAGTTGAGAAATTAAGGGAATTAAATCCCCTAAAAATTCGGCAAAGATAAATTAAGGGAGAGCGACTCCCTGAGATCACTGGATCACGGTGAATCACTCCGGATTCACCATGAGGTAGCCAGTAAATAGCTTCGAAAAGAGATAAAAATCTCTGGATAAGAGGGAAAAATCCCTACCCGCAATGGGGCGTTCGATGACCGGAGAAGGAGAGGGCGCCTCCGTAGCAGAGGTCGCTACCTCTTTGCCTGCTCGTCGTTTGGGAGCCATGAAGAACTGTAAAGTTCTGAAAATCCGACTGAGGAAGAAGAAGAAAGAGAGAGGGAGTTTCGCTCTCTGAAAATTTGGTTTTAAGAGAAGGTAATCTTCTCTTTCAGCCCATCGGGCTTTTATAGACATAAAGATGTCTAACTTCGCCTCCTCAAAAGGAGCGCAGGCGGTCGTTTCAAATTAATTTGAAACGGTGCCTAAGCGCCTTCCCCGAGAAGCCTTGCTTTAGCCCCGCCAAGGGCTAGCTCCGCTGCGACTTCGCGCAACGCTTGAGTAACTTAGCCGAAAGTTGGGCTTTAACTTCGCTGAAAGTTAATCTTCAGCTTCGCAGGAAACTTTACGCTAGCTCCGCTGAGAGCTCATTTCTAACTTAGCTGGAAATCCATCCTCAACTTCGCTGGAAGGTTAGCTCTGCTAAGAGCCTTTTTTACCTAAGCCAGTTCATTCCAGTTGCTTTTGAAATTCAAAGTGAAAAGAAGGGAAGCGAAGTAGATGAGCAAAAAGTAAAATTTTTATTAATTCAAAAGGGAAGATACATTGGCACATTAAGATTGTCTTTCATACAACAAAATCATTGCTCCAAAGGCAAACAAGTTGTCCTATCAACTTTCAGGGTGATAAATCATCCTAACTGGACAAGAAAGATCTTCCTTCTGCACAAGGCCGTAATCTTCGCTTATTGACAGATTTTGCCATCAAGAAGCTGGATCTTCTTTAATGAAAATTGGCTAGAGATTGGTTGCCATCAAGGAGCTGGATCTTCTATAATCAAAATTGGCAAGGGATTGGTTGCCACCAGAAAGCTGGATCTTTCTTAAACAGAATTGGCAAAGGAAGGATCCGAGACCTTACTGGTGATGTTTGTTTTCCCGAAGTGGATCATCTCAAATAAGCGACTACCAGCACCTTCCCAAAGTGGATCATCTCAGATAAGCGACTACCAGCCCCTTCCCGAAGTGGATCATCTCGGATAAGCGACTGCCAGCCTCTTCTTGGAACGCACATCAGCTGCTCTAGTATGTTCCTCCTGCTTATGATCAAAGCTTCAACTTGAAAATCAAGGGGTAAGTTTTTATTCTCCTTCATCAAGACGAAAGAATTGGAAGTACGGTACACTGTAATGCAAATAGGAAACAAGTTAGCATCAAATAGATAAAAAAAGGGGTGGGACAAAATGCTAAGTCAAAGTTTTATTCTTTGGGCGAAGCTATCCAGATCCAGCCCAGTTGTGCCTTGAAGATGGATTTCAACTAAGCAGAGGATAGCCTCGCTTGCACAGCAAATCGGCCTAACAAAAGCCAAGTCTTAGACAGCTAGGTCAGACAAGCTTTAAAAAGGTCAAGTCCTAGCCTCGCCTATATGGCTAGGCTAGACTGACCTAGAATGGCGCAGTCTTAATCCCACCTAAATGGCAAGACTGGCTCAACCTTGAAGAGGCCAAGTCCCAAACCCTGCCTATATGGCAGATTTAACAGATCTAGGCAAGAACTTTGCGTAGAAAGATCCTTCGCCTAATCAGGCAAGAATGCTAGCTTCATCGGGAAGCTTGAAAATAGGGTTGAAACCCTTTTCCGAAAGCCAAATGCAGAGATCAAGAGAATTCAATCCCTAAGATAGCTGATAAAGATAAGAAAATTAAGGAAGATAAACTCTCTAAAGTCACTAACTAGATGGCTGAGGCTCACCAGTTCTTGATCAGGTAATAATCAGAGTGAGAGTTCTCACTACTTCAGGGACCTCAGTCTCCTTACTTGAGCAATAAGGAGGGGCATAAACAAACCTCCTAGAAAGAGAGGAGTATGTTTCTCTGAGAAGGACTATAAGAGTCCTATTTATAGTTCTCATGGCCTGACTACGCCGCTACCACTTCAAGCTTGAGAGCGCGGGCGAAGTTAAAGCATTCAAATGCTTGACCTTGAGTAAGGGAATAATCTCCCTCGGGAATACACACGAAGTTATTTGAACTTCAAAAAAGGGAATAATCTCCCTCATAAATGCAAGGGGAGTTATTCAAACCTTGAAAAAGGAAGCAATTCCTGTCGTAATTCGCAAAAGCGGTTAGCCTTGGGAACGGAACGTCGATCCATCACAGCGAGCGCGAGGCTAATGCTCATATTCCAATTCGATTGGAAACGAAGCTACTTCAGGAAGCCCAAAGGCGAAGCTACCCAGAAGCCTGAAGCTACACGGAAGCGGATTGTTGCAATTCCCCAGCGAACCTATTCCAGCCCGAAAGTGGGGCTAAAGGCGAAGTTGAACTCAACCACCAAGGCGACATCCACATTCATAAACCATCAATCAAAGCAGTTCAAAGTATTTCGTAATCTGAACCATTCCATTGCATATTCACGAAAACTTTGAAGGGTCTTGTTGACACTCGAAAAAGGCCGAACTCCCACATTCATCTCTAACCGGTCTGAACGACGTCTAACTTATCGATATCTGTAAAAGATAAGTTGAAGACAAGCTGATGACCAGAGACAAGACAGCAATATGGACATTACTAATCCAGTAAAGTAGATAGTAAGGAAAAGTTGCCTTTTGGAGAGACCCAAGCAGGTCTAAAACGCTAAGTTTGCTCAATACTTAGCCTGGCATAAGCCCAAGGTAAGCTTTATAACTCTGTATGAAACTAACAGCTTCACCTAAGCTTGGTCGGTAGCCTCGCTTTGAGGCTAACTATTAGCTCCGCCTGAAGCTTCCCATTTAGCCCCGCTAGAGGGTGATCCAAGAGCTTCGCGCCAGAAGCCTTATCCCTAGCTGGTTTAGCACCGCTATGGGCCGGGTCATAGCTCCTCCATGAACTGAGTCTTAGCTTCGCACGAGGCCCTGAAAGAAACTTCACCTGAAGCTATGAGCTAAGTCTTAGCTTCGCGTGATCTAGCTTCGCGTGATGTTGCTTCACATGATTCAGCTCCGCAGTGAGCTTTGCTAGGTCATCAAATTGACCATTTCAAAATCCCACGAGAGATTAATGGGTGAACCCTACTAATTTAGTGAGATTAACGCCATTTTAAGTGGGCGGTTACACCCCCTCACTTCGTCCGACATTAAGTGGAGATAATTAAGTCATAAACGACAAGAGGGCGTTCACACGGACCCTCCAGCTTCGCCAGAAGCTCGCAAAGAGCTTCACGGCAAGGCCATTTGCGAGCTTCACGTGAAGCTAATGATTGATTCAGCTTTGCTGAATTCAAGGGGCGGTTACACCCCACTTGTGACTATAAATAATCCCTTCCTGGACACTAAGAAAAGACACACATACGGATAGAGAGGAGATTGGCATAAAAGAAAAGAGCAGAATTTCTAGCAAGAGGGCTCTTCTGATCCTCTGTTCTCTGATTCCCTGAACCAAGCGAAAAGGGAGTCTTACAAGGAGGCAGTTCGATCACCCGATCGATTGCATCGTCAAAGAGATAAAGTGATCGCGCGCTGATCAGATTCCTAGCGCCACATTTTCTCAGAAATCTCAGAGGAGATCTACTTGTAATTTTCTTTTTTTGTGAAGGAATTACTTGTAATTTCGCTCCTCTACCTTTTTTGTAAGTTTTCCCCGAATCAATTTTCAATGGAAAAAAACTCGGCTTGAGGAAAAGTGTTTAGTTGGTGCTCCTCCATTATCCAATCATACATATACACCATGCTCTTATACTTCATTGGTTCGCCTCCTGAAGAAGATTTTCTAAAGTATGATTTGAGATTAAACTTGGCATTTCTTGCAGAAAACGTTGTGCCCATGTGCGGATGGCAGGTGATACGAACTTGAAGAATTAAAGCTTTCCTCCCTAGTACTCTTCTTCTGCATGAAAAGATCTTCGAAATCATGAAGAATAAATGTACCATAATGTTGAATATCTCTCATGGGTGGTAATATTTCTAAAAGCTTGTCGTGCACGACTCATTTGGACTCTTCAAATGATGATTCCACCTTCTCCTGAATTTCAACGGTTGGAAAAACTTTTCTAAAACAAGATTTGCAATATTTTCCTTGATACCATAATGAACTCGTCTCGATTGCATATGGGTATGAATTTTGTATCTCTTCTTTAGGACTAGGAATAGGTAGAGCAGGCTTCATAACCAAATTGTTGTCATTGAAGAATTTTGCTTGGTTGACAACCTCTTGAGGTTTCTAAACGAAAGTAACATAAGTTTGCATACCTCGGCCACTCATCTGATTGTTGGTTGCTGGCATATCAGTCAATGATGAATCTCTTTTGGTTGACTGATTTCCAATTAGTGGTTGCTGATGTTGCTCCAATGTCTCCTCCAACCGATAAGATCTCATGAAAGGTGGGGGTTGAATCACCATCTCTTCTGCCTCCAAAGCAAGATTATGAACTTCATCAAGGGAGAACATGTTGTGTAGAAGCACATGTTTTTGAATTGAATATATAAGTTCACTAGTGTACTTTGCTGCTAATTGCTCTTCAGTCATAGCTAATCCATAGCGAGAGGAAAGCTAATAGAACTCTTCGGTATACATGATAACAGTTCTATCTCCTTGGGAGCAACTCTCAAATTGTTTGAACAAAATTTGATGATAATCTGGAGGGAGAAATTTACCTTATAATAGTCATTCCATCCGCTTCGAAGTTCTTATGAGTGATTTGCTTTGTTGCATAGGATGTTTTGCAATTGATTCCACCATGTCGCTGTTCCACTTTTAAGTTTATAAGCCATAAATTTGACATGATTTTCCATGAGAATATACGTCATATCAAACAACTTATCAACTTCATCAATCCAAAGTAAGGATGACTCAATATTAAGATTCCCATCAAAAGAAAAGTAAGGATGACTCAATATTAAGATTCCCATCAAAAGAAGGGATCTCAAACTCATCAGGGTTTAAGTATCCTCCTCTTTTATCACAAATAGAATTAAGAAATTTGTCTCTCCTATCAGGTTCAGAATTTTGCCTCTCCTGTTAGGATTAGAATTAGTGAACCCTTTTCGCCTTTCATAGACCATCTCTTCATCTTCATAATCATCTTCAAAATCATTGTATTGATATATGGGATTTTGCAATTCCTCTTCATTAAATTGAGGATATTGAAGAGGATACCTTGGTGGTCGATGATGTGGTGATGGTCGATGTAGTGGTGGTTAATATAGTGGTGGTTGATTCGATTAACAATCATGTCCGCTTTGGTACGTACCATCAGCTAGACTTCTATAATCAATCTTTAGAGACATCATTTCGATCTCTTGGGTCATACAATCTAAAATAGATTTGATGGTGGTGATGTCTCCTTTAACATCGAATGCCCTTATGGAAGGTTTGTTGTTCATCGTCGTCTCCTGCCATTATCGAAAAGTTTTGAAACTCTGATACCAATTGACGCAGAGTGGGAAGCGAACAACATCGGTTAGATCTCGTTCTAGCGCCAATAAATCTTAAAATATCTTTCATGTAGAAAATATACTCGAATCCACGAGCACAACACTCGAATCCACAAGAAAAGGGTATCAACTCGAATCCACGAGCAATTGAAGAGATAAACTCAATTTTAATTGAATAAAAATTGTATAAAAGTTGTATATAAAACATAGAATACAAGGGCCTTTTATAGGCTTACAAAAAGAGTCCCATTCTTCCTAGAAAATCTACATAAATTACAATTTAAAATAAAGAAATATAAAATCAATCGGAGCTCAAATTAGAGCCCAAAACAGAATCAGAAATAGCTGAAACGTGCAGAACGGTCGAACGGGTGGTCGACCGCTAACACTACCCGACGACCAAGCGGTCGACCGGATGAGATACTCAACTCTCTGTTCTTTTTCTGTCTTCTGGACGGAGAGTCGGTGGCTGATTCTTCGTCTTCTGCTTCTGGTTGGTTGATCGAGCGATCGACGGACAACCTGTGCTTTTCTCTGCTCGTCCTCTATGTCAGGCGGCCGACCGGGCGGTCATCGCTATATTCAGTTGTCTTTCTCGGTCGATCACTGCGTCGATCGAGACTTGCGTCTGAGCCCTTGTTGAGCCTTGATTTCTGGCTCTACTTTCCTACAGTAGTAGTCACACCACAAATTGGAGGCCAAATCAGAGCTTCATTTATGCCTGAATTATCCATGCTCTAGGTCGTGCCTTGTTAGGCTAAGGAGAGCCCGGGCACGACATAAAAAAAACTGGCTTATAAATTTTAAGTCCAGGCACAATTCAGAGTCTTTTTGTTATTCATGTACCAAAAATTTTCGTACAGGCTTTATTGTGTTTTAGACTGCCCGAGCCCAGGCCCATTACCTTTCCCAACTAAAGTGGGTCTGAAAGGATGAAATATGAAAGACTTTTAAATCGCCTAGGACGGGCCTAAGATAAACCCCGACCCCGGCTAGATAGTGAAAGGACCAGGGCCAAGATTGAATCCAAGCTGCTTGGGTCCTGGGTTGAGGCACCTAGCCCCTTGGGTCAATCCCTACTTATTATAATTTCTAAAATAAGCAAAACTTACTCATGTAAAATTTAGTTTGTCACTTGTTAAATTGTTATAAGCATGTCAACTGAGAATTGTTCAAGCAGCACTACACTTTCTTCTCTCATGGGAGGTCGTAAGTTACAATCTCCCTATGAGTAGTGCGCGAGGGGATTTTTTGAACTAAAATTGCAAAGTGCACTAAAAGGTGTTTTACGCAAGCATTCGCCCTCATGGCGTACAGAGACCACTAGGCTCGACTACGATTCATGAAGACTCACTCAAACTGTACAAAGAAGGTTGCATATGGAAGCTGCTAGCACTTTAGTTTGGGGGGGGGGGGGTCTATTGTTGCGATATATAGGTGCTGCAGGAATGGAGCCAAGATTCTAAGTTTGAGGGGCGGGCTAATGAGAATGTGCTCTTACATTATTTTCTTCTTTTCTAGCTCTCTAATATGATGGCTCACACAAGTTGAGTAAAAATTATAATTACTCCAAACTTATATTCAGTTAAATTGTAACTATTTCTCTGAGGTTTTGAATTTGCCAAGCGTGCATAAACTATTTTTCGATAAAGAAAATTTTAAGTTATAACGATGTGTATAACTTTTTTAGCATTAAAATACTAATATATAATTCAGATAGGAGCATTGCAAGGTTAATTTTAATTGATGATAGTAGATTGAAATGATTAGACAAATTAAAAAGGAATCAAGTTTATATCTTGCTTTAATTATTCTTTTTTTTTTGTCTCTTACAATGATAAAGGAATAACCAATTCTCCTTTTTCAGTAGTTTAAAGGCTTTTTGAAATCAATAAAGGATAACTGATGCTATCTAGGAGAACCAAGAAATAAGGGATTCATGAATATTTTGTTTACGTTATTTATTTATTTTTATAATTAAATATCCCTATTTAATTGGGGGGATTTCGCTACAGCCCCCCTTATGTCAAACCGTAATTAGAAAAAAATACTCATCTTCATAATTTAATTCACTATATCCTCCTCAACCAATCATGTGTGTGTCAAGCGTAAAAGCGCTGCTCAGCAGTGAAAGATGCAAAAGTTCTGAAATAATCGCTTCGAAAAAAGCGAGCCACTTTGAAATATTGATTGTTGGTAAATAGAGGATTGCGTCCATGATCGCATTGCTCACAAAAGTGCCCTATTTTTGAGAATTTATTAGGACTGCGATCATGATCATAATTCTCTTTATTAGGACTGCGACCATGATCACAGTCCTAAAAAAATTGCATGTTTCTGAGTCTTTATAGGACTGTGACCATGACACAGTCCTCTTTATTATAACCGCGATCACGATCGTTGTCCTCATAAAGTGCATGTTTTGAGTTTATAGGACTGCGACCATGATCGTAGTCCTCTTTATTAAGACCGCGACCATGATCACGGTCCTCACATAAATGCCTTATTTTTTTAGTCTTTATTAGGGCTACGATCAAGATCATAATCTTCACAAAATACAATTTCTAAGCCTATATTAGGACATCGATAATGAATGCAGTCTTCACAAAATATCCAAATTTTCAATTAAGAAAAAGACTATGACTATAGTCACATGTTCTCACAGAGGACTGCGATCATGAGACACAGTCCTCATGTTAGCATCGCCATCATCAACAGACTCCTATTCACCGATATCAAAAGATACCCAATGCTTTCTAGATCTAAAAATCACATCGATCACAAACACAAATAAAACTCATCGCAAGCATGAACAAATGAGATCTGCAAAAGTTCGATCCTAAAAAAATTTGTCTGGGGGCTCTGCCCCTAAGACCCCGGGTCCAACCCCCACGACATTCTGATCGCGCAGGTCGATCCTCGAATTGCTCTGCGTTGGGGTCAAGATTGACGGAGAGCAACATCATGAGTAATGGGAAAAGGTAAAAGAGGAAATGAAAATGTATAAAGAAGTGACAGTTAGGAGAAATCAATTTATGCTGACGTAAATGAGGCTGTAGCAAATAAAAATAGGAAAATTTTACTACAATCACCTACTTCGCTTCATAATTAGAAAAAAAAACTCAGCCTCATAATTTGTTCGATAAAGCATCATTCACGCCGGCATAAACTAATTCCTCCCAATCACCACTTCTTTATATATTTTATTTTTTCTTTTATCCTTCCTCATCACCCACAATGTTGATCTCCCCTCAATCCTGACCCCGACGTAGAGTTATTCATGGGTCAGCCTGCGCAGTCAGGTCGCCGTGAGGGTTAGAAGGCGCGGGGAGCCCCCTCCTGGAGTTGGGGCAGAGCCCTTAGATTTTTTTTTGGGATCAACCTTTGCAGATCTCGTTTGTTCGTGCTCGTGATAAGTTTAGTTTGTGTGTAGATCTGAAAAGCATTAGGGATCATTCTGTTGGCCCAAAAACATATTACTCTAGTTTTGATTATGACTAACTCATGAAGTTATAATACTAATTATCTTGTTGTGTTTAAATTTCAGATATTAATCAAGATTTTAGTTGGTGTTCAACTTCTTTAAAGCTAACACATGGTGATTCAAGAGCTCAAACTTCAAGATCGCATCAAGTACTTGAGATAGAGTCTAACTCATGGATCGTGTTTTGGATCAAGTCTACTTGGAAAAGAAGATCTATAAGAAGAATTGTGTCTAGCGTTTGTTAGTTTAGATCTTATGTAAGGTATAGATTAGTTTTAAATTGCTCAAGCTTACACAGACAAAGTTTAAATATTATCTTTCAAGATCAATAGTTTTGGTTTTCAGTTTAACCGTTTTTGTTTCACAAGTTTATATTTATACGGTTTGCATCTCAATAGAATAAGTTTTATAGTTTGGAATATGTGTTAGATCCCATCCACACATATTATAGCTTCAATTGTTTATAGAAACTTATTTCTATGTGTTTAAGTTTCAGTTTATCAAGTATACATTTTTCGGTTTCATGAATAGATCTCACCAAAACAAGTATATATTGATTTATATATGTATTGAATCTCATCCATATACATTATTGCTTCATAAATAGTAACTTATTTTGGTGAATTTAGTTCACGTGTTTAAGTTTTGTATTTATGAAAACTTATTTTGATGCTTATTGTCAAAAACAAGTCTATGTCATTTATTATGTGTATTGGATTCTATTCATACACATTGTGCTTCAAATGTGTTTCAATAATTTATTTTTGTATCTATACAAGTTTTGAAAAAATTGGATTTCCATTTAGAAGTTTGATTTTTGAAAATACAGTTTTTGTTTTAAGTTTAAATTTTCATGTCTCAAAAATAGTTCACATGTTTGTAATATATGGTGATTTTGATCACACATATTTGTGCCACATTGTATTTACATGAACTTATTTTTGTGAAATTTATTGAGATTTATTGAAATTTAAATGGGTTTCAAAATGTCATTTAAAAATCCCTTAAATATTAGTTTTGGGCTGCTGTCGCTCGACTACACGTGCACCAACGTGCACAGCCCATGAGATTTAGGAGATCGACTGACCGACTGATCGACCGACTGTCCCTGTAGAACTCTAGGTTTCATCGGTCGACCGGCCGATCAACCAATAAACCCCAATGGTTAAAAATATGACCGTTGATGATCGACCGCCCGGTCGATCGACAGGTCTTTCTGACCTGTGTTTTGAGCCTAACGACTAGTTTTTGGCTGGCCCTATGTATAAGGGTTTTTGGCCAGATTTAAGATAAGATTTTCAAGAGCTATTTTTCTTACATGCAACTGAGTTTTCAAACAAGTTTTTGGGCCTCAAATCTACATATTCTCATTTGTTTCAAAGTTTTTGAAAAATTAAAGAAAACAAGTTTTGGAAATTCAAGTTTAAATTTATCAATTTCCACATCCTTCAAGAAATTTTTTCAAGTGTTTTCTTTTGTGCTTCTTTTTCAAAATCTTTGTTTTTCTCACAAGCTTGAGCTATTCATTGCAAAATATATCATCTAGGGTCTTGTATTGTGAGAGGTGTTGTTTGTGATCTTTGTAGTTATCAATACTCTTTTGCTTCGTGCTTTGGCTTTATGTCTTCCCTCTTATATAGAGGTGATTGTTTTGTGTATAGATTTTGTGCCTTGGTTTTGTGCCCCTCTTGTGTAGAGAATTGGTTTTGTATCCTTTGTGGAGTCCTTAGCGGAGATAATAGAAATCCTTCTAGGTAAAGGCGGGGACGTAGAGCTTGGTGCTCAAACCTTGAAACATATCCTTGTATTTGCGCTTGGTTATCTCTCTAAACTCTACTCTCTTTATATCTCATATTGCTATTATTATTCATCTATACATGCTCAATATTGTGCTTACACTTATATCATTCCAAGAGAGCTATTGAAGCATCTCAACTCTTAATTTAGAGGAATCTTGAGGAGAAGTTTTAAAGTCCTTCACTGGGAATTCGGCTTCACTCTTTGGATATCTATTGTGATAGTGTAAAAGTTTTTAAATTTTCATTATTTGTCATTAGATTAGCACTACACCTATTCATCCCTCTCTAGGTGCACTTTCAATTGGTATCAGAGTTTTCACAAAACATTCACTTCGCGAATATTTTGGGCTCAATATGAGAAATGAATGCAAAATGACCACAAATATCATGGAGTTCGGAGCGAGTAGTAATTCCTTTGGATACATCACCAATATTAAGGTCCTTGGATGGCTTGTAGCATATCTACAATCCTTTGTAAGTGGTTGTGTTGGTTCAACTTCAACATCTTGGATTTTTTCATTTGTATAATCCTTAGGCTTTTCTTCTTCATCTTATGCCGGTGAATCTTTCATAGAAATCTTCTCAAAGTCTTCACCTAAAAAATCAATCTCTACAACATTCTTCACAAAAGAGTTACATTCCTCAAACTTAACATGCATACACTCTTCAATAGTCAAGGTTCACCTATTGAAAACTCTATAAGCTTTACTAGTATTTGAGTATCCAACAAAAATAGTGTAACGCCCCGATCCTGCGGGTACGAAGACGTTACTGCAACGTATATACGCAGGTCCGAAATACCCTCACGTATATACGCTAAGCATCATTACAGGCAAGAATCAGAGTACGGAAGCAAGTGGTGCATTATACATTCCAACACATGAGTACAATTACAAAGTTATCACCAGAGGCGATCCAATATTACATGAATATTACATCACTGATATGCGCAATTGCGAGATTACAAAGATATGTACATGTATGAACAGTACAAAGACAGGCTCAGAGTCACAATAAGAAACTCTAGAGCAGAACAAGGGGGCCTGGAAGGATGGGGCTCTGAACGGTCTGCTGGAGATCTACGCTACCGCTGCGCCACTCTGATCAGCAACAGGGAGAATCCACGCGCTTCAAGCTCTAAGACCTGGACATGAAGATCCAGAGGAGTCAGAACTCCCCAGGCGAGTGGTGAGGCAAAAGCCAGATGGCGTGCAAGGATAAGCACATGTGTATCGATAAAACCGAATCATAAATAAGCATTGAAAACCGTGTCGTGAGCATAAGCATGTATAGGCAGGTAGATATATAACAAGTGATATCAAGCAGGAAGTACTCATGGCATGGTAAGATAGGAGCAGTAGACTGATGGAATGGAACATGGGTAATAATACAGAGTATGAGTAGCTAATATGATAATAATCATAAAATTGAAAATCCGATGTAAAATCCGATGAAAGCATTCGTGGCAAATCACACAACGGTCATAACAGGAGTACATAACAGGCATAACATGAATCATAACAAGCATAACGGGAGTTCATAACAGGCATAACAGGATACATAGTTGGCATCTTTTATTATTATTACTCGTCTGACCCATATATCTAGGTATGTGTCCTGGTGTACATCCCAACACACATACATCCATATATAAGTAAGCCGAGGTTCGTTACTGGAAGCTGATGAAGAACTGATAGCTCATACTTATAGTAGTTCCCGTCCGCCTGGGACACAGCCATTTGGGGGCCTGAAATCCCCTAACACGCATCTTCTGGGGGCCTGAAATCTCCTAACACGAATCGTCAGTTTTGGTATTCCACTACTATAAGCAAGGCACCATACCGACATTCATCACTTCCTCCCATTTCCCGTGCAAGTTATCCTTTGTAAAGAGTAGGAACATAACTGGTCATAACAAGAGATCAGGTACAGGCAGGAGATGGCCCTACAGATTCAAGAGGTGGCCCCCACAGATTCAAGAGGTGGCCCCCACCACGTGTGTGGTGTGGCACTTTGTTCCATGTGACACTTTGCTCTGAGGGGAATGGATTCTAGAGGTGGCCCCCACAGATTCAAGAGGTGGCCCCCACCACTTGTGTGGTGTGGCACTTTGCTCCGTGTGACACTTAGTTCCATTCACGATCCGCTGGGAACTGGTGGTATAACATGAGCCAGTGTCAAGTAGTAGCATGACGGGTATCAGATGTTAACACATCATTTGTCAGGTGATACAAACAGGTGTTAATTAGTAGCATGTAAATGACAAGAATGAAGCAATGGTATGGCAAGTATTAACATATCAGGAAATACATGGCATGATGATAGAGTAGTAGCTGAGCATAACCAAGCGGAGCTAAGCGAGCTGGAAGTACAGACAGCAAACAGTATTTAACACTGGAGCGTCTGTCAAGGTTACCGGGACAACTCGGCTTAAGGTGCGAGTAAGAAATCCGGCAGCATCCCGCCTAGACGAATCTAGTAGTAAAGTGCTGAGCGCTGATCATGATAACCAGGCGGAGCTGAGAGACCTGACGGTCCCAATCACTTCCTTTCGAGATAGTGAGAGACCGGAGGCTAAAGGACGGAGAGACCTGCGGTCCCAATCACTTCCCTTTCGAGATAGTGAGAGACCGGAGGCTGAAGGCTGAGGGACCAAGAATGCTCAGGGTTTAAGCGCACTCTCGGTGACTACCAGCCATCCCAGGAGTGGGCAGAAACCCAGAGTTCAACGACCACGAAGGGTCGGCCACGCATAGTATAAAGCAGTAAAATACATATAAACATGGAATAAAATACATGTCGACCCGACAAGGCGGGGAAACCCAAATGGAGGCGAGAGCGAGGACACTCGCCTAAATCTCTGGAATAGCTGAAAACTCTGAAATCCATGGAACTCGCGTACACGCCATAAATATAATAATTGAAGAGGAGAGAGTTAGAGAGAGAAAGAGAGAGGAAAACTAGAGAGAGAAGTATATGGAAGGAGAGAGTGCACAGGGAGTAGGGGTGCCATCGGATCGGATACGGATCGGATATTACCTCTACCATATCCATATCCGCACCCAACTTTCGGATACGGATACGGATACGGATATTGGCGGATGTGAAAAAATGATATCCGTATCCGCCAAAATCGGATATCAGATATAAATCGGATATTAGCGGATCGGATGCGGATACTAATCGGATATGTTAAAAATGGATATGGTTAAAGATAAATTAAACAGAAATACTTATATTACTTTTTATCTCATCTACTACAATATTAAATGTGATACATACTATGATATTATTGTGTACATATCAATACATTCATCGTATTCATTGTCATTTGACTTCTATAACAGTAGATTACACGTCCTCCGATGCTAAATGTCGATTCGGATGACATGATTGATGTCGAAATACTCAAAATATCATGTGATGCTCTTACAAGAATCGAATATTTTTCACTATTACTTTTTCACCAACTCAAAATATCAAAATTTAATACCTTATTCCATTGAAGAATAGTCTTCTCCATACCGATATCATTATGAAGCACGCAACATTCGGATATCGGATCGGATACGAATAAGATATTACTTTTACCATATCCGTATCCGCACCTACCTTTCGGATACGGATACGGATACGAATATTGACGGATGTGAAAAAATGATATCCGTATCTGGATTGGAGGCGGATTCGGATGCGGATATCCGCGGATAATCCGTATCCGGTGGCACCCCTAACAGGGAGACGCGGGAGTCACAGACGCGGGAATCGCGTCGCAAAGGTGCCACAAACGCGGGGTTCGAGACCCGCGTTCAAGTCAGGACACGAGAAGAACGCGGTCGAGGGTTCCGCGTCGCGTTAACACGAGAAGAACACAGACGCGGGCATAAGCTCCGCGTCGTGTTGATACAGGAACGCGAAGGCCGTGTTAAGAATTGCTTGGACGCGGGAGTGAGATCCGCGTCAGCACTCAATCAGAGAGAGTGATAGAGAAATGGGAGACGCATGGATAGGGAGAGAGAGTGAAAATGTGATTTTGTTGGTGGTGGTGTTTATGTTGTCGTTGAACTTGTCACCGAAATGATTACCGGAATAATCGTGAATGATTACCGGAATAATCATCGGAGATGTCACCAGAATGATTACCGGAATAATCGTAATTGATTACCGAATAATCATCGGAGATGTCACCGGAATGATTACCGGAATAATCGTGAATGATTACCGGAATAATCATCGGAGGCGTTGCCGGCTAAGAAGAGCTCGGCCCCAATCCAAAGGAGGTGGCCGGCCCTTGAGAAGATGATGGGGTGATGGTTTTGTGGAGAGGTTTGTTGTGGTGGTATTTTTGGAGAAGGTAAAGGAGAAGGTGGAGGCTTTGGTGGAGTTGTTGAAGTTGTGGTGGTTTAAATGGAGATGGAGGAGGAAGAAGATGGAGGTAGGGAGTTAGAGAAGTTGTAGTAGTTGTTGTGGTGGTGGAGATGAAGGAGGAGTTGGTGGTGGTTAAGGTGTTGGTGAAGAGAAAATGAAGTGGAAAGGAGAAGGAAAGGTTTATATAGGATTTGGAATTGTGAAGGAGATGTAAAAATGTTTTAGGGAGGGGTTTTTTTGTAAAAATGGAGAGGTGAGGTGGCTCTTTGGCTGGCCATGATGATGGGAGAGGAGTTGGATATTTTGGAGAAGATATTTTTGGAGGAAAGGAAATATTTTTGGAGAAAGAATGTAGAAGATAATGGAAGAATGGAGAAGTTTGGAGAATTTGGTGGAAGGAAAGGAAGGAAAGAAAACGGAAAAAGGAAAAGAAAATGAAAAGAGGAAGATATTTTCTTGAAAGAAAAAGTGAAAATAATTAGAGTAGCAGATTCCCGGGATTCGGTCGCGGATGCGGAAAACTTTCGGAAAAATACCGAAATCGTCCGAAAATCAAGTATCTCGGAACGACCCGAAAAAATTCTCAAAAATCAAGAATATTATTCTAAGAATCATGGTGAAATCCATTTCAAGAAATTCTTTATAATTTTTAAATTAAAAATTCTGAAATCGGCCGCCAATATCGGTCGACACCAAATCTGGCAGAAATCTGATAAATTCTGAAAATTCCCAAAAAATGAATTAAGATAGTAAATATTATTCTAAGAAAATATGGGAAAGCGGTTTCTCAAAATTTGACTCCATTTGTAAATTAAAAATCTAGGAATCGGTCAGCGGTGCTGGTCGACACCGGTTTTGAAGATTTTTCATTTAATTCAGGAAAATTCCAAAAAATCATAGAAAATCTAAAATATTGGAAAATGATGTTTGAAACTGAAATCGGTCAAATCTGAATACCGGAAAGACCAAATTGAGTAAGACACTAGGATCGGGTCCCTGGTTCAGAGATGAGCAGACTCTGAGTCCACGAATCCGGATCCAAGACAAAACGATCATATAAATAATTCATAATACAAAATAAATATAGGAAGTAAATCGAAAAATACGATCGAAAAATCTGAATACGCAACTAAGTACGTATTCCGGGAGCGGGGTGTTACAAATAGCCTCAAAAGATTTGGATCAAACTTGTCGAAATTACCTTTGGTATTCAAAGCAAAATATACCAAAGACTTTAAAATAGGAAACATTTAGTTTTCTCAAATAGTAAATCTCAAAGGGAGTTTTATTTAAATTTTAAAAAAAAAAATCAATTTCCAGTGTAACATGAAGTATTTATGGCCTCGACCATAATATCGAGGGAGTCCGTATTCACTAATTATTGTCCAGGCCATTTCTTGAAAAATACGATTCTTTCTTTCAATGATTACATTTTGTTATGGAGCTCTAGGACAAGATAATTCATGTTTAATTTCATTTTCTTTACAATAGGTAATAAAAGAATGGTTAATGAATTCACCACCTTTATCACTCCTTATGCCTAAAATCAGAAAATCTTTTTCTTTTTCAATTCTTTTTCTAAAAACATGAAAATGCAAAAAAGCATTAGGGATCATTCGATGTTAGTGGACGGGGTTTGCTGATTATGCCGATGCTAATATGAGGATTGCGACTCATGATCGCAATCCTCTATGAGGACTGACTCAGAAATTGAGCAATTTGTGAGGACTGTGATCGTGGTGTCACTGTCCTCATAAAGACTCAAATATAGGACATTTTTGTGAATATTGTGATCATGATCGCAGTCCCAAAAAAATTGCCACATCCCCATTGGGGGGTGGGGGGGGGGGGGGGGGGGGGGGGGGGGGGGAGGGCTTATGAAAGTTCCTTTCCTCTACTATGTGAAATTCTTTCCCACTTGAGACTATGATGTAAAGTTACGAATCTTTCTCAAAAAAAAAAAAAAGAATTTTGTTACAAAGACGGCCAAATAACTTTTGGCTCTTATCAAATGCAACATTTTCAATAATTTTTTTGACAATTTTTTGTGTGGGTGTGTGGGCTGTTTTTTTTTTTTCCCCTTCCATTAAGAAAAAAAATCAACAATTAGAGTCAATTCCTATAAAAAAAAAAAAAAAAAAAAACTCTACAATCCTAACTAGGAATAATTATGAAAGATCTACAAACACAATTGTTGATCGTGATGCCTGCAGGTTCAATCTTTCAAAAGCTCTTTGAACTGTAACTTGTGTTGCGATCTTTCAAACTCTTAGAAACTGTTCAAAAATTTTATGTGAATGTGCAATGCCCTCATCTTGAAGCTCAATTACTTAACCAAGGTGATATATTCCTTCGAGAATATTGAGACAGTGCAAATGTCAAGTAGATTTACTATAAAAACTTTTCCTAGAAAATTTCTAGCATACTTTTTCTACACATACTTTTCTTTATCCTATACATATTTATCATTGCTAGAAAGTTTTTTCTACACTAACTATTTTGAATGCCAAATGGAGATTTATCATCATGATCCGCTAATCACAGTTACGTGTAAAAAAAAAATAAAAATTGATAAACACTCTTGATACGACGATCAACAGCAGTTAATTAAACTAAAGCAACGCTATATTGACTTCCAGCTATACACAGTACATGATTATTTATTCCATCATCACAAGAACACAAACTACCACACCAAATCTTGTACACACAAGTCTCCTATACACTATATTTTTCTTCTTTTAGCTAGCCATGGCATGTTTCCTGCAATCTGCTTGCTCTCAATCACAGCAGACCTCGCATAGCCAGCAGCAGCACAGTGCAGCCAGGCTACAACAAAGAGAAGCAACTGGTGAATTCATGCCAGAACTCACAAGGTGTGGGGGGGGGGGGGGGGGGGGGGGGGGTGGGGGGGTGGGGGGGGGGTGGGGAACTGAATTACTTCAACATGATGCAGATAAGAATTCGGATAATTACCATCCCTCGATGAAGCTCTTGTCGCCCTTCTTCTTGGTACGGGGGCAGCATGGCTTCTTCTGCGGCGCCGTCTCAGTTGGGTATCCTTTCGTTATCAAAACACACATACAGCAAATAGATCAGTGCCTGTTTCAGTTTTCAACGGGTCGAATTTCTAGTTTACATCGAAAGAAATATGATTAGAGAGAGAGAGAGGGAGAGACCTGGGGGAGGCTTCTTGTTGCCTTGTTTCCCTTTGTTCCCCTTTGAGCTATCCATCAAGGATTTCTACTAAAGGAAGCTAATAGTAGTAGGAGAGTGGTAGGATTCAGATAATGGCGCCGATATATATATATACTGAAGCAAAGGTCTAATGCCTTGACAATGTGAACGTGTTTTCGATGGCCTTTTTTTTTGCTTTAAAACAATCTCTAGGAAGGCATCTACGTGTATGTGTGTGTCTCGGTCTCAAAGGTAGCATATCCTTTTTGACATGAACAAAAGCTAGCTTAGCTTATCTTTTCGGGAAAGAAATAACAGGCCACGCCAACACCACCACCACCTTCTTTCTTTTGTACTGGCCAAGGGATCGGATTCTTGTAGATAACTAAAGAGAGATTAGATTCCTTTCCTTCTTTTGGCGAGGAGAACGAGATTGTTAGGACATTCTACATTAGCGTTCTCAATGTCAAGAAAAGAATGTCGGAATGATGCAACAATGAGTCAGCATAACTGATGGATCAAGCAGGCCGAGTCGGCATTTAATTTATGTCATACTAGGTGTGTTTGTTGCCTATTGTATGAGCTGCAACCGACATGCATCTTCAACAGCAATTATCTTTGTTGGAACTGCATGCGCGTGTTTGGATGACATGCTTTTAACAACATAGTTGATTATTAAGCGGACATTGGTTAGTCTTTAAAATTTACCCTTTTTTTGGGTTAAAGACAAAGGATGTAATTATTTGTCGTATGTCGGAAGCAAAAACACTGGCTAGATCTCGTTCTAGCGCCGACGAACCCTAAACAAAAAGCTGAGTAGAATAACTAGGAATCTACCAGAAAAGAAAGAGAAAATTCTCAAATTTTATTAAACTTCAAGATGCCTACAAAGAGTTTCAAATGGCCTATATATAGACCTTCATACATAAAATCCTAATAAAACACAAATTCCACTAAAATATTCTTAGAAATAATAAGTCTCAACTCAAACTTTAATAATAAAAATAAAAGTAAAATAAGAAACTGAAAATAAAAATAATTAGAAATTTAAAGTCCTCATAGAATAAGGAAAGTAGTAAATAAACAGAAAATTCGCTACTAATCAGCACAAGATTTTACGAAACTGGTCTGAATTTTACAGATCAAATCCTACAGAATTTACAGAACTGCCCCTTAGCCTGAAAACATTATAACTTTCACATACGGGCTTCAAATTTCCCGTTCCAGGATGCATTGTAATGATCATGATATGAAATAAACAAATATGATGTTTCGAATTTTAAACTCTATCAAATATACTGAATCTTTCCACATCAAAAGAGGATAATTCCATGAAAAGAAAAGATTTGACCACAAAATCCGTATTAACCTTCATGTTATCCATTAAACTAGATCCGATAATGGCACCTGCAGCAGTTCTTTCCCTTTCACAAACAAAGAATTCTCTAGGTTGTCCCACTTTGAGCGAATCCACGGATATAAAAAACAGCAGATATGAAGCGCAAAATCTGATGCTAAGACTACTTTAAAAATTGAAATTTGAAAAGATCTGCAAGTTGAAAAGCAGTACATTATTAGATATATTTCTTCTATAAATAATTCACCACTAATATTGTTCACACACCATCATCCGCAAATGTGCTATATTAAAGTTTTTAACACTATGGAAGTGGATTACACATACATAAAAGAAAAACTCGCGAAAGAGATTCCAAATAACCAATCTCCCCACCTGCACTGTCCCGACATGGGGGAATCTATTCTCCCATTCAGTCTGCCACACAACACTTGCACACTACTTTGATGAGAGAGAATCGACACGAAGTCATATTCACCCCTAATCAAATCAAGTGACACATAGGCCCTCATGAAACCCAATCAGGCCTAGGGATAAGATTCTGCAGAAAATACACACATAATAACCAACTTAACGATCTCCAGGATCGGAATATGGTCAACATTATTCATGAAAGAGAGACCAACATATAACAGTGCAAGGGTATGATACCCTGGACCACGAAAAGCATATAGACTAACACAACTTAGAGGTACATATTCAGGCTTAAGAGAACATATCATTACAATTTTGATGGTTTAAAATGAAAACACCTGCTGTGTAAAATTTATCCACTTGTATGATTCTACAAAAAATAATAATGCTATACAGTTTCTCTCCAAACCTCCACCATGCCTCGCACTGCTCGACAATTACCCTGCTAAGGGAGAGAACAAAAGGTGGGGGAAAAACAAGAAAATAATAAGTTAGCAACAAAGTGGAACCGGAGGATGAAACAATCTTGCTAGCTGAAACCACTAACCTCGTAAACTGTCCTGAAGCAGATCAATATCGGCTCGACAATCAGATCACTGCTAGGAGCTGAAACATTAATCACCAGTACAACCAAATTTTGCCAGATAAATCATGTTCAGCAATAAAAGCACAAGAAACACATAAATAAAACAAAATTTTAAAAATTATAAAACTGTTCAATTATTCCAATGTGCAAACTAACAGTCAGCACTTGTATGGATACAATTTGAGAAGTGAAGGAACTTTCTTGGATACTTCAAACACTAGAATGTTTCTCTGCTTGTTTTATGCACATAACATACCCGCCAAAACTTTTGCAGACATTCCATTGTTAGCCTCTTCCCGATTCTCACAGACTGAATGTCTGCTCATTACTTGCAAGAATATCCTATTACACAAATCACTCTTCCGCTGCCACAATTTTGTGACAGAACCGAGAACTCTACCGGGAAAAAGCAGCAGCTTCAGGCTGGCCAAAAGATCCCAAAAAAAAAAAAAAAAGGATCGTCAGACCTTTTATTTCCTTGAGAAAAGAAATCCTTTCCAGTAATGTAATTGGTGATGGGGAATTCCACCTGGTGTATGCACCTTCCGCCTTTTTGTACAACAAGGTTACCATCGGCCACGACGACTTGAAGACTATCTGAGTTCTGACTGGTGATGAATCTGTCCCGGGGGGAAACGGCCAGGATGGGAACTCTTAGGCCTTTCATTCCCAAATCGTCTAAGTTCAGGTGGACCCCAACCTAGAATGCCTGCTGAATTGTCTGGCTCAGGCAAAACGGTTGCCATTGCTCATTGTCACCTGCTGAAAAGGCGGCTGCATATGGAATTTGTTATCCAAATCAGATCTTCTTCGGCGTTTCCATGCCTCTGATTTCGATGTGCCATGGTTCCTCTGAAATGCTTCTGAAGGTTGAGATTGGAACTGGCGAGATCTTGATTATTTCGAAAATCATTGTTGAAAGAAGGGTAAGAATTGGTATGGTTGTCCCTGTCAGCTGCACCTGATGCAGTACCATTGAAATGGGAGGGCCAAACACCCCCTCCACCTTTCTCCTCATTGAGTTTTGAATATATCTCACACAGCCTTTCCCCCGTCAAATTAGAAAATGTAGACACATAATTCCACAATCTCATTATCATTCCTATAAAAGGAATTCGATTAGTTAAATACATACAGTGAACACCTTCTAGGAATAACATTTCTGCATGTTATTCAGGAAAAAAGAAACAAATGACAAACAACTTCCTCCTTGAAAAAGTAAAACTATTGATAAGCTAAAGAAAATCTGATGAAGATGGATTTAAAAAGAAAGAAGAAAGAGCTATATATATATATATATATATATATATTATATATATATATATATAATATATATATATATATAGATAGAGAGAGAGAGAGAGAGAGAGAGAGAGAGACTTGTGTCCTTCTAAAAGGATTAGCGCCTGAATCCTTCCCACTCAAATTCAAACCTCTACGTTCGAATACAAGATCCACTCCGTTGAAGTTGATCTATATTATTCAAGTATCTATAAACTAAAAATCAAGTGTTTTGAATACTTTTATCCATACATCAAGTAAGGAGAAAACGGACAGCCTAAATAGTGAGTTGGTTAGTTAACGGTGTAGAACATTTGAAACCAAACAAAAATTTGTTTGTATGGGTTTTTAAATGTTTAGATCATAATCAAATGGGCCGGATCAAGAATTTGTATGTCTAAAGACATAAATCTAGCCAACTCACTACTTTCGACCGTCCATTTTGCGTCGCTTGATGGATGGGCAAAAAGTATTCAAAACACTTGATTTTTCGTTTATAGATACTTAAAATAATATAAATATATAAATCAACTTTAACAGAGTGGATCTTGTATTCGAATGTCGGAGTGTTGAATTTGAGTGAGAAGGATCAGGTTCAAATCCTTTTGGAAGAGACTTGTGTCATCCGGAAGGATTCGAGGTTGAATCATTCCCACTCAAATACCAACATCCGACATTCGAATACAAGATCCACTCCGTTGAAGTTGATCTATATTATTTCAAGTATATATAAACAAAAACGACCTAATATAGTGAGTTGGTTAGTTTAATAGTGTAGAACATTTGAAACCTAACAAAAATTGATTTGTAGGGGTTTTTAAATGTTTAGATCATAATCAAATGGCCGGATCGAGATTTGTATGTCTCGAGAATATGTATGTCTAAAAACATAGATCTAATCAACTCACTACTTTCAGCCGTCATTTTGTGTTGCATGATGGATGGGCAAAAAGTATCTAAAACACTTCATTTTTTTATTTTAGTTACTTCAAATAATATAGAGATCAACTTCAACAGAGTGAATCTTGTATTTGAATCAGATGTTGGTATTTGAGTGAAAAGGATTCGGGCTCGAATCCTTCCGGAATGACACAAGTCTCTCTCTCTCTCTCTCTCTCTCTATATATATATATATATATATATATATATATATATGATATATATATATATATAGATATATATATATAGAGAGAGAGAGAGAGATGAGAGAGAGGAGAGAGAGAGGAGACTTGTGTGAGAGACACACACACACATAATATGAAAAGTAAGATGTGCATTGATAATGAATAAATAACAAGCTATAGTGGCCAGCTTTTAATATAACAACTACAGAAAGTGAAGTAGCTCTCATCTCAAATTGCCCTGTGGCCTAAATGACACAATCATCACAAGAATGGAAAACTTACTTGACTGTTTATATTGATTGCATGAGACCTCATGTTGTTGAACTATATTATCAATCTTTCTCCCAAGCTGCTGAAGGTACTTACGAATTCTAGCAAGCACCTAAAAGATGTGCATGTCAAAACGACTTGCTTTGATGAATGAAAAACATAGAAAATAAACTTAAAAGTAACGATCCAACAAGAAGCTACCTTTCTTTTGGAAGATCTAAACTGGTAGTTTGCAACCTTTCTAGTCGCGTCAGTGTCTGCTCTTCCTCCTTCATGACATCTTCACACATTCCATCCACTTTTTTTCCTTGTACTGCTCATAATTTTCTGGCTCGGACTCTGATATTTCACCTTCCTCTTTGACCCGAGGCTCCACCGTCTGACGCTTCTGAAGAGACACTTTCCTTGCCTGAGAACTCAATTTAAGGGAGCTAGATTTCCAGTTTGCATCTTTTGATCTACTGTTCGTTATGATCATGTTTTCCACTTCAATCTTTGCATTCTTACGAGAGCCTTACCTTTGTGAGCTTGCCATTGACATTTGCAAACTCCTGTGAGGTGTAAGAAAGATTGAGTGAAAATGCAGCCACTTACATGAGCAGGCATCAGCATTTCATGCAAGTAAAACCCAACCTACATCTATGCATAATAACAAAGACTACAGGAAACATGGGTAAAAAATCCGCAATCACACATCACTCCTGAAAATATTTTTAAGGCACATGGTTATGCGTATAGAGAAGCAAAATTGATAAGCTTTCAAAATCATTTGGCAATATAGATTACAAGTAGTAAATTATACTAGACTCTGTCACAGGATTTAATAAACTAATAATTTTAGAAGATATTGCATTAATATCTGAGATGCCATCAGAGAACAGATTAGTTAATTCTACAGGCAAGAAACATCACCCATTACCTTCCTCAACACATTGAGTAATCCATAATTCATAAATCACTTCTATGTGGTTCAGTACTTTATTCTTAGTTTGTTCACCCAATATATTAATTGTGGAACTCAGATTTATTCACAGGTGTGACAATACTATTTCCAGCAACCCTAAAGTAAAAATTTCCCATTTATAAAGTATAAGCATGGTGTTCTTTTTCTTGTTCTGAATATCAATAAAACAGTGAAAGAGTAACATTGTAGACAGCTGAAATATGTTTTAAAAGAATGAAACACAAAATGAAGAGAAATTACATGCCCCAACTTTATCAAAGATCAATTTTATTGGAAAAAGTCACTTTAGCCACTGATGAGGTGTATAATTAGTTAGCTTGAACATTTGCAGCAAGAAAACGAAGTTTCATGTAAATCTCAGGATATATGTTTGCCAATAGTGAAGAAATTTTATTTAGAACTGATACATATTTTAAGGTCCACAATATAGCACATGAACCTAAAATCTCGACCTTTGCTTTTATATCGTATGCATCACCAGCACAATTCTGTGAAAGGAATAAAGTGCAGCATGGGATCAGGAACCCTATAAAGAGGAAGAAGAGAATATTCAACTCAAAAGTACAAGTCTTCTGGTGTCATGGATTATGAGTTTAATGATTATTTGCACCTGGTAAATCCAGCAAACTACAAACCACAACTTAGCATTCCCAATCCCAAAGACGATTACGAACTTAATAGAAACTAAAAAATCTATGATAGCTAACTTTCAATACTCCAAAACATAAAATAGGTAGGGACCAGGATTATGGGATCGAAACCGAATAGAATTAAGAGAAAATTAGAAACGCTAACTTTCATCTTACTTATGTCTTGACCAATTACACCATCAAAAAAATGATAAGAGTAGATATGATAGTTTAATTACAAACATTCTGGACCAAAAAGAAACACAAGGAGAAATTTTGACTATGTAACATTTAAATGCAAGAGAATAGAAAATTAATATAGGTCAAAATTAATGACAGAAACAACAGAAATACTACATCATTACTAGTTTCCATTGTCACAGAACAATTATTATAAACATAGAAAAGCACTTGGCATGACACAACTGAAAAACTGTCTTGGTGATGAAATGAAATGATTGTATCTACAGTGAAATCTAGTGAAATCTAACAGAAAAAACTTAATGAATATGATTGTTATAAGCCACTTAACTTAATACCACGAAAATATACAAAAATAGTCTAATGATAATAGGATTGACGTCCTGATAAAGGAACCATCAAGATTATTGACATAAATAAAAGTCTATGAAGGAGAGAAGATAAACTGCAGTTTAAGTTTTCCATATGGTTCTTCAAAAAGGAGATACACGGAAGTTTTGCATAAGAAAGAATGATTTTACCTCTGCAGAAGAGCACTAGCACGATTATCCAAGTTGGAGCACGAGGCAAAAATGTCTCTCTTTCCCATAGGGTTACTGGAGCAATCTTCCTTGTAAGACCAAGTATAGGGTCCAATCTTACCTTCTCCCAATTTCCAAATCCATGGTAATATATCCAAGAAGCAACCTTGCATCATCAACTGATGAATTTCCAACGGAAACATAAATATGTAAGAAATTTAAACAAAACCAAATAGAAAAAACAAATGATTAGGAATCAGCTTCAACCTTGATTCCAGCCACAACTTTTAGACCACTGTGGACTCTTATGTTGAGTTGTCAATCGAAAACTGGGCAACAGGATCTTGGTAACGCTTAATGCGTTTTGCCAAGAGCTGAAGCTCTTACACACGATTTTAGAATTTCATATGCTCTCACAGGTCTCAAAAAAAATCCAATAGAGTACCCTGGAAACAAAAAGATATTAGTGAACTAAGAAATTGGTAGTCATATCAT